>CAUDMG010000120.1:370000-382500 GCA_958450375.1 Homarus gammarus | reverse complement strand
TCGGTGTATTCTTCTTGTATGTATATTAGTAGGAGTGTATTCATGCAAGTATACATATGCGTTTATGTATGTAAGTATGATTTTATGTAAGTTTGTAAACATACTTGAAATTTGAGCATGTGCGTATGGAGGAATGTAAGTAAATATTATGCCGCGTGGTGACAGTGTATGCCTGTATACGTTAGCACGCGCACACACACACACACACACACACACACACACACATACACACACACACATACACACATCATTAATAAACACATCACAGAAGGCTTGAGGGGTGATGGCCGAAGGAAGAATAGAGAGAGAGAGAGAGAGAGAGAGAGAGAGAGAGAGAGAGAGAGAGAGAGAGAGGAACACTGCCCCGCTCTTTTACCACACAGGAACTAATACAATTGGACCTAACCTATTTACACGTCACAGCGAATGCAACACGATATAGACCTACTAATTGCAACAGTAATCCTCTGCCACATGAATGCCATCCCATTATCAACCTTCTGTATCTACGAAGCATAAGGTCGTTTCTCCTTCCCTCGTGGCTGCTGCAATTACGTCCTTTAGCCTCGTCAGGTGAAGATACTGGAGGGGGTTGTTCATGTAAAATTAGTTTCACGTTTTTTTTTTTCACTCATTAATAGAGAAATGATTTTGTCTTGGAGTGTGTCGTGTTTCGTGTCTTGGAGGGGTTGTGTTACGTGTCTTGGAGGGGTTGTGTTACGTGTCTTGGAGGGGTTGTGTTACGTGTCTTGGAGTGTGTTGTGTTACGTGTCTTGGAGGGGTTGTGTTACGTGTCTTGGAGGGGGTTGTGTTACGTGTCTTGGAGTGTGTTGTGTTACGTGTCTTGGAGTGTGTTGTGTTACGTGTCTTGGAGGGGTTGTGTTACGTGTCTTGGAGGGGTTGTGTTACGTGTCTTGTAGGGGGTTGTGTTACGTGTCTTGGAGTGAGTTGTGTTACGTGTCTTGGAGGGGTTGTGTTACGTGTCGTGTAGGGGTTGTGTTACGTGTCTTGTAGGGGGTTGTGTTACGTATCGTGTAGGGGTTGTGTTACGTGTCTTGTAGGGGGTTGTGTTACGTGTCTTGGAGGGGTTGTGTTACGTGTCGTGTAGGGGTTGTGTTACGTGTCTTGTAGGGGTTGTGTTACGTGTCTTGGAGGGGTTGTGTTACGTGTCTTGGAGGGGTTGTGTTACGTGTCTTGGAGGGGTTGTGTTACGTGTCTTGGAGGGGTTGTGTTACGTGTCTTGGAGTGTGTTGTGTTACGTGTCTTGGAAGGGTTGTGTTACGTGTCTTGGAGGGGTTGTGTTACGTGTCTTGGAGGGGTTGTGTTACGTGTCTTGGAGGGGTTGTGTTACATGTCTTGGAGGGGTTGTGTTACGTGTCTTGGAGTGTGTTGTGTTACGTGTCTTGGAGTGTGTTGTGTTACTTGTCTTGGAGGGGTTGTGTTACGTGTCTTTGAGGGGTTGTGTTACATGTCTTGGAGGGGTTGTGTTACGTGTCTTGGAGGGGTTGTGTTACGTGTCTTGGAGGGGTTGTGTTACATGTCTTGGAGGGGTTGTGTTACGTGTCTTGGAGTGTGTTGTGTTACGTGTCTTGGAGGGGTTGTGTTACGTGTCTTGGAGGGGGTTGTGTTACGTGTCTTGGAGGGGTTGTGTTACGTGTCTTGGAGTGTGTTGTGTTACGTGTCTTGGAGTGTGTTGTGTTACGTGTCTTGGAGGGGTTGTGTTACGTGTCTTGGAGGGGTTGTGTTACATGTCTTGGAGGGGTTGTTACGTGTCTTGGAGGGTTGTGTTACATGTTTTGGAGGGGTTGTGTTACGTGTCTTGGAGGGGTTGTGTTACGTGTCTTGGAGGGGTTGTGTTACGTGTCTTGGAGGGGTTGTGTTACGTGTCTTGTAGGGGTTGTGGTACGTGTCTTGTAGGGGTTGTGTTACGTGTCTTGTAGGGGTTGTGTTACGTGTCTTGGAGTGTGTTGTGTTACGTGTCTTGGAGTGTGTTGTGTTATGTGTCTTGGAGTGTGTTGTGTTACGTGTCTTGGAGTGTGTTGTGTTACGTGTCTTGGAGGGGTTGTGTTACGTGTCTTGGAGGGGTTGTGTTACGTGTCTTGTAGGGGTTATGTTACGTGTCTTGGAGTGTGTTGTGTTACGTGTCTTGGAGTGTGTTGTGTTACGTGTCTTGGAGGGGTTGTGCTACGTGTCGTGGAGGGGTTGTGTTACGTGTCTTGGAGGGGTTGTGTTACGTGTCTTGGAGGGGTTGTGTTACGTGTCTTGTAGGGGGTTGTGTTACGTGTCTTGGAGGGGTTGTGTTACGTGTCTTGGAGGGGTTGTGTTTCGTGTCTTGGAGGGGTTGTGTTACGTGTCTTGGAATGTGTTGTGTTACGTGTCTTGGAGGGGTTGTGTTACGTGTCTTGTAGGGGTTGTGTTACGTGTCTTGGAGGGGTTGTGTTACGTGTCTTGTAGGGGTTGTGTTACGTGTCTTGTAGGGGTTGTGTTACGTGTCTTGTAGGGGTTGTGTTACGTGTCTTGGAGTGTGTTGTGTTACGTGTCTTGGACTGTGTTGTGTTACGTGTCTTGGAGTGTGTTGTGTTACGTGTCTTGGAGGGGTTGTGTTACGTATCTTGGAGGGGTTGTGTTACGTGTCTTGGAGGGGTTGTGTTAAGTGTCTTGTAGGGGTTGTGTTACGTGTCTTTTAGGGGTTGTGTTACGTGTCTTGTAGGGGTTGTGTTACGTGTCTTGGAGTGTGTTGTGTTACGTGTCTTGGAGTGTGTTGTGTTACGTGTCTTGGAGGGGTTGTGTTACGTGTCTTGGAGGGGTTGTGTTACGTGTCTTGGAGGGGTTGTTACGTGTCTTGGAGGGGTTGTGTTACATGTCTTGGAGGGGTTGTGTTACGTGTCTTGTAGGGGTTGTGTTACGTGTCTTGTAGGGGTTGTGTTACGTGTCTTGGAGTGTGTTGTGTTACGTGTCTTGGAGTGTGTTGTGTTACGTGTCTTGGAGTGTGTTGTGTTACGTGTCTTGGAGTGTGTTGTGTTACGTGTCTTGGAGGGGTTGTGTTACGTGTCTTGGAGGGGTTGTGTTACGTATCTTGTAGGGGTCGTGTTACTTGTCTTGGAGGGGTTGTGTTACGTGTCTTGGAGGGATTGTGTTACGTGTCTTGCAGTGTGTTGTGTTACGTGTCCTGGAGTGTGTTGTGTTACGTGTCTTGGAATGTGTTGTGTTACGTGTCTTGGAGTGTGTTGTGTTACGTGTCTTGGAATGTGTTGTGTTACGTGTCTTGGAGTGTGTTGTGTTACGTGTCTTGGAATGTGTTGTGTTACGTATCTTGGAATGTGTTGTGTTACGTGTTATGTTTATTGAAAATGGAGAGAGAGAGAGAGAGAGAGAGAGAGAGAGAGAGAGAGAGAGAGAGAGAGGCTCGGCACCTGTCTGGATGCTATCACACACACACACACACACACACACGGTGGGTTTGGATGTAAGCTGCGGAATCACCCAGTCTTTTATGCTGTGGTGATCCTCTCCCAAATGCTGGAAATGAAGGATTTTACTCCCAAATGGTTCCTCTTCTTCCTCCTTCCCTAAAAGAAGAAAAAAAATGGGGACAGAAGACCCAGGTAGCGAGAAAAGACCCATACATACATACATACATACACGCACACATACATACACATACAGGGGTCTCTTCGCTGGTCATTTCCTTTTTAAGTTTTCCCCTGGACGACGATTCGCCTCGATGATTCTCACAAGAACTGACCGCCAGAATTTCGTTAAAAATCCTTGAAAAGACGATGATGTCGGCCCTAAGATGTTGACATGATAAATGGCTTTGTGTATTTTAAGTGGTTGTCCCTCCTGCCTGCACCCCAATTATGCACTTGTGACCACCTCGACCCCTGTCCGTGTTCCTTCTTCCCACCCTCTCTTCCCTCCTTCCCTCTGTCTTTCCTCCTTCCTTCCTTCCCTCTTTCCCTCCGTCCTTCCTGTCCCCCCTCCCTCCATTCGTCTACACACCATCACCTCCCTCCTCATACACTCCATCGCTTCCCTCCTCCTCTCCCTCTACACACTATCGCCTCCGTCCTTCCTTCTCTTCCATCATTCATCTTTCCTTCACTATCCGATACACATCATCACTTCCCGCCTTCCTTTCTTCACTCTCCCTTCCTCCCTCTATTCCTCGTTCCCTCCCTTCCTCCCTCCCTCCTTTTTCTTTCTCTCCCCTTCCCTTCTTCCCTCCTTCTCTCCCTTCTGTACATACCACCACCTCCCTTCTCCTTCCACCTCTTCTTCTTCACTTCTGTTCTTCTTCCCCCTCTTCTTTCTTGCAACCCTATTCCTTCCTTCCTTCCTTCTTTCTAGTTGGTTTTGTTGTCCTTCTCTTCATGTTTGACCTCCTTCCTCTTCCATCTCTCTCTATTCCCCCTTTCTGCTTCCAGCCTCTTCCATATCTCAGTATCTTACCTTCCCATCTTCTCTCCATTCCATTCCTCCACCCCTCCCCACCCACCCTCACCCCCATTCCTCTATCTTTCATTATCGCTTTCGTCTCGTCCCGTCCCATCCATCTCTCCATCCCTCTTTCCCCTTCACTCTCTCCTTTCCCACTTCCACGCTATCCCTTCCTTCCTATCCCCATCCCTCTCATCTATTAGTTTATCTCCTTCCCTCCCTTTCATCCATTTCCCCCATTCCCCTTTCATCCATTTCTCACTTATCCCCCTTCCTTTCCCCTTTTCACTCCCTCCTCTCATCCATTTCCTCCTATTCCACCCTCCCCCCATCTCATCTCTTTCTCCCTTTCTCCTCATTCTTATCCGCCTTTCCCACGAGTCACCTTTTCCCTGTTTTTTTCGTATTTTCTTCCAGAGAGAGAGAGAGAGAGAGAGAGAGAGAGAGAGAGAGAGAGAGTCACCCCCTAGTTCCCTCTCACACCCCTTAGTTCCCACCCATACCTCTTGTTTCCCTTACCTGTCAATGGGTGCTACCTGTGGCTCACACTATCCCTACCTCCCTCCCACTTTCCCCTCCCTTCCCCTCCCCTCCCTTCCCTTCCCTGCCTACCTCCTCTCCCCTTTCTTCCTTTTCTTTCACTCCACCTCTCCTTCCTATCCCCTCTCTCCTTCCCTTTCATCCCCCTTGTCCTCACACACACACACACACACACACACACACACACACACACACACACACACACACACTCAATCTCAAGTTAATAAGTGATGGTGAATATAGCTTCCGTCCCGATACATTTATGCGGATCACCTGAAGAATCTCCACCCCAGCTTATTTTACCTAAAGATTAACCTAACCTAACCCAACCTAATCTAACCTGACCCAACCTAATCTAACCTAACCCAACCTAATCTAACCTAACCCAACCTAACCTTAGCTAACCCAACCTAACCTAAGCTAAGTTAACCTAAGCTAACCTAACCTAATGCTAACCTAATCGAACCTAGCCTAACCTAACCTAACCTATCCTAATGCTAACTTATTTTGTTATTAATTATCTACTTATTGATTATATAATCGATCTGTTTATTATCGTATTTATTCGTATTATAATTCCTATAACTGATTTTGTTTTTCTTTCTGATTTTTCTTTCGTTGTTTTTATAATATTTGTCTATATTTATATTAATTAATTATCTTATTTTACTAATATGTTCATTTATTAATATTTATCAAAGTATTTAATTTATTGTTTATTTAATATTATTTTTACGTATTTAATTAACGGCTCAAGTTCTTATCAATGTATTTGTTAATTTATTTATTTAATTGTTTATTCATCAATTCATGTAAGTATATAGGGAAGGTGAGTAAAGATGTGTAAGGGTGAGAGGGAGGGAATGGGGTAGGATTGATAAAGAAGAGGGAAGGAAGAAGGGAAAGAGGAAGTAGGTGTGTGAGAGGGAGAAGAGAGAATGCAGGGGGAAGGGAAGGGGAGGATGGGGTAGAGGAGGAGAAACAAGAAGAAGGGAGAATAAAGGACGAATAATAAGGGATGAGAGGATAGGGAAAGGAAAACTGGAGAAGGAGGGGGAGGGGAGGCTGCAGGTGGGTATGTGGGTGGTTACTGGGCAGGGAGATCAGTGAGGGGTTGCCCACAATCTGACCGTCAGTTGGGAAACTTGGCGGTGGAAAAAAAGGACAAAAAAGGTACAAAATAGGGACAAAAAGGAACAGGCCTGGACAAGCGGGGACAAAACCCTTCGGACAAAAGGTTTTAGCATCTTAAAAAGCGTTGCTGTGGGTTGTACGGGGAAGGTCTTTAGTGAGGTCCTGGTGAGGTATTATGACCCTATACCATGGCTGTTCCTCCTCCTTCACCACCTCCACCTGGCTCACTCCCACGCCGCCCACCTACCCACCACACACACCCATGCCCACCCACTACCACTACTACTTTGCTGTCACTATGAATCGAGTATGACGATAATGAAGCTATGATACAATGATATGAGTTATTAGGGATGTCAGCTTCGATGGTGAGTTTTGAGGTGACTAAAGAGGCTGATACGGAACCGGCAGGGTCGTCCATAGATGTTGCACGTGTGGAGGGCTACATCTAGTGCAGGAGGGGCGGTGGCAACGTCTTTCCGGCACTAGCGCTTGTGTGCCTCGGTATGCAGTCGGGCTAACTCGAAAGTATTGACACCTTCTCGTGTGGTGCTCCTCTACACACACACACACACACACACACACACACACACACACTTCTCCCATATACAGTAGACTCTTACACCATCCACACGCCCACCCATCATTCCACCCATTCCTCCCACATCACCCACACGCACACCCATCTTATTACCCATTCCTCCCACATCACCCACACCCCCACCCATCCTATTACCCATTCCCCCCACATCATCCACACGCCCACCCATCTTATTACCCATTCCTCCCACATCACCCACACGCACACCCATCTTATTACCCATTCCTCCCACATCACCCACATCCCCACCCATCCTATTACCCATTCCCCCCACATCATCCACACGCCCACCCATCATTCCACCCATTCCTCCCACATCACCCACACCCCCACCCATCATTCCACCCATTCCTCCACATCACCCACACGCCCACCCATCATTCCACCCATTCCTCCCACATCACCCACACGCCCACCCATCATTCCACCCATTCCTCCCACATCACCCACACGCCCACCCATCATTCCACCCATTCCTCCCACATCACCCACACGCCCACCCATCATTCCACCCATTCCTCCCACATCACCCACACGCCCACCCATTCCTCCCACATCACCCACACGCCCACCCATTCCTCCCACATCACCCACACGCCCACCCTTCCTCTCTCACCACCCACACACACCACAGAAAGACAGAGACAGACCGACAGACAGACAGTCACAATCACAAAGACGAGAAAGAAAAACACAAAGAAAGACAAAAGATAAACAAACAGCCTCAAAGACAGTGGGAGGAAGAGAGGGAAGAGTGGGAGGAAGAGTGGGAAGAAGAGAGGGAAGAGTGGGAGGAAAAGAGGGAAGAGTGGGAGGGGGAGGAGGGCGACAATCCAGGTAAGGTATTCACAGCATCAGGGGACACATGAATGGTGTAGACAGGCTGGTCCACCCTCCTGCCGCCCAGCCGACCACCACCCACCCTGCCATCCACTGCCTACCACCACCCACCCTCGCCACCCACTGCCTACCACCACCCACCCCCGCCACCCACTGCCTACCACCACCCACCCCGCCACCCACTGCCTACCACCACCCACCCCGCCACCCACTGCCTACCACCACCCACCCCGCCACCCACTGCCTACCACCACCCACCCCGCCACCCACTGCCTACCACCACCCACCCCGCCACCCACTGCCTACCACCACCCACCCCGCCACCCACTGCCTACCACCACCCACCCCGCCACCCACTGCCTACCACCACCTACCCCGCCACCCAATGCCTACCACCACCTAACCCGCCACCCACTGCCTACCACCACCCACCCTGCCACCCACTGCCTACCACCACCCACCCCGCCACCCACTGCCTACCACCACCCACCCCGCCACCCACTGCCTACCACCACCCACCCCGCCATCCACTGCCTACCACCACCCACCCCGCCATCCACTGCCTACCACCACCTAACCCGCCACCCACTGCCTACCACCACCCACCCTGCCACCCACTGCCTACCACCACCCACCCTGCCACCCACTGCCTACCACCACCCACCATGCCACCCACTGCCTACCACCACCCACCCTGCCACCCACTGCCTACCACCACCCACCCCGCCACCCACTGCCTACCACCACCCACCCCGCCACCCACTGCCTACCACCACCCACCCCGCCATCCACTGCCTACCACCACCCACCCCGCCATCCACTGCCTACCACCACCCACCCCGCCATCCACTGCCTACCACCACCCACCCCGCCACCCACTGCCTACCACCACCCACCCCGCCACCCACTGCCTACCACCACCCACCCCGCCACCCAATGCCTACCACCACCCACCCCGCCACCCAATGCCTACCACCACCCACCCTGCCACCCACTGCCTACCACCACCCACCCTGCCATCCACTGCCTACCACCACCCACCCCGCCATCCACTGCCTACCACCACCCACCCCGCCACCCACTGCCTACCACCACCCACCCCGCCACCCACTGCCTACCACCACCCACCCCGCCACCCACTGCCTACCACCACCCACCCCGCCATCCACTGCCTACCACCACCCACACCGCCACCCACTGCCTACCACCACCCACCCCGCCACCCACCGCCTACCACCACCCACCCCGTCTCCCACTAACTAACAAACTGATAGGACTGAAAACAATATACTGCCCTCCAATTACAGGCAGTAACCTAACCTAACCTAACCTAACCTAACCTAACCTAACCTAACCTAACCTAACCTAACCCAACCCCCAGGAAGCGTTAGGGTGTGTAATCATCAGGTGAAATAAGCTAGGGTGGCTAATCTTCAGGTGATATGAATTATAACTTGGCTGCATTAAGAACATCTCTCACACGACCCATCCATCAGACAGGTCAGTAATGCTTGGAGGGTGGGGAGGAGTGTTGGGGGGTGGGGGGAGTGTTGGAGGGTGGGAGGAGTGTTGGAGGTGAGAGAGGAGTGTTGGAGGGTGGGGGGAGTGTTGGAGGTGAGGGAGGAGTGTTGGGGGTGGGGGAGGAGTGTTGGAGGGTGGAGAGGAGGGTTGGAGGGTGGAGAGGAGGGTTGGAGGGTGGGGGAGGAGTGTTGGAGGGTGGAGAGGAGTGTTGGAGGGTGGGGGAGGAGTGTTGGAGGGTGGGGGAGGAGTGTTGGAGGGTGGAGAGGAGGGTTGGAGGGTGGGGGAGGAGTGTTGGAGGGTGAGGGAGGAGTGGTGGAGGGTGAGGGAGGATCGTTGGGGGTGGGGGAATTATGTAGGAATCTTTGTAAGGAATTTCGTACACTGGGACCCTCAAAAGAGATAAAAAAAGGTACACACATGATGCCCACAAGAATGCGTAATGCCCTCGACAATGCTTGATGCCCCTAAAAATGCAGCAATGGACCCCGGCAGCCAGAGGGAGGAGAAGGTGGGGAAGGAGGAGGAGGAGGGGGGGAATTGCGTTATATATTACACACGAAATTCTTGAGGGTAATTGGCCAGGAGTGAGGGACAGGAGTGTGTGTGTGTGTGTGTGTGTGTGTGTGTGTGTGTGTGTCTCTCTACAGGCTACAGTAATTTTCTCTCTTATTTCGTCAACTTCAATCAGTCTATTAACAAGTAAAACAATACAAAACAAAACAAACTCCAATTAAAAAAAGACCCACATTTACCTATTATAAACCACTCAAGGAGGAACGATTTCAGGGGAAGGTGTTTTTTTGTAAGTAGTAGTAGTAGTAGTAGTAGTAGTAGTAGTAGTAGTAGTAGTAGGATATTTAATATTAAGGTAATAATATGGTGGAGAAGGTATGGCTATTGGGGGAGGCTGGAGGCCATTAAAAAAAATTGTAGTAGTTGTGGTCATTTATTATTATTATTATTATCATCATCATCATCATCATCATCATCATTATCCTCCCGTTAAGTGACGTCAGAGATCCTCGGTGATTGGCTGGATTATGTGCTCACGTCATCTTAATTTTCATATCATTATTATGACTTAATGCCGTGATGACTACTTCACACGCACATACATACATACATACATACATACATACATACATACATTAAATACAAGAACAAGTATGATTTAAACACCCTCCCAAACAACCCCCCACTACTCCCCCACCACAACACACCCCCACCACAACACACCCCCACCACAACACACCCCCACCACAACACACCCCCACCACAACACGCCCCCCACCACAACACACACCCACCACAACACACCCCCACCACAACACACCCCCACCACAACACGCCCCCCACCACAACACGCCCCCCACCACAACACGCCCCCCACCACAACACGCCCCCCACCACAACACGCCCCCCACCACAACACGCCCCCACCACAACACACCCCCCACCACAACACACCCCCACCACAACACGCCCCCCACCACAACACGCCCCCCACCACAACACGCCCCCCACCACAACACGCCCCCCACCACAACACACCCCCACCACAACACGCCCCCCACCACAACACGCCCCCCACCACAACACGCCCCCCACCACAACACGCCCCCCACCACAACTCGCCCCCCACCACAACACGCCCCCCACCACAACACGCCCCCCACCACAACACGCCCCCCACCACAACACGCCCCCACACACAACACCCCCACAACACCCCCCACGCAACACCCCCCACGCAACACCCTCCCCTCCCACACAACACTCCCTCACACAACACCTCAACACCTCCCCAACGCAACACCACCCCCTCACCCCCCCTCACGTGATCAAGGACTCTCCTCCATCTATTAATAATATGACCAAATGCACCAGAAAATCTTTTTTTGATCCTCTTCCATCAAAATGACTGGCTCTTACTTCAATGATACTCGTGTTACATAAAAAATACGGCCAGGTGGAGAGGTTTTAGTCTTGCCGTATGAAGAGCGGGACTTATTTACCGTCCAACTGTCAACAAACACCTATTTCCCCTTGTATTTATTTCTCAAACGATGCTTTCTCGAGGCTCTTTCTTCTTTGTTTATTTTTATTTTTATTCATTTCCAGTTAGGAGTGTTAATAAAAGGTAATAGAAAAATGGGGATATAATGAAATGGATGAGGAATTGGCAGGGTGGAGGAGGAGGGTCGGTTAATATATCCTGGACGAGTGCGGGGGTGTAGGCGAGGGACCGTGGGGCCAATCATCCAGGTCTTACCGCCTCCCTCCCTCCCTCCCTCACCTCCTGTCTTTATCAGGGTCCTCTTACCACAGGGCTCACATTGCTCGCATTTCTGACAGCGTAAAGCCGACCTAATTTTTTTATCATTATCCTCAGTGTATTTTTTTACAGAATAAATAGACCATAGACCAAAATTTTCTTATATTAAAAAAATCAAACAATATTCCTAACCTAACCTAATCAAACCCACTTTTCTTATATTTGAAAGAAAAGAGTGTAAAATCATCCCTCTTATTTATATATTCCTAAAAATCAGACCTTATTTTCTTATTCCTTAATCACTTATTCCTAAAAATCAGTCTTATTTTATATTATTATCATCCATATATACTTAAAAAAAGGTCCCAATTTTATCATTTATCAGTCGTTGATGCCTAAAGACGACTATTGTTTCTTTAATATTCATACATACCAGTCGTGTTTTTATTTTTCATTGGTATATACCTAAAGCTGCCAAACTCCGTGTTCTTAATGCATATATACCTAAAAACTAACCTAAAATTATGTATCCCTTAATCATATATACCAAAGTAACTTAATCATATATACCTTAAAAAACAACTGAACTTACTATATCCATCGTTCATATGCTGTATATACCAAAACTAGTCCCTATATTATATTACCGAATACTATTATATATATACACTTCCTATAGTCTCCATATATACCTTACACCTTCATATATACACCTTATACTTTCAAATATACACCTCCTATAGTCTTCATATATACCTTATCCATCACCCAACTGTATATCCTGGTATATTGATAAGAAATACTCTGTGACTTCATTGGCCCCTTGTGTTTGCATGGCTGAGCGCGGTAGGACAGCCAGTGACCCTTATATGTGTGTGAAATTAACATAATACTCGTGTGAATATTTTTTCCGGGTTATGTGGAAGAGAATTTATTTTTTTTTATTCTTGTGATATTTTTATTTATTTTTTTTTGATAGGTTTTTGGTGATTTGAGTGTTAGAGTTATTATTATTGTTATTATTGTTGTTATTATTGTTATTATTCTATTATTATTTTTATTATTATTATTATTATTATTATTATTATTATTATTATTATTATTTTCTTCGTTATTGTTCTAGTTTATTCATTTATTGTTATTTCGTCT
>CAUDMG010000120.1:355000-367500 GCA_958450375.1 Homarus gammarus | reverse complement strand
CCTGCTCCCACACACACACACACACACACCTGCTCCCACACACACACACACACACACCTGCTCCCACACACACACACACACACACACACACACACCTGCTCCCACACACACACACACACACACCTGCTCACACACACACACACACACACCTGCTCCCACACACACACACACACACACACCTGCTCCCACAACCACACACACACACACACACACACACACACACCTGCTCCCACACACACACACACACCTGCTCCCACACACACACACACACACACACCTGCTCCCACAACCATCACACTCCCGAAAAAAAATCCTCCAGAACAACAGAGACTTAAAACGTTCCTACAGCAGGTAGAGGGAGCAGGAGGGGGGGGGGAGAGGTCCTGACTCGCGGTGTGCAGGAGGGAAGAGGCCTCAGCGAGGACCAATATGGGGGAGAGACCATCATCTTGTGTGTCGGTGCTGTCTCCTGACTGGCCAGTGTCCGAGGATGGCGACCCAGCCGACCCATACAACACTCCTGCTGGCGGGGAGGAGACGAAGGGGGGGGGGGGGGGGACCGTGTCACCTCCCCCCCTCACCCCCTCCAGGCTCTACCTCAACAAACACCCATTAAAACACCTGTAGGATTCTCACACTCAGGTCACATACTAGACTCATTAGTGTGGGTCGTGAGTATGGCGAGGATCTAGTTAGTGTGAGTGATGGAGTGGGGGGATGAAGAGAGAGAGAGAGACGGGTGGGTGAGCGGGTGTGTCGTCCCTGATGGGGGAAGGGGGGGGAGGCTGGAGGGGGTTGAGTCACAGGGGTTTGAGGTCCGCCGCCCTGGTCACAATGGCCGTCACAGCTAGCAGATCGATGGACAGCGGCCAGTGACGCGACCTCATTGGCTGGCCGGCCCCCTCCTCTTCCTTCTTCTCCTCCTCCTCCTCCTCCTCCTCACAGTTCCCACCCCTCCCATCCCCTTCCCACCCCTCCCATCCCCTTCCCACCCCGTCCTCCTTCCACTCTCCCAACCCTTCTCTCTCCCCCAGGATGCTGCTGCCTCCTACTCTCACTGCCCCCTCCTGTCTCCCTCCCTCCCTACCTCACTCCTACTCCCTTTGGATGTGTCTCCCGTGGACGCTGCTTCTCTCTCGTACTGACCCCCCCCTCCCTCCTCCTCCTCACCTCTCCTCCTTCCCCTTCCCTCGACCACCTCCACCTTCCTTCCTCCCCTCGGACGCTGCCTCTCTCTCTCTCTCTCTCTCTCTCTCTCTCTCTCTCTCTCTCTTTATCAGTTTTCATCTGTGTATCTTTCTTTTTTTTATTCTTTTGTATTTTTCACGACTGTCATTTCTCTCTTTCTATGAATATATATATGTTTCCGGCTTCCTGTCTCTGTCTTTTCTCTCTCTGGCTATCGATGGAAAGAGATGAGGGGATGAAGGAGAGAGAGAGAGAGAGAATGAAGAAGAAAGAGAGGAGTTGAGATAATGTAGGGAAGAGATAGATAAAGATGAGGGAATGAAGAGGAGAGAGAGAGAATGAAGAAGATAGATACAGATAATGGAGAAGAGAGAAAGACAATGAAGAAGAGAGAGAAAGAGGGAATGAAGAAAAGAGAGAGAGAGAGAGAGAGATACAGAGGACCAACACCGAAGAATCAATTAGACAAACTCGCCCATTATTCTTGGAGGCCTTGGTAGGTTAGGTTAGGGCAGGTTAGGTTAGGTTAGGGTAGGTTAGGTTAGGTTAGGGTAGGTTAGGTTAGGGCAGGTTAGGTTAGGGTAGGTTAGGTTAGGTTAGGTTAGGTTAGGGTAGGTTAGGATAGGGTTAGGGTAGGGTAGGATAGGGTTAGGGTTAGGGTAAGGTAGGTTAGGATAGTGTAGGGTAGGGTAGGGCAGGTTAGGATAGGGTAGGGTTAGGTTAGGGCAGGTTAGGTTAGGATAGGGTAGGTTAGGATAGGGTTAGGGTAGGGTAGGTTAGGATAGGGTAGGGTAGGGCAGGTTAGGTTAGGATAGGGTAGGGTTAGGGTAGGGTAGGATAGGTCAGGGTTAGGGTAGGTTAGGATAGGGTAGGGTTGGATAGTGGACATACGTAATATTGAATTCCTTGTTTCTGGCAATGTTTGATCTCCAATATCCACAGACCAGCTTACCTGCCTGACTCGCCTCCGTTCAGCACTGGGAAGGTAAAGGGAATGAAGGCTTCTTATTAGAGATCCTCATCCCTAGAATTAAATGGGATTGGAACCTTGTTTACGTTTCTGGGTTTATAATGCGCTTGATACGATTGGATAATGACGACCCGATTCGCTTTTGTTTTTTGAGTGTTTTAGTCTTCAGGGTTTGGAGTCTATGAACTTTAAGGTGAGTTTATTTGTGTTTTTTCTTCTCGCGTTTATGGTTTTATGAAAGGTTTAAAGTGAAGTATATTTAGTTATGATGTTTATAAAACGTTATACATTACTATAGTCAGCAAATTCAATATAACAAATCGCTAAATCACAGATATATTAAACATTTTCCGATAGATTTTGTAAGAATATTTACGTATAGGCTTGAGGAAGTAAAGTATATGTAGTTATATGAGTGTACAGAGCTTCATATATGAGTATACCGAACGTGCTTAGATATATCGAACGTGGAAAGAGTGATAGGAAAGGCCATTTTCGGAGCGAGAGTCGGGGAGGGGAGGAGCAGGGGGGGGCAAGTCGACACAAGCGGCTTGGGTAACCCCGCTCGGATCGATGGCCACTGTCCACTCGCCGCCTCCTATTGGCTGCCTGACCCCCACATTTTTACATAACCTAATGCGATTGGTCAGTACACTTTTTCTTTCCAGCTGACAGAGAACAAAGCTCCCTAGCTATTGGCGGAAGCTGCTCAATTCCCAGCCAATAGAGAGAGATGTCCACTTGCGTCCAGTTAGAAGCCCAGACTCGATACTTCGATTCATTGTACATACGAAGTTGTCTTTGTGTTTCGTTATCTAGATAGTATACCGAGTTTGTTAAGACGTTCAGGGCTTCGTTATAATTAGGGATAGAGACTCGATATAACGTACAGGCGATGAGGGAGTGCAAGTTATCGAGGTTTGGGGTGAATAATCTTAAACAATTTTCGACCTGGCAAATGGCGGGAGGTTTGAGAGTGACCCTAGGGTGAAGAGGTCTGGTAGCTACTGAAATGGTGGTGGTAGATAGTGGTAGCTGGTGGTTGACGGTGGTAGGTGGTGGTTGACGGTGGTAGATGGTGGTAGGTGGTGGTTGACGGTGGTAGATGGTGGTAGATGATGGTAGGTGGTGGTAAGTGGAGGTTGACGGTGGTAGATGGTGGTAGGTGGTGGTGGTGGTGGTGCTAGATGGTGGTAGTTGCCTGATAGATGATGGTAGTTTCTCTCTTGGTGGATTATGGTAGTATGGTGGTATATCCCCGAGTGAATGGTGGTAGTTTCCTGGTGGATGGTGGTAGTAATTAGCCTAATGGTGGTTGTAGTAACTGTTTAGTGGTGGTTGTGGTACTTGAGGTGATTGTGGTAGTGATGTTGATTGTGTTAGAGGTGTTCATGATTTTAATAGTGGTAGTGGTGATAGTAGTGGTGGTGGTAGTGGTGGTGGTAGTTAGTTGTGATAGTAGTGTTAGTTGTGGTAGTAGTAGTAGTAGTAATAGTAGTAGTAGTGGTTGTGATGGTGGTAGTAGTGGTGTTAATGGTAGTGGTTGTTTGCGTAGTGCTAGTAGTGGTAGTGGTAGTAGTGGTAATGGTAATGATTATAGTAGTAGTGGCGTTAATGGTGTTTTTAGTGGCTGTGGTGTTGGTGTTAATGGTAATGGTTGTCGTGGTGGTAGTAGTGGTAGTAATAGTTATGGTGGTATTGACAGTAGATGCAGTAGTAGTCGTTGCAGTGTTGGTAGTAGTAGTAGTAGTCGTCGTAGTGATGGTGATAGTTGTAATGGTATCGTAATAGTGGTAGTAGTGGTAGGTGATTCACAGTGGGCAACCTACGACCATAGAGTTTTGACCACATTCTCCCGCTGGGTCATTTATCGGTAAATTCAAGAAACTTTGGCGATTTTAAAAGCTTTTCTTCTCGTTATTAAGGAACCGTCTCGTTAAGAGGGGTTGGTTCCTCTGAGTCCTGGAGGGTTAAATCATCGTCCTCAAAGGGTTAAACCATCGTCCTCAAAGGGTTAAACCATCGTCCTCAAAGGGTTAAACCATCGTCCTCAAAGGGTTAAACCATCGTCCTCAAAGGGTTAAACCATCGTCCTCAAAGGGTTAAACCATCGTCCTCAAAGGGTTAAACCATCGTCCTCAAAGAGTTAAATCATCGTCCTCAAAGGGTTAAACCATCGTCCTCAAAGGGTTAAACCATCGTCCTCAAAGAGTTAAATCATCGTCCTCAAAGGGTTAAACCATCGCCCTCAAAGGGTTAAACCATCGTCCTCAAAGGGTTAAACCATCGTCCTCAAAGGGTTAAACCATCGTCCTCAAAGGGTTAAACCATCGTTCTCAAAGGGTTAAACCATCGTCCTCAAAGAGTTAAACCATCGTCCTCAAAGGGTTAAGCCATCGTCCTCAAAGGGTTAAACCATCGTCCTCAAAGAGTTAAACCATCGTCCTCAAAGGGTTAAACCATCGTCCTCAAAGAGTTAAACCATCGTCCTCAAAGAGTTAAACCATCGTCCTCAAAGGGTTAAACCATCGTCCTCAAAGGGTTAAGCCATCGTCCTCAAAGGGTTTAAACAGCCTTTGTATGTAAATACCAAAATATATAAAAGAACACGTAATTTATTTTTTAATAAAGAGAAAGTTTTTGTTTGTTTAGATAAGGACTTTGTTTATTTGTTAATGTCTTTGTTTATTTGTTAATGTCTTTGTTTATTTGTTAATGTCTTTGTTTATTTGTTAATGTCTTTGTTTATTTGTTAATGTCTTTGTTTATTTGTTAATGTCTTTGTTTATGTGTTAATGTCTTTGTTTATGTGTTAATGTCTTTGTTATAGTTTAGTTAATGTTGTTGTGATGTATTTGTTATTTGTTTATATGTAAGATTATTGAAATGTGCACACGTGGATGTATACACACACACACACGCTAACGTACACGTACACACACACACACACACACACACACCACCTCTTCTGTCTAACACCATCAACATCACCATATCACCACTCTCCAACAGTTCACCACACACTACCCCTCTTACCGCCAGTATCACCTCCACTCTCTAACACCACCACCACCACTACCACCACTATCACCACCACCACTACCATTACCACCACTATCACCACCACCACTACCATTACCACCACTATCACCACCACCACTACCATTACCACCACTAACACCACCACCACCACCACCATCACTAACACCACTACCAGCACCACTATCACCACCACCACTACCACCACCACCACTAACACCACCACCACTAACACCACCACCACCACCATCACCACTATCACCACCACCACTACCACCACTAACACCACCACCACCACCACCACCACCACTAACACCACCACCACTAACACCACCACTATCACCACCACCACTATCACCACCACCACTATCACCACCACCACCACTAACACCACCACCACCACCACCACTAACACCACCACCACCACCACCACGATCCACCACTAACACCACCACCACCACCACCACGATCCACCTAACACCACCACCACCACCACCACCACTAACACCACAACCACCACCACTAACACCACCACCACCACCACCACCACCACTAACACCACGATCCACCACTAACACCACCACCACCACCACCACGATCCACCACTAACACCACCACCACCACTATCACCACTATCACCACCACCACCACTATCACCACCACCACCACCACTATCACCACCACCACTATCACCACCACCACTACCACCACCACCACTAACACCACCACCACTAACACCACCACCACCACCATCACCACTATCACCACCACCACTACCACCACTAACACCACCACCACCACCACCACTAACACCACCACTATCACCACCACCACTATCACCACCACTATCACCACCACCACCACCACTAACACCACCACCACCACTAACACCACCACCACCACCACCACGATCCACCACTAACACCACCACCACCACCACCACGATCCACCACTAACACCACCACCACCACCACCACCACTAACACCACAACCACCACCACTAACACCACCACCACCACCACTAACACCACCACCACCACCACCACCACTACCACCACCACCACCACTAACACCACCACCACCACCACCACTATCACCACTACACCACCACCACCACTATCACCACCACTATCACCACCACCACCACCACTATCACCACCACCACTATCACCACCACCACTATCACCACCACTATCACCACCACCACCACCACCATCACCACCACCACTATCACCACCACCACCACCACTACCACCACCACTATCACCACCACACCACCACCACCACCACCACCACCACTATCACCACCACCACCACCACTATCACCACCACCACCACTATCACCACCACCACCACCACCACCACCACTATCACCACCACCACACCAGCAGTAAGAGTATATTAATACGGTCTCAGCAACTCTACTGGGGGTCTTCACAGCAGTGGAGAATTTCATTACTTTAGCCACGTTGTCTGGGCGTTCGGTTAAAGGTCACGTATTACAGTAAAACCTCCATATAACGGAGTGTCCTCTTCTTATAGCGGACTTTGATCTCTATATAGTTCGTTATATGGAGGTTTCAAATCTAACAGACCCTCGATATAGCGAACTTTCATGTCTCTCTAGTTCGTTACATGAAGGTATCAAATCTAACAGACCCTCGATATAACGGACTTTCATATCTATACAGTTCGTTACATGGAGGTTTCAAATCTAACAGACCCTCGATATAACGGTCTTTCATATCTATATAGTTCGTTACATGGAGGTTTCAAATCTAACAGACCCTCTCTATAACGGACTTTCATATCCAAGTAGTCCGTTAAATAGAGGTGATCCTCCAGCTCGGCCGTCTGGTTGCATGAGGGACTTGGTTGGCTGAGGTGGTGGAGTGGTTCGTAAACTGGCGAGTTCATGTACCTCGTGACGCGGGTTCGAGTCTCGTTACGGGGACTACTGGATGGTTTGAGAGAGAGAGAGAGAGAGAGAGGAGAGAGAGAGGTTCTGGGGTGTTTGAAGGGAAAAAGGCTGAGAGAGAGAGAGTTGTATTATTTACCTCTCTATATATACAGTCACCAGCACCTTTAGTATTGTATTAAGTAAGAACACATTAACACGTACACAATAGTTGAGAGTAGTGGCGGGAACCGTAGTGGAGGAGGAAGACGAGCACCTCCTCCTCCTCCTCCTCCTCTTCCTCCTCCTCCTCTTCCTTCTCTTCCACCTCCTCCTCCTCTTCCTTCTCTTCCACCTCCTCCTCCTCCTCCTCACTACATAATACACATCGTGTCCACCAATCACAACTACTCTAATCCATTACTCTACCCCGCCACACACGTCCGAATTCTATGATTTACTCCTCCTATACATCGGAACGCTTTTGGCCTTGGCTTCCTCGACACTAACTCCCATCCATATCGGGGGAAGAAAAAACAAAAGAGATAACTCCCGTAAACACGAACTATAAACACTCGACACCCTGACAAGCAGGAGGATCGAAGGGTTGGGGATGAGAGTATAAAGGGTTTGGATTGTTTTCGTCTGGGAATGGGAGTGGTTTCGAACTCCAGATGTCTCTGCTGGACCGAGGCTCGATCATCAAGCGGGGGCCGCAAGGATTAAACCTCCATCAAGAAGTAATGGCGGTCTGAACCTTTCTGCGTCACTTCTCTCTCTCTCTCTCTCTCTCTCACCCGAGCGAGATTTGTTGTTTCTTACTCTTGTTTCTTCGTCTGCTGGAGGATTTATGTGTTATCTCCGGGTTGAAATCAAACGAGAACTTTAATCGAGGAAGTTGTTTGTGTTGTTCTCTGTGAGGGGTCTGGCGGCCCTCCCCTTCCCTCCCATAACCGGGAAATAAGCGGGAGGCCAATTAATAACAGATCAATGATTACTTCTACTTCTGTTTCGTCCGATGGCAAAATTATCTACTTTATCTACTACTAAAATCTGGAAAACAATATCGGATATGTGTAGACGAGATGCCAGTAAATAACCGAATGCTTTTGTTTCCGCTCTGCTTCATCAAAACAATATCTACCGTACCTTCTCCTCTCCCAGATGTGGAAAAAATAATATTAGTAATGGATGAAGGAGAGTGGCAGGTTCCTCTCGGATAACAATCACCATTCTCCGTAATCGAGGTTTGGAATCCATTTAAAATTCTATATCCTCACAGATTCTGGTATTTTTTCACTCCATTACAGAGCGCCCGGGTGAGGGTCAATTTATAATCCTCGCTGGTTCTCCTTCTCAGTGGCAGGCGGGCCGGTCCCCACACCCGTTAGTGCGGACCTCCACAACCTTCACCGCCTCCTTCGTGATGGCCTCAAGTTTCATGCTGCTGCAGAGTTTTGGAAATTTGGTGGCAAGGGGTTAAATGGTCGGTTTGTGTCAGATTGTAAGGCGGATGGGCGAGCGAGCGTCAGTTTATTGAGACGCTGCTGTAGTACTCCTCCGTGGCCAGGTCTCCCCAGTGTTGCCAGGGACGCCAAACTCTCTCTCTCAGACCTACACCAGTAAACCCACAGGTGTTGCCAGTGCTTCTGTAGCTTCATGGGTGTGTGGAAGGTGTCCCCAGCACATGGCAACGGTGTGGACTCCGGCCAAGACCCGCTTCCTTAGGGAGTGTCGTGGAGCCCAGTGGTCGTTCGGAAGGAGGCGGTGCGGGTGTGAGTCGTTGGCAGTACTGCAGGGAAGAGCCGTAAGGTCCAGTTAGCGGTGGTGAGGCGCCGCCAGCGTGACCCTTAAGGCCCTCGGCCCCGTTGGTGTATTGATCCTTGCCGATTGTTTTCCAGCACTGGTCGTAAGGAAGGCGTCTTGCCAGCAGGTGCAGCCGTTCCTCTGGTTTGGTCAGTTTCCCATTGTTGTGCGTCCGCGGGGTGAGACTCCTCGCGCCCTTACTTCTCCCCACTTCCTCCCCGACTCTCCCCTCCCTCATTACATAATCATGCTCCTTCACTGTCTTTTCTCCTTTAATCCCTGCTTTAATAGGACTTAATCCGGTAATCCTAATCAGCGACGAGAACCAGAGAAGAGTTAAATCTCCCCCGAGTGGGAGTAACCCAGAGAAAACGATGTCTTTGTGGGGCAGGACGATGTAGCGGGACCTGCCGAGGGAAGTGGAACAAATATATGGGCATATAGAGAGGATATATGGGGTCAGGGCCTAGAGTGCGGCTGATGGATGGAGGGGGATACTCATCACCTCCTCCTTCCCCCTTCCTCCTCCTCCTCCTCCTCCTCCTCCTCTTCCCTCCTCCTCCTCCTCCTCCTCCCCCTCCTCCTCCTCCTCCTCCTCCTCCTCCTCCTCCCGTTATCATCATCCTCATGTGAACCTACTTATTTAGTTGATTTTTTTCCTCTTTGTCTCAACCATACCTTCCTCTTCTTCTCCTCCTCCTCCTCTTCTTCCCCCTTCCTCTTCGTCCTCACTTTTTTATTCTATAATTACCACTACCTGTGTCACCTTTCCCTTCTTCACCTACCCTGTCTTAGGTTCTTCTTTAGCGTCCTCCTCCTCCTCCTCCTCCTCCTCCTCCTCCTCCATTTACCCTCTGATTCCTTCATCCTCACCCATCGTCTTATCTCATCTCCTCTTCCTCTTTACTTACCACCACCACCTCCTCCTCCTCCTAATTCACCTCCTCTTCCCAGCTCCCAGCCTCCTCCTCCTCCTGCACCTCCTAACTCACCTCCTCCACAGAACAGCTAAACTACTCTTTCGTTATAGCATTAGCTTTAGTGAACACAGAGGAAGCTATATCACACTATTCTATTAGCTTCATGACTTATTTTTGGAAGGCCAAATATTTTTTTTTTACTTACCAGCTACAGAAAAGCTAAACCTCACAATGATTATAGCTGTAGTTAGCCCAGATAAAGCTACAGCACTGTATTATTTGAGCTTTTCGAAATATTTCACTTTTTTTTTTACTTACCAGCTACAGAAAAGCTAAAACCATACACTCATACACTCATTATAGCTGCAATTAGCCCAGTTGAAGCTATATTACCTTTTAGCTTTGCCACACCACCATAAATCAGTATCTCTTTTCAACAAACAGAAACTTACTCATCTGAATTAAACACGTTAATTATGTTACCTTTACCTGGGGAAAGCTATCCACGAGGCTGATTGCATCTTTGAATAAAAAAATAAGTATCTTTTAAGCGCAAAACTTTGAAAAGGAAGAAAAAATGGACTTGATGAAATGGTTTTGATCCCTAAAGGTGAAAATTGAGACCCTCCAAACCCCTCCCCCCTCCCCCCTCCCCTCCCCCCTCCCCCCTTCCCCCCCTCCCCCCTCTTTTTCTTTTACTTATTTTTTAAAGGATTTTGTTTGATTTGTTTTCCTTTTATTTTAGTACCATCACTATTATCATTGTCATTATCATTATCATTTGTCATCATCGTCACCTTCATTAACATCATCATTATCATTTGTCATCATCGTCACCTTCATTAACATCATCATTATCATTTATCTTCATTATCATCATTCAGGAAAGTTGTTTTTTTTAGTAAACGTCAAACTTTTTCCTTAAATTTCCTCCACCACGTAGCTAGTCTTCCTGTGTCTTTTCCTATCTCGTGGGATCCTGTCGAGAATTTATTTTCAGGTGTGTGTGTGTGTGTGTGTGTGTGTGTGTGTGTGTGTGTGCGTGTGTGAGTGTGTGTGTGTGTGTGTGTGTGTGTGCGTGTGTGAGTGTGTGTGTGTGTGTGTGTGTGTGTGTGTGTGTTCAAGACAAGTAGATATAGGAATATATATTGTTTTTATTACTTTTTATGAAATTTGTTACTTTTAATTTGGTCATCTTATTTTTATGAAATTAAATTTATTAATTTTTCGGGGAATTTTTAATTGTGAAAAAAATCAAACCTTTTTTTCCTGATACCAAGTCATATATTTTTGTTAATTCAAGGAAGATACAATTTCATATAAGTCTGAGGTAAAATTATTAGAATCGAGTTTGTATTTTTAAATATTTATAGTAATGTAGATATTGGCTTTAATTTTAGTTAGTTTACATTTTGGGATAAAATTCTCATTACATGTTTGGTGTGTTGGTCGGCACTGCACTCGATTGCCATATCTTCCTCAACTGTCAAGATAGGTACCCAGTCATACCAAGGTCGACTCACATCACATTAGATGTAAAATAGCGATCCATGGTACAGGAGGGAGGCTACTAGCGCTCTATCCACTCCACCACCGCCCATAGATCACATTAGACTTACAGTAAAATAGCGACCCACCACCGCACACAAACAGGATATGAATTTGCAACATTGTCTTAGTGATTTATGAAGAATATCATGTTTTCTCGCCCTGATGATGCTATTAAAACAACAGAGGATGGTTGTGAGGTTGCCAGCTATATCCTCTTAAAAAAAATGGTTAAAATTGTAATGAAGATGGGAATTATTAAATGGCTTCACATCTACATACAGTACATAACCCCGATATAAATGGTCTTCGTATGTAAATAAGTAAGAAAAAATAATTTGCATACGTTTTCAAAAAATATAACTCAATTTAATCCCTTTATTTGTATACACTGGCCCCACTGATCGTCAACCTTGAAAAAAATTAAAAAATACAATAGCCATACCTTCGCTACCATTTAATTACCTTAATAGTACTACTACTACTACTACTACTACTACTACTAATAATAATAATAATAATAATAATAATAATAATAATAATAATAATAATAATAATAATAATAATAATAATAACAACAACAACAACATTAATAATAATAATAATAATAATAATAATAATAGAAGTTACCTGATATAAATCAATGTTTCCTTTACATCATTCCTGTGGTTTTCATTTTCATTCAGTTTTACCTGTATATTTAGTTACCGTTATTACCCCTGTCTCTGTCCCCGTTATTATCCTTACGTTTCTTAATTCTGATATTTATTCCTTGTTATCTCTTCCCACTTTCGTTGTTTAATGTAAGTGAATCCTCTCTCTCTCTCTCTCTCTCTCTCTCTCTCTCTCTCTCTCTCTCGTTAGGTGTATGGGGAGAAAGAGTGAAAAGTGAAACACAGAAAAAATAAACAAGAAAGAGAGAGAAAGAGACCCGACTGCTGGTTGAGAGAGAGAGAGAGCCGCCGGCACCATCACCAGGGAGCTTCAGTACTTGGTGATTGAAGACTACTGACCTGCCTTATGACTGGTGAAGTGTACCGTGGTGACCTGAGCCTGTGTTTCCCCTCTCCTCTCCCCTCACTCTCTCTCCCCTTACCTCTCTCTCTCTCTCTCTCTCTCTCTCTCTCTCTCT
>CAUDMG010000120.1:322500-350000 GCA_958450375.1 Homarus gammarus | reverse complement strand
AAAATAATAATAATAATAGTAATAATAATAAAATAATGATAATACTAAAAATCGTAATATAATGAAAATATTAATAATACAATAATAATAGCAATAATAATAATAATAATAATAATAATAATAATAATAAAATAATACTAATAATAATAAATAATAATAATAGTAATAATAATAATAATAATGTTGATAATAATAATAAAAATAGTAATATTATGAAAACAATAATAATAATAATAATAATAGTAATAAAATAATGAAAATAATAATAATAATAATCATAATAACTACAATAACAACTGCAGCCATATTAATAATTACAGTATAATAATAACTAATAATAACCAACTTTGTTTTGTAATTAGAACCCACTGTGGTACACGGTTACAAACTACAGGTACAGGAGCTAATGGTAGTTACAGTGATAACATTTATAACGCCTAGATAGCAGCTGTTATCTACGAATTCATTTACCACAGTAATTACGGTTTATTGTTCTGTTATTAGTGCGTCATCAAGTGTTATCGGCAAGTTCTTGTATTTACTCGAATTTATCACCAAATTGTTTCTTTTATCTGTTATCAAGTCGTCGTCTTTTTTTAGTATTATTCTGCTTGTTCGTTTTATTCGTCTTGCTCTTCTTCTCGGGTTTTTCCTCTTCCTGTTTTGTTATGTTTGTTGCTTTTATGTCATAACTTTATTGGGGAAGAAATGTTTTTTTTATTACTCTCTCTCTCTCTCTCTCTCACTCCTCAGACGGAAGCTCCCATATAGTCAGTTAAAATCCCACACATAATTAGACATTCACCTGCTACCGGGACTCAATAGAAGAGTGACCGGCCATCCACTGCCCACTGGCCATCGGATCAACTTACAAACGGACGCCAGCACGAGTACCACCAGCCCGTGTCATAGACCTTTAAACTCATTACTGGAGGCTTTTGATGAACACTTAACGACTCTGGGTGTTTTTGTGGTGGTCAGGCGATGATGGTGCGTGGGAAGTGTGTGGTGGTGTGGTGGGTGGTGAGTGCTAGTGGTGGTGGTGAGTGTGGTGGTGGTGGTGGTGGAGGGTAGTGGTGGATGGTGAGGGTAGCGGTGGAGATAGTGGTGGGTGTTGGAGATAGTACTGGGTGGAGGTTGTGGTGGGTGTTGGGGGTAGTGGTGGGGTTGGTGGAGGGTATTTTGGTGGATGGTGGAGGTAGTGGTGGGTGAGGGGGTAGTGGTGGGGTTGGTGGAGGTAGTAGGTGGTAAGGGGTAGTGGCTGGGTGGTAAGGGGTAGTGGCCTGGGTGGTAAGGGGTAGTGGCTGGGTGGTAAGGGGTAGTGGTTGGGTGGTAAGGGGTAGTGGCTGGGTGGTAAGGGGTAGTGGTCGGGTAGTTAGGGGTAGTGGTTGGGTGGTTTTCCTGACGTCATACACAGGTAAGATAGGACAGGTACAACACCTCTTGTTTACCTCAATACACCAGGTTAATGGGTGATGGCGACAAGATCTTCATAATAAACACAACGTAATTTTCCCACCAAGAAACACAACAACGACTTCTTGATCACCTCCACCAATTTGATCACTCATCACCTGATCACTAATTACACCTAATCATCCCTTAATTATGATGGTAATTAAATGCACGAGATACAATTAAGGAATCATCATTGAGCCTCTACAGTATAGTCATTACATCTCCTCTCTACCTACTTGTATATGCACTTAAATAATTCCTCCTTTACAATTATCTACACAATTTCTTAATCTCCTCCTTCAAGATGGCCCTCAAGTAGCCAATTTTTCTCCATTTGGTCCAATTAGACAGGTTGAACGAGGTCTTAATCACCATCCCTGCATACTGGAGGTCGGGGGTAATAGTGATGGCTGCCTATACTCATCTCCTTCATGACTAATTATAATGCTACATGGTGTCTTCCTCACTGGTCTTATCTACATCATCACCTGAGCTTACCTGATGTGATTAGTTCTCGGATCTCGTTGGCAGGAGATGGTTGTTGTAGTGGTGGTGGTGGTGGTAGTGGTGGTTCTAGTAGTATTAATAGAAGGGGAAAGGGAGAGTGGTAGTAATAATTGTAATAGTAGTAGTAGTTGTAGTAAAAAAAAAAAAAAGTAGTAGTAGTAGTAGTAGTAGTAGTAGTATCACATTATGCTGTAGTTACTCTTTAATATATATTTACTCATTTTCTATAGTTGAAGATAATAATGATAAGTATGATTGATATATAGATCCTGAGTGTGTTATAGATGGAGTTCCTGCGACATATACTGTGGGTACTTAAGGATATTGTAGTTACTCCTCAACGGATTTGTACCCATTTTCTATAATCCAGATAATAATTATAATAAACAAGCTTCCTGATTATAGTGTGTGTGTGTGTGTGTGTGTGTGTGTGTGTGTTGCGAGATTCAGGGCGGCTACTTAAGTTATATTGTACAAACACAGACCTGAAAGTAAAGTTTCTTAGGGCCCAAATTCTTTTAATCAGACTAATTGTTAAGTCATCGTGCTCCTCTGCTCTCAGATCTCCTTGTTGAGTAATTCATCATCCAGTGTGATGAATAAGTGATGAATACCCAGATTACAATCTCTCCTAAGATATGAATAATGACAGACGAAATCTTGTTTTTTAAAGTTCGTACCCAGTGTGTGTGTGTGTGTGTGTGTGTGTGTGTGTGTGCAGTACCTTGAGGGAACAATTTGCTTGTTCCTTGTAATGGTGTCAAACAGTGTCACTACGCCCCTATAACCTTGAAACTAAGACCTCGAGAAAAGTGCTTCATAACCCTGGCAATTGAGGCACCATAAAACTAAGACCTCGAGAAAAGTGCTTCATAACCCTGGCAATTGAAGCATCATAAAACTAATACCTCTAGAAAAGTGCTTCATAAACCCTGTCAATTGAAGCACCATAAAACTAAGACCTCGATAAAAGTGCTTCATAACCCTGGCAATTGAAGCACCATAAAACTTATACCTCGATAAAAGTGCTTCATAACCCTGGCAATTGAAGCACCATAAAACTAAGACCTCGATAAAAGTGCTTCATAACCCTGGCAATTGAAGCACCATAAAACTAAGATCTCGATAAAAGTGCTTCAGAGCCCTGTCAATTGAGGTACCATAAAACTAAGACCTCGATAAAAGTGCTTCATAAACTCTGGCAGTCGAAGCACCATAAAACTAAGATCTCGATAAAAGTGCTTCATAACCCTGGCAATTGAAGCATCATAAAACTAAAACCTCTAGAAAAGTGCTTCATAACCCTGTCAATTGAAGCACCATAAAACTAATACCTCTAGAATAGTGCTTCATAAACCCTGGCAGTTGAAGCACCTTAACACAACAACAACACTGGCATAAAGCACTGACCACCCTACTCCTGCGGCCACGTCAGTGTTGAGTAATAAGACGTATTATGACTCTTGTTAGGATTGATTAGGGTAGAGACTCGTTTCTTTAGCAGGTAGAGACCAATAACTGATCACTTTGTCATAGGGGGGAAAAAATCTGCTACCTGCACTCACCCTACCCTCTACCCCGACCAACCGCACACACAAAAAAAAAATGGGAAAAAAAGTAGAGGGGGAAAAAGTCCTGCTTCCCGTTTTCTATCGTGTTTTGAAAGCTATCCACAGAAAATTGTTTGTTAGGAGAGGTAGACTCATTTGAAGTCATGTCCTTTGATTTTTGCTTGATACTGACGGTGTATTTTAAGCTGTTCCTCTCTCTCTCAACTTTTTCCTTAATTATTATTCATTTCAGTTACTGTCAATTATGATTAATGTTGATGACCCGAAGAGCGATCACCTAACCTAACCCACCCCTAACCTAATTTAACCTAACCTAACCTAACCTAACCCACCTCTAATCTAACCTTACCTAACCCACCCTAACACATCCCAACCCACCCCAAATCTAACCTAAGCCATCCCCCAACCTAACCTACCCCATCCCAAGCCTAACCTAACCCATCCCAAACCTAACCTAACTCACTGTGTACGAAATTGTCCCACTTATTCAATATATATCTACTAAACGACACATATTAACTATGGACCTGGTAATAATTTATGCTATTTACTCACTTGAATCAAAATGTATGTAGTGTATTTATTTTCAAGAGACTCTTATCCTTTCAATATTCTTAGTCACGTCATTATTCTTAGTCACGTTATTATTCTTAGTCACGTCATTCTTCTTAGTCACGTTATTATTCTTAGTCACGTTATTATTCTTAGTCACGTCATTATTCTTAGTCACGTTATTATTCTTAGTCACGTTATTATTCTTAGTCACGTCATTCTTCTTAGTCACGTCATTCTTCTTAGTCACGTTATTATTCTTAGTCACGTTATTATTCTTAGTCACGTCATTTTTCTTAGTCACGTCATTATTCTTTCTTGGTTTTATAATTGTATCTGTGATTCTCTTTAAATAAAATGTTTCCATAAAAATAAATAAGGATTCAGTGCCTCTTCTTTAGGTACTCCGGGGCGTCACTTTTACTAAGGATTCGTCTGGTCTGTGGAAGTTAGGTTAGGAATTGGTTTGGTTAGATTGCATTAGGTTATGGTTGGGATATGTTAGGTATTGGTCAGATTAAGGTAGGCGTTGTTGCTTAGGTTAGTTTTAGTTAGGTTTGGGTAGAATAGGTTAAGTTAGGGTTCGGTTTGACTGTGTTAGGTTCGGGCTGGGTCAAGTTAAGTTAGGTTCCCTCCCTCAATCACAGTCAACACCGCCATCCCTCCCTCCCTCTCTCCTTCCCTCTACCACATTCCACCATCGCTCCCTCTTTTCCTATCTCCACCACTATCAGCGCCACCCTCCCTCCCCCCACCACACTCGGCACCACCCCCTCTCCCTCCCTCCTTTCCTTCCTTCACCACAGTCAGCACCACCCTCCCTCCACCATCCTCAGCACCACCATCTCTCCCTCCTTTCCTTTCTTCACCACAGTCAGCACCACCCTCCCTCCACCATCCTCAGCACCACCCTCCCTCCACCACCATCAGCACCACCCTCCCACCACTACCATCAGCACCACCCTCCCTCCTCCCTCCACCATCAGCACCACCCTCCCTCCACCACCATCAGCACCACCCTCCCTCCACCATCAGCACACCTCCTCCACCACCATCAGCACCACCCTCCCTCCACCACCATCAGCACCACCCTCCCTCCACCACCATCAGCACCACCCTCCCTCCACCACCATCAGCACCACCCTCCCTCCTCCCTCCACCATCCTCAGCACCACCCTCCCACCACCACCATCAGCACCACCCTCCCTCCACCATCCTCAGCACCACCCTCCCTCCACCACCATCAGCACCACCCTCCCTCCACCACCATCAGCACCACCCTCCCTCCACCATCCTCAGCACCACCCTCCCTCCACCATCATCAGCACCACCCTCCCACCACCACCATCAGCACCACCCTCCCTCCACCACCATCAGCACCACCCTCCCTCCTCCCTCCACCATCCTCAGCACCACCCTCCCACCACCACCATCAGCACCACCCTCCCTCCACCATCCTCAGCACCACCCTCCCTCCACCACCATCAGCACCACCCTCCCACCTCCCTCCACCACCATCAGCACCACCCTCCCTCCTCCATCCTCAGCACCACCCTCCCTCCACCACCATCAGCACCACCCTCCCTCCACCATCCTCAGCACCACCCTCCCTCCACCACCATCAGCACCACCCTCCCTCCACCACCATCAGCACCACCCTCCCTCCACCATCCTCAGCACCACCCTCCCTCCACCATCATCAGCACCACCCTCCCACCACCACCATCAGCACCACCCTCCCTCCACCACCATCAGCACCACCCTCCCTCCACCACCATCAGCACCACCCTCCCACCACCACCATCAGCACCACCCTTCCTCCACCACCATTAGCACCACCCTTCCTCCACCACCATCAGCACCACCCTTCTCCCTCCACCACCATCAGCACCACCCTCCCTCCACCATCATCAGCACCACCCTCCCACCACCACCATCAGCACCACCCTCCCACTACCACCATCAGCACCACCCTCCCTCCACCATCCTCAGCACCACCCTCCCTCCACCATCATCAGCACCACCCTCCCACCACCACCATCAGCACCACCCTTCTCCCTCCACCACCATCAGCACCACCCTTCCTCCACCACCATCAGCACCACCCTCCCTCCACCACCATCAGCACCACCCTTCCTCCACCACCATTAGCACCACCCTCCCTCCACCACCATCAGCACCACCCTTCCTCCACCACCATTAGCACCACCCTCCCTCCACCACCATCAGCACCACCCTTCTCCCTCCACCATCCTCAGCACCACCCTCCCTCCACCATCATCAGCGCCACCCTCCCTCCACCATCATCAGCACCACCCTCCCTCCACCACCATTAGCACCACCCTCCCTCCACCACCATCAGCACCACCCTCCCACCACCACCATCAGCACCACCCTCCCACCACCATCAGCACCACCCTCCCACCACCACCATCAGCACCACCCTCCCACCACCATCAGCACCACCCTCCCTCCACCACCATCAGCACCACCCTCCCTCCACCATCAGCACCACCCTCCCTCCACCACCATCAGCACCACCCTCCCACCACCATCAGCACCACCCTCCCACCACCACCATCAGCACCACCCTCCCTCCACCACCATCAGCACCACCCTCCCTCCACCACCATCAGCACCACCCTCCCTCCACCACCATCAGCACCACCCTCCCTCCACCACCATCAGCACCACCCTCCCTCCACCACCATCAGCACCACCCACCCTCCACACCATCAGCACCCTCCCACCACCATCAGCAGCACCCTCCTCCACCACCATCAGCACCACCCTCCCTCCACCACCATCAGCACCACCCTTCCTCCACCACCATCAGCACCACCCTCCCTCCACCACCATCAGCACCACCCTTCCTCCACCACCATCAGCACCACCCTCCCACCACCATCAGCACCACCCTCCCACCACCACCATCAGCACCACCCTCCCTCCACCACCATCAGCACCACCCTCCCTCCACCACCATCAGCACCACCCTCCCTCCACCACCATCAGCACCACCCTCCCACCACCATCAGCACCACCCTCCCTCCACCACCATCAGCACCACCCTCCCTCCACCACCATCAGCACCACCCTCCCACCACCATCAGCACCACCCTCCCACCACCACCATCAGCACCACCCTTCCTCCACTACCATCAGCACCACCCTCCCTCCACCACCATCAGCACCACCCTTCCTCCACCACCATCAGCACCACCCTCCCTCCACCACCATCAGCACCACCCTTCCTCCACCACCATCAGCACCACCCACCCTCCACCACCATCAGCACCACCCTCCCACCACCACCATCAGCACCACCCTCCCTCCACCACCATCAGCACCACCCTTCCTCCACCACCATTAGCACCACCCTCCCTCCACCACCATCAGCACCACCCTTCTCCCTCCACCATCCTCAGCACCACCCTCCCTCCACCATCATCAGCGCCACCCTCCCACCACCACCATCAGCACCACCCTCCCTCCACCACCATCAGCACCACCCTCCCACCACCATCAGCACCACCCTTCTCCCTCCACCACCATCAGCACCACCCTCCCACCACCATCAGCACCACCCTCCCTCCCCCATCCTCAGCACCACCCTCCCTCCCCCATCCTCAGCACCACCCTTCTCCCTCCACCACCATCAGCACCACCCTCCCTCCCCCATCCTCAGCACCACCCTTCTCCCTCCACCACCATCTGCACTACCCTCCCTCCACCACCATCTGCACCACCCTTCCTCCACCACCATCAGCACCACCCTCCCTCCACCACCATCAGCACCACCCTCCCTCCCCCATCCTCAGCACCACCCTCCCTCCACCATCCTCAGCACCACCCTCCCTCCACCACCATCAGCACCAACCTTTCTCCACCACCATCAGCACCACCCTCCCTCCACCACCATCAGCACCACCCTCCCTCCACCACCATCAGCACCAACCTTTCTCCACCATCCTCAGCACCACCCTCCCTCCACCACCATCAGCACCAACCTTTCTCCACCATCCTCAGCACCACCCTCCCTCCACCATCCTCAGCACCACCCTCCCTCCACCACCATCAGCACCAACCTTTCTCCACCATCCTCAGCACCACCCTCCCTCCACCACCATCAGCACCAACCTTTCTCCACCATCCTCAGCACCACCCTCCCTCCACCACCATCAGCACCACCCTCCCTCCCCATCCTCAGCACCACCCTTCCTCCACCACCATCTGCACCACCCTCCCTCCACCACCATCTGCACCACCCTTCCTCCACCACCATCAGCACCACCCTCCCTCCACCACCATCAGCACCACCCTCCCTCCACCACCATCAGCACCACCCTCCCTCCACCATCCTCAGCACCACCTTCCCTCCTCCCTCCACCATCATTAGCACCACCCTCCCTCCACCACCATCAGCACCACCCTCCCACCACCACCATCAGCACCACCCTCCCTCCACCATCCTCAGCACCACCCTCCCTCCACCATCCTCAGCACCACCCTCCCTCCACCACCATCAGCACCACCCTCCCTCCTCCCTCCACCACCATCAGCACCACCCTCCCACCACCACCATCAGCACCACCCTCCCTCCACCACCATCAGCACCACCCTCCCTCCCCCACCATCAGCACCACCCTCCCTCCCCCATCCTCAGCACCACCCTCCCTCCTCCCTCCACCATCCTCAGCACCACCCTCCCTCCACCATCCTCAGCACCACCCTCCCTCCACCACCATCAGCACCAGCCTCCCTCCCCCACCATCAGCACCACCCTCCCTCCCCCACCATCAGCACCACCCTCCCTCCCCCATCCTCAGCACCACCCTCCCTCCTCCCTCCACCATCCTCAGCACCACCCTCCCTCCACCACCCTCCCTCCACCATCCTCAGCACCACCCTCCCTCCACCACCATCAGCACCACCCTCCCTCTACCACCATCAGCACCACTCTCCCTCCACCACCATCAGCACCACCCTCCCTCCACCACCATCAGCACCACCCTCCCTCCACCACCATCAGCACCACCCTCCCTCCACCACCCTCCCTCCACCATCCTCAGCACCACCCTTCCTCCACCACCATCAGCACCACCCTCCCTCCACCACCATCAGCACCACCCTCCCTCCACCACCCTCCCTCCACCACCATCAGCACCACTCTCCCTCCACCACCATCAGCACCACCCTCCCTCCACCACCATCAGCACCACCCTCCCTCCACCACCATCAGCACCACCCTCCCTCCACCACCATCAGCACCACCCTCCCTCCACCATCCTCAGCACCACCCTTCCTCCACCACCATCAGCACCACCCTCCCTCCACCACCCTCCCTCCACCACCATCAGCACCACCCTCCCTCTACCACCATCAGCACCACCCTCCCTCTACCACCATCAGCACCACCCTCCCTCCACCACCATCTGCACCACCCTCCCTCCACCACCATCAGCACCACCCTCCCTCCACCACCATCAGCACCACCCTCCCTCCTCCCTCCACCATCATCAGCACCACCCTCCCTCCACCACCATCAGCACCACCCTCCCTCCACCACCATCAGCACCACCCTCCCTCCACCACCATCAGCACCACCCTCCCTCCACCATCAGCACCACCCTCCCTCCACCACCATCAGCACCACCCTCCTTCCACCACCATCTGCACCACCCTCCCTCCACCACCATCAGCACCACCCTCCCTCCACCACCATCAGCACCACCCTCCCTCCACCACCATCAGCACCACCCTCCTTCCACCACCATCTGCACCACCCTCCCTCCACCACCATCAGCACCACCCTCCCTCCACCACCATTAGCACCACCCTCCCTCCCTCCACCATCATCTGCACCACCCTCCCTCCACCACCATCAGCACCACCCTCCCTCCACCACCATCAGCACCACCCTCCCTCCACCACCATCAGCACCACCCCCTCCCCATCCTCAGCACCACCCTCCCCCACCTCAGCACCACCCTCCTCCACCATCAGCACCACCTCTCCACCATCAGCACCACCCTCCCTCCACCACCATCAGCACCACCCTCCCTCCACCACCATCAGCACCAACCTTCTCCACCACCTCAGCACCACCCTCCCTCCACCACCATCAGCACCAACCTTTCTCCACCATCCTCAGCACCACCCTCCCTCCACCATCCTCAGCACCACCCTACCTCCACCACCATCAGCACCACCTCTCCACCATCCTCAGCACCACCCTCCTCCCACCATCAGCACCACCTTTCCCCATCCTCAGCACCACCCTCCCTCCACCACCATCAGCACCACCCTCCCTCCCCATCCTCAGCACCACCCTCCCTCCACCACCATCTGCACCACCCTCCCTCCACCACCATCTGCACCACCCTTCCTCCACCACCATCAGCACCACCCTCCCTCCACCACCATCAGCACCACCCTCCCTCCACCACCATCAGCACCACCCTCCACCACCATCCTCAGCACCACCTTCCCTCCTCCCTCCACCATCAGCACCACCCTCCCTCCACCACCATCAGCACCACCCTCCCACCACCACCATCAGCACCACCCTCCCTCCACCATCCTCAGCACCACCCTCCCTCCACCATCCTCAGCACCACCCTCCCCACCATCAGCACCACCCTCCTCTCCACCACCACCACCCTCCCACCACCATCAGCACCACCCTCCTCCACCACCATCAGCACCACCCTCCCTCCCCACCATCAGCACCACCCTCCTCCCCCATCCTCAGCACCACCCTCCCTCCCCCACCATCAGCACCACCCTCCCTCCACCATCCTCAGCACCACCCTCCCTCCACCACCATCAGCACCACCTCCCTCCCCACCATCAGCACCACCCTCCCTCCACCACCATCAGCACCACCCTCCCTCCCCATCCTCAGCACCACCCCCCCTCCCTCCACCATCCTCAGCACCACCCTCCCTCCACCACCTCCTCCACCATCCTCAGCACCACCCTCCCTCCACCACCATCAGCACCACCCTCCCTCCACCACCATCAGCACCACTCTCCCTCCACCACCATCAGCACCACCCTCCCTCCACCACCATCAGCACCACCCTCCCTCCACCACCATCAGCACCACCCTCCCTCCACCACCTCCCTCCACCATCTCAGCACCACCCTTCCTCCACCACCATCAGCACCACCTCCCTCCACCACCATCAGCACCACCCTCCCTCCACCACCCTCCCTCCACCACCTCAGCACCACTCTCCTCCACCACCATCAGCACCACCCTCCCTCCACCACCATCAGCACCACCCTCCCTCCACCACCATCAGCACCACCCTCCCTCCACCACCATCAGCACCACCCTCCCTCCACCATCCTCAGCACCACCCTTCCTCCACCACCATCAGCACCACCCTCCCTCCACCACCATCAGCACCACCCTCCCTCCACCACCATCAGCACCACCCTCCCTCCACCACCATCAGCACCACCCTCCCTCCACCACCATCGCACCACCCTCCTCCACCACCATCAGCACCACCCTACCTCCACCACCATCAGCACCACCCTCCCTCCTCCTCCATCAGCACCACCCTCCCTCCACCACCATCAGCACCACCCTCCCTCCACCACCAGCACCACCCGCCCACCACCAACAGCACCACCCTCCCTCCACCACCATCAGCACACCCTCCTCCACCACCATCAGCACCACCCTCCTCCACCACCATCAGCACCACCCTCCCTCCACCACCATCAGCACCACCCTCCCTCCACCACCATCAGCACCACCCTCCCTCCACCACCATCAGCACCACCCTCCCTCCTCCATCCTCAGCACCACCCTCCCTCCACCACCCTCCCTCCACCACCCTCCCTCCACCACCATCAGCACCACCCTCCCTCCACCACCATCAGCACCACCCTCCCTCCACCACCCTCCCTCCACCATCCTCAGCACCACCCTCCCTCCACCACCCTCCCTCCACCGCCCTCCCTCCTCCATCCTCAGCACCACCCTTCCTCCACCACCATCAGCACCACCCTCCCTCCACCACCATCAGCACCACCCTCCCTCCACCACCATCAGCACCACCCTCCCTCCACCACCCTCCCTCCACCACCCTCCCTCCACCATCCTCAGCACCACCCTCCCTCCACCACCCTCCCTCCACCACCCTCCCTCCTCCATCCTCAGCACCACCCTCCCTCCACCACCATCAGCACCACCCTCCCTCCATCACCATCAGCACCACCCTCCCTCCAACACCATCAGCACCACCCTCCCTCCACCACCATCAGCACCACCCTCCCTCCACCACCATCAGCACCACCCTTCCTCCACCATCCTCAGCACCACCCTCCCTCCACCACCATCAGCACCACCCTCCCTCCACCACCATCAGCACCACCCTCCCTCCACCACCATCAGCACCACCCTCCCTCCATCACCATCAGCACCACCCTCCCTCCACCACCATCAGCACCACCCTCCCTCCACCACCATCAGCACCACCCTTCCTCCACCATCCTCAGCACCACCCTCCCTCCACCACCATCAGCACCACCCTCCCTCCACCACCATCAGCACCACCCTTCCTCCACCATCCTCAGCACCACCCTCCCTCCACCACCATCAGCACCACCCTTCCTCCACCATCCTCAGCACCACCCTCCCTCCACCATCCTCAGCACCACCCTCCCTCCACCACCATCAGCACCACCCTTCCTCCACCATCCTCAGCACCACCCTCCCTCCACCATCCTCAGCACCACCCTCCCTCCACCACCATCAGCACCACCCTTCCTCCACCATCCTCAGCACCACCCTCCCTCCACCATCCTCAGCACCACCCTCCCTCCACCACCATCAGCACCACCCTTCCTCCACCATCCTCAGCACCACCCTTCCTCCACCATCCTCAGCACCACCCTCCCTCCACCATCCTCAGCACCACCCTCCCTCCACCACCATCAGCACCACCCTTCCTCCACCATCCTCAGCACCACCCTCCCTCCACCACCATCAGCACCACCCTCCCTCCACCACCCTCCCTCCACCACCATCAGCACCACCCTCCCTCCACCACCATCAGCACCACCCTTCCTCCACCATCCTCAGCACCACCCTCCCTCCACCACCATCAGCACCACCCTCCCTCCACCATCCTCAGCACCACCCTCCCTCCACCACCCTCCCTCCACCACCCTCCTCCCTCCACTGCACGGTGGGAGTAAGTCCTTGTTCACAAAACTTAATAATTATTTGCATGCTACCCGGGAATTTTCACTCGGCGCATCACAGGCTTAGTGCGAGGCTGACTAATGTCGTAATTAGCGCCTCCTCTCTCTCCTTCATTGATTGATCTACAGCTCTTAATATAATAGTTTACATCACCTTACACACTGCACCAAGGCTCCCTGCCACAAACTTAGACACTGAAGAACTTGGTGTCTGTTGTCTGCCTCGCGTAAAGTGGATTAAATCTCCATCTGCCGGTATCATAATAAACTCTTTAAGCATTTTAGAACGCAGCATGACGCACTTTTCCTCTCTTAAAACCGGGCTCGTCGCCCCTCTCCCCTCAGAGGGTTGCAAGGCCGCGCGTCGGGCGGTACAGCCCAGCTGGCCTGACGCAGCTGTCAGAGAAAACGTACCTAAACACCCGGGCGGAGCGACCATTCTCTCTGGAGCGTCTGGGACACTACTCTAATCTCTCGTTAATACTGTGTGAAGCTCTCGTTAATGTGTGGAGACTTAATGTAGCGAGTATTCATATGTTAAAAGTCAGTTACATTGATTGGGTGTAACGACATACTCAAGCTACAAAACAACGAGTTATATATATCTCGTATTTCACTGCCTGAATCATGATGGTTTTAGTCTGAATTTCCACTAAAACTTTATCACGGCCAAAACACATAATCACTTGAATTAAAACTTGCAGTTCTAACTACCTGTCATAAAGAAAGTGCAGAAGCAACCTATTGAAATAATTTTATGTATTTTTCCCCTCAAACTTAGTGGTAAATGTAACAACTTCCTTGAATATAAGATTTATACCATCGTGTCCAAACAGCATCACTACGGTAGGGTCTTCAGGTTGACTTTTGGTGATATAAAGGTGTGTTTTGACGCCTGTATGTCTGGCCACTCACTCAACACAATATAAACATCGAACACGAGATGTTTATGAAGCTTGACGAATTATTTATCGATGTGTAGATCAAGAGATTAAGTCATTTCAGATATATTACGATTCAATAGTTAATTTTTCTCAGTTAATTTGCCATATAACTTTTCCTTGCTTCTGTATGTATATAGGTATTGAAGGTATACAAACAATTTACATATACAGTGCAGATATACAATGTACATAGACAGCACAGGTGTACATAGGCAGTGCAGGTATACAAACAAATACTGTACCTCTACAATATACCTAAAATCTGTACCTGTCCTATATACCTAAAATCTGTACCTGTAATATATAACCTTAATTTGAACCTGTAATATAACACCTAAAGAAATATATACCTGTGTTTGTTAATAAAATCCCCCTACGACAAATTTTCCTCGTAACTTGAGACAAAAGAATGTATTTACCTGTTTATGTACGGATTAATTAGATTACTTAAACTATATATGGATAATATAAACTAACTATAGATTAATTAAGAAATACTTGTGTTAATTAATTTATATACTGATTAATTCTGTTACTTGGGGATTAATTAGGCCTATAACCGTGTTAACAGAATGGGAGACGGATTACATACAAGTTAATTAGACACAGGTGCGAGCGATGCTATTGGGTAAAGGTAATAAGAAGAAAACTAAGAACAATGGCTTCTTCTTTCTTCTTTCTTCTTCTTTCATTTTGTTTTATCATATTTATTATTTTCGTAAATTATATTGTTTTTCGTGTTATTATTTTTTAGAAGTAAAATTACTCGTATTAGTAGTAATATAGTATTTGTAGTACAAGCAGTAATACAAGGAGTAATAGAAGTAGTTGTAGTAATAGTAGTAGTAGTAGTAGTAGTAGTAGTAGTAATAATAGTAATGATAATTTCTCACTATTAATCACAAAAGCCTTGAGTCTATGATACATTGAATTAAATTAATAACTACTATTACAACCCTAAATATCCCAGCACAGCCCTTAGTGTCCCAACACAGCTCTCAGTGTCCCAACACTGCCCTTGGTGTCCCAGCACTGCCCTTAGTGTCCCAGCACAGCCCTTAGTGTCCCAGCACAGCCCTTAGTGTCCTAGCCCAGCCCAGCCCTTAGTGTCCCAGCCCAGCCCTTAGTGTCCCAGCAGAGCCCTTAGTGTCCCAGCAGAGCCCTTAGTGTCCCAGCACAGCCCTTAGTGTCCCAGCACAGCCCTTAGTGTTTCATCACTGCCCTTAGTGTCCCAGTACAGCCCTTAGTGTCCCAGCACAGCTCTCAGTGTCCCAGCACAGCCCTTAGTGTCCCAGCAGAGCCCTTAGTGTCCCAGCACAGCCCTTAGTGTCTCATCACTGCCCTTAGTGTCCCAACACAGCCTTCAGTGCTTCAACACAGCTCTCAGTGCCCCAGCACAGCCCTAGTGCCGCAACACAGCCCTCAGTGCCCCAGCACAGCCCTCAGTGCCGCAACACAACCCTCAGTGCTCCAGCACAGCCCTCAGTGCTCCAGCACAGCCCTCAGTGTCCTACGACAGGCCTCAGTACCCCAGCACAGCCCTCAGTGTCCTAGCACAACCCGAGTATCCCAGCAAAGCCCTCAGTTCTCTAACACAGCCCTCAGTGTCCCAGCACAGCCCTCAGTGCACTAACAAAGCCCTTACTGCCCCAGCACAGCCCTTAATACCCTAACACAGCGCTCGATGCCACCGCACAGCCCTCAGAGCCCTCACACAGCCCCCAGTGCCCCAGCACAACTCCGAGTGTCCCAGCAACGCCCCCACTGCCCTCACACAGCCCTCAGTGCCCCAGCACAGCCCTCAGTTCCCCAGCACAGCCCTTAGTGCCCCAGCACAGCCCTCAGTGCCCCAGTACCACCACCCTGAAATATCATCACCGGCAGGTTAACCCTGACGATGCAGGAGTCAAAATTGTAACAGGCGCCGCCACGCCCTCCAGTTCCAACTTGACAATTGGATTCTTCCCACCTCGTATAGCCGACATAGGGCACGAGTCCAATTTGATCAACATTCCAAGTGAAATCTAATTGTAGCAATATAGCGAACACGATCCAATACCTCCTTAAGTTTGGCAAGTGAGAATGTCGTGTGAAGGTGACGCTGTACGAGGGTGAGAACACCTTGAGGGGTTGTGTCACCTGGTGGAGGAGATCGGTAGTCTTGTCTTACCTGCCCACACCTGTTGTCCTCTGTTGTTCACAGTTGTCCTCTTGTTCTCAGTAGTCCTTTATTGTTCACAGTTGTCCCCTGTTGTCCCCTGTTGTCCCCTGTTGTTCTCTGTTGTCCCCTGTTGTCCCCTGTTGTTCTCTGTTGTCCCCTGTTGTCCCCTGTTGTCCCCTGTTGTCCTCTGTTGTCCTCTGTTGTCCCCTGTTGTCCTCCGTTGTCCTCTGTTGTCCCCTGTTGTCCTCTGTTGTCCCCTGTTGTCCCCTGTTGTCCCCTGTTGTCCTCAGTTGTCCTCTGTTGTCCCCTGTTGGCCTCTGTTGTCTTCTGTTGTCCTCCGTTGTCCCCTGTTGTCCCCTGTTGTCCTCTGTTGTCCCCTGTTGTCCTCTGTTGTCCTCTGTTGTCCCCTGTTGTCCTCCGTTGTCCTCTGTTGTCCCCTGTTGTCCTCTGTTGTCCTCTGTTGTCCCCTGTTGTTCTCTGTTGTCCTCAGTTGTCCCCTGTTGTCCTCTGTTGTCTTTTGTTGTCTTTTGTTGTCTTCTGTTGTCCTCAGTTGTCCTCTGTTGTCCTCTGTTGTCCTCTGTTGTCCTCTGTTGTCCTCAGTTGTCCTCTGTTGTCCTCTGTTGTCTTTTGTTGTCTTTTGTTGTCCCCTGTTGTCCTCCGTTGTCCTCTGTTGTCCCCTGTTGTCCTCTGTTGTCCTCTGTTGTCCCCTGTTGTCCCCTGTTGTCCTCTGTTGTCCTCTGTTGTCCCTGTTGTCCTCTGTTGTCCTCTGTTGTCCTCTGTTGTTCTCTGTTGTCCTCAGTTGTCCCCTGTTGTCCTCTGTTGTCTGTTGTTGTCTTTTGTTGTCTTTTGTTGTCCTCTGTTGTCCTCAGTTGTCCTCTGTTGTCCTCAGTTGTCCTCTGTTGTCCTCAGTTGTCTTCTGTTGTCCTCATTTGTCCTCAGTTGTCCTCTGTTGTCCTTTGATGACCTCTGTTGTCCTCAGTTGTCCTCTGTTGTCCTTTGTTCTCCCCAGTTGTCCTCTGTTGTCCTTTGTTCTCCCCAGTTGTCCTCTGTTGTCCTTTGTTCTCCCCAGTTGTCCTCTGTTGTCCTTTGTTCTCCCCTGTTGCCCTCTGTTGTCCTTTGTTCTCCCCAGTTGTCCTCTGTTGTCCTTTGTTCTCCCCTGTTGTCCCCTGTTGTCCTCTGTTGTCCTCTGTTGTCCTCAGTTGTCCTCTGTTGTCCTCTGATGACCTCTGTTGTCCTCAGTTGTCCTCTGTTGTCCTTTGTTCTCCCCAGTTGCCTTCTGTTGTTCTCTGTTGTCCCCTGTTGTCCCCAGTTGTCCTCTGTTGTCCCCTGTTGTCCCCTGTTGTCCCCAGTTGCCCTCTGTTGTCCCCTGTTGTCCCCTGTTGCCCTCTGTTGTCCCCAGTTGTCCTCTGTTGTCCCCTGTTGTTCCCTGTTGTCCTCAGCTACTGGGAGAATTAACTAACGTGTCTTAAGTATCCCGACTCTCCCTGCCTCTCCCTCCTGTCATCGTTCGTCTGGCGAAGGGAATCATCCAGAGACGCCACTATCAGTAGAAAGGCGAAGAGATTTTATTGGTTCATTAAGTGTTTTGGATTCCACAATTTTGACACCTTAGGGGTTCGCTGAGGTAAATGCTAAAATCTGTAAAATTCTCAAATGTCTTGTTAATACTCGTTAAAATTAAGCCCATATCGGTAAACTTCGCTAAAATTAAACCAAAATCGGTAAACTTCGCTAAAATTAAACTAAAATCGGTAAACTTCGCTAAAATTAAACCAAAATCGGTAAACTTCGCTAAAATTAAACCAAAATCGGTAAACTTCGCTAAAATTAAACCAAAATCGGTAAACTTTGCTAATGACCTGCTATTTTTTTTTAAATAAGTCAAAATATGTAAAATTCACTAATGTCCTGTTAAAATTACTTTAAAATGAAACCCAAATCGGTAAACTTTGCAAATATCCTGTTAAAAATCGTTAAAATTAAGTAAAAATCGGTAAAATTCGCTAATGACCTGCCAAAAATCATTAAAATTAAGCTGAAGTCGGTAAAGTACGCTCATATTCTGCTAAAATTCGTTAAAATTAAACCAAAATCGGTAAAATTCGCTAATGCCTCTCCAACAGTGCCTTAGATTTCGTAACACTCTTCCTAAAACTCACCAAATTTTAATTACATCAATCTAAAAGTTGCTTAAGTTTAATAAAATCATCCTGAAACCAATAAAATTTACAACCTAACCTAACCTAACCTAACTTAACTTAACTTATAATTAATAAAAAAATGCTTGCTGGACCCTCTGAGATTTTCTAGGTTTGGCAATCTTCCACTAAGTTGACAACACTGGCGACTGTGGCATGTGTGGTGGAGTGATGCCGTGGATGATGTCTTGTTCTGGCTCTGTATGTATGTATGTATGTACAGTATGTATGTATATATGTATGTATGTACAGTATGTATGTATGTATGTATGTATGTATGTATGTAATCTTTCACCACCTGCCCTACACGTCAATATTTTCTTTAAGACATTTGAATAGTCTTAAAACATGTTAATAATTCCTTACCGGACATTATAGAATTAACTTATATTACAAAAAAAAAAAAAATAGAGATGAGATTAATTACGTTATCCATAATTACAGGTAAATATAACGTATTAATAACACCATAAGCAATCAATAACATTTACCAACAGGTATTATAATATCCATCTATTACAACGTATAATTTATCAATAACAAAATTACGTATTAAAAATGAAAGGTCGAGGCTGTGGGAGCTTTAGGTGAGGAGTTCTCATAACGGGGTGTAATTTATCAACAGGAGCTGATAGATGATCCAGCCTTAGTTTACAGTCCTATTAGATATTCAGATTTTTTTTGTGTTTTTATAAGAAGCGCCTCCTTAGTAATAACAGGAGTGGGGGTGGGGGTGGGATGGCACTGTGGGGGTAAAGGTGCAGTGGGGGGGGGGGGGGGTACCTGGGGGGGGTGTTGCACTGAGGGGAGTGTTGCACGGGGGAGAGGTCAAACTTATTTAAAAAACAAGTAAAAATTTAGGATTAAAACAGTCGATTTTTTTTTTGGGGGGGGGGGTGTTTGTTTATGTTGGGTTATGTTAGGTTAGTTTAAGTTAGGTTAGGTTAGGTTAGGTTAGGTTAGGTTATGTTTATGTTAGGTTAGGTTATGTTATGTTAAGTTAGGTTTATGTTAGGTTAGGTTAAGTTAGGTTTATGTTAGGTTAGGTTTATGTTAGGTTATGTTAAGTTAGGTTTATGTTAGGTTAGGTTAAGCTAGGTTTATGTTAGGTTAGGTTTATGTTAGGTTATGTTAGGTTAGGTTATGTTAAGTTAGGTTTATGTTAGGTTAGGTTAAGTTAGGTTTATGTTAGGTTAGGTTAGGCTTAGTTTTAGTTTATGTTAGGTTCAGTTAAGTTTAGGTTTGGTTAGTTTGAATGAGTAAAAAATAAAGTCAACCTGGCAAATTATTTTTATTCCTCCATCGACCCCAACACTACCACCCTTCTGTCCCTCCTCCTCCTCCTGCGCCTTCTCCTCCCTCTCCTCCTCTTCCTCCTCCTCCTGCTCCTCTTGTCTTTCCTCCTCCTCATTCCTCCTCTGCTGCTCCTCCTCCTCCTGCTCCTCTGCCCCTCCTCACAGCCTGTCACTCACGCCCTCATCACCATAACTCGTGCCTGTACAGGGTAGTGGAGGGGTCGTCAGTCCCTCTTCCCAGCTGTCCCGTGAATGCATCAGTGCATATTACTCGGCTCGTGTCCTCCTCCCTATGCATCTCCCCTACACTGTTATGCAAATTGGATGCACAATACCCCCCATTTTCATCCCCTCCCCCCATTTACTGTACCTCCCCCTTCATAGTACTACAGTGTATCCAACTTTACTCCGCCCCCCCCCCCCATTAACCCATACCCCTCTTGTGTCTCTCTGTCTCTCACTTAACCCATTATTCTCTCTCTCTCTCTCTCTCTCTCTCTCTCTCTCTCTCTCTCTCTCTCTCTCATTATCTGCTCCCCCCATTATCCTCTTCCCCAGTACCCATCCAATGCTACCCCTTCAACCCATTATATCATGTTCCAGCCCAGGTAAGTAGGTTTACATGAAGATTAAGCACCCCCAGCTAATTTCACCTGGAGCAGTGAGGGTTAGGTTAGGTTAATTTACGTTCAGATGTTCAAAGTTAACAGGACATTGATTTAAGTCAATAGACGCACTTCCTGATTGTAAGTCAATAGACGCACTTCCTGATTTTAAGTCCATAGACGCACTTACTGATTTTAAGCCCATAGACGTACTTCCTGATTTTAAGTCAATAGACGTACTTCCTGACTTTAAGTCAATAGACATACTTCCTGATTTTAAGTCAATAGACGCACTTACTGGTTTTTAGTCAATAGACGCACTTCCTGATTTTAAGTCAATAGACGTACTTCCTGATTTTAAGTTCATAGATACACTTACTGATTTTAAGTCAATAGACGTCGCACCGGTGCTACTGATTTTTAGCTCTTTACGTTGGGAAGAAACTCATTAAATTTTTGTCTTTTATAAAATACCTGTTTACCTTCTAGTGTTATCCAGATTATATGGACAATAACATCGATTATTATATACGAACAATTATTTTATTTTAATTTATTTTTTTTTACTTAATTTTATTGTATTTTATTTTAATATATTTTTTCCCATAAGAGAATTAATAATCAATGTATCTGTCTGTCAGTCTATTTTTCTGTCTGTCTGTCTTTCTGTTTTTATACCTGTCTCTCAGTCTGTTTTTTCTCTGTCTGCCTGTCTGTTTTCTAAGTGTGTCTGCTAAAATGTTTGTTATTTCCCTGTCTATCTTCCTGAATGTCTCTCTATGTCTGTCTGTCTGTCTGTCTACATACTCTTAAACGGGATCGTATAAGATAACCTGACAGTCATTTAATATAACGTAATAGCGCCTGTTATAATGTTCGCTATAAACTGATGGTTACGTCACGACAACGAAACATTAACGACAAGTGGCGTTATTCGGTAGTTACGTTATCGGTATTACAGTCTTGTCGTTGTAACCTTTCGATACCGTCATACTAACCACGTCGTTTAGTGTGTGTGTGTGTGTGTGTGTGTGTGTGACGCAGTAACGGATGATGAGGTTTAATGCTATTCCTACTACTACTAATACTACTACTACTTTTTTATTTTTTTTATTTGGCCTCCAGCCTCCCCTAATAGCCATACCTTCGCCACCATTTTATTACCTTAAAATTAAATATCCTAATACATAAGTAGCTATCCTGGCTGTGTTGAGTTAGTTGAGCCGCAGATCTATGCGGCATTCAGTGACTGTAGCCTCATAGTCAATATCTGCAACTGTTGTCGGCTTTGGGGCCGATGCTCTCGTTCCCCTGAGGCAAAGCAAAGTCGACCTAAGGAGAGAGAAGGACAGTCGACATCTAATCCAGGCTGTAACATAACTTTAGGGCTGCTGCTTCTATTCGGAGATCACCGACGCGAGTCTGGCGTAGAAGCGTCTTGCACTTGGGCCCATCCCACCAGAGGTTGTGAACACTAGAGGAGTGAAGCTGCCTTGATCAACGTTCTGGATTCTCTCCCAGTATGCCCTTATCTTGTCGTTCTCGTTCCTCCTGTGTACAGCATCGAGAGCTAAGTTACGGTGACATGCGACCATGGGATCAAAAATCCTGATGTCGAAGAAGGCTCACTGTCCCCGCGTCCAGAATCCTCGAGCACTGACGTCAACACGGGTTGGAAAATCTCACCGTCCAATGGAAGGAGGGTCGGGTTTACCCTGACTTCACGGCAGATTTCCTTCAACATATTTGCTGTGAAATCCCTTACTTCGTCATGCCCCATGCATATGAAGTCCCCTTTCTTGCACACCATGGCGTGATCGACGACATAGGAAGAGCCACACACGCATTAGGAGGGCAAACCTTCTACTGGCCAACCGTACCTTAGACTCTAAAGCTTAGAGCATTGGCATCTGTAAATACTTGTTTATTGAGACTGAAACCATTTGCCCTTATCGGTAACGTACGTTGACCAGTTCGAGGCGCCCACCTCCTGCGCTATAGCTACTTTTTTTTCAAATTCTCTTGTACTTGCAGCAATAGTTGCTGCAACTTATCACTTTGGCCGTGCTGTCGTTCTGTCGTAATGGACCTACGAATCTTGTTTACTTCACTGGTATCCACCTCCCCTGTTGCGTTCTGAGCTATTATGTGGTCCGTGAGGGCTGCCGTGAGCTTAACTGAGTTTTGATGTTTGGTGGCAGCAATCTCCTCTAGATTGGTCAATCCCATTCCTCCCAGTCTCGGTGGTAGTGCAAGGAGTGATCTTTCTGCTGGGGTTCAGTGAGGGTGTTTCACTAATTTGGGAATGAAATTGAAGCTGATAGCTTCTTCCAGAGGGTGGAGGAGGGGTCCAATATCAGGGATAGTGCACATCAGGTAGTTCCAACGATGCTTGACTCCATGGGTGAATGCCGCAAAAGCCGCATGTGGCTCTGTGTTAGCAATCTCAGACAGAGCTTGGATTTCCCGAACCCACTCATTCACCTTTCCCGTTACGTAATCGGTCTTGAAGTTCGTCGTGCCGATTACTGTGCCTAGGTGTCTTTGGTCATCCTTTGTTATTTTGACCTCACTTCCACCGAACACCTCCATTGCCCGTTCATAATGTTCTGACTACTACTACTACTACTACTACTACTACTACTACTACTACTACTACTACTACTACTACTACTACTACTATTATTATTACTATTACAAAAACGCTACTACTGCTACCTCTATTACTAATACTAATACCACCTATTCTACTACTGTTACTACTGCTGCTACTACTACTGCTACTACTACTACTACTACTACTTTTTTTTTTTTTTTTTTTTTTTTTAAAACGTGGCCTCCAGCCTCCCCCAATAGCCACACCTTCGCCACCATTTATTTACCTTAATATTAAATATCCTATTACATAAGAAGCTATCCTATCTGTGTTAAATTAGTTGAGCCGCAGATCTATGCGGCATTCAGTGACTGTAGCCTCATAGTCAATATCTGCAGCAGTTGTCGGCTACTACTACTACTACTACTACTACTACTACTACTAATAATAATAATAATAATAATAATAATAATAATAATAATAATTTGAATACCTGTACATAATTACCACACATAATTACCCCCTCTAGACGTAACGTAATCTACCAATGGTCGAGTTTTATTGTATCTAAGAAACATCGATCAGTTTCCTACCGTATCGACCAGAATACTTTTCCAGGTCGACCAGAGTCTTCGATGCTTTTTACAGCTTCGACCAGATGCCCTCGACCTTATCACAGCTTCGACCAGTTCCCCAGCCTCAACCAACCCACTCGACCAGTTCCCCAGCCTCAACCAACCCACTCGACCAGTTCCCCAGCCTCAACCAACCCACTCGACCAGTTCCCCAGCCTCGACCAACCCACTCGACCAGTTCCCCAGCCTCGACCAACCCACTCGACCAGTTCCCCAGCCTCGACCAACCCACTCGACCAGTTCCCCAGCCTCGACCAACCCACTCGACCAGTTCCCCAGCCTCGACCAACCCACTCGACCAGTTCCCCAGCCTCGATCAACCCACTCGACCAGTTCCCCAGCCTCGACCAACCCACTCGACCAGTTCCCCAGCCTCGACCAACCCACTCGACCAGTTACTCACTCAACTAGTCCCCATCCTCGACCAGTAACTCACTCGACCAGTCTCCCATCTTAACCAAACCACTCGACCAGTTCGCTTGAGTTGGGCTGAACGGTTCACAGTCAATAAAGTGCTTAGTGCCTCGTGTCTCTCTCTTTCTCTCTCTCTCTCTCTACTTTGTCAACTCTCAACCCTGTCATGCCGGACTAATCAAGTTCTCCGGGCGCTCCTCCCGCTTGTCTGGGCCGGGAGGGAGGGCAAACAAGGCGAGGTGAGGGAGGGAGGGAGGGGGGAGGGAGGGTATGTGAGAGACGGAGGGAGTTAGTGAAGGAAGGAGGGACAACAAGGCGAAGTGAGACGGAGGGGGGAGGGACGGAGGGAAAGAAAGGGCAGATGAGAGGGAGAAAGGATGGAAAAGGGAGGGTGTAGAGGGGAGAGAGGGAAAGATGGGGGAGTAGAGAGAGAGGGGGGGAGGAAGGCAATCGGGGTAAGGTGAGAAGGAGGGATAAGAGAGAGAGAAGGAGGGGGTGAAGCATGACACGGAAGAAATACGAGAGAGTGGAGAAGGAGAATATGAGAGAGAGAGAGAGAGAGAGAGAGAGAGGGTCATGGTAAGAAAAACTTGTGAGAGGGGAAGGAGAAGGGGAAAAAAACAAGGAAGAATTAGAGGGAGAGGGAGAGAATGAGGTAGATGAAGATTGGATGAATTTGAGTGAAGGAGAGAGTGATAGACAGACAGAGAAAGAGAGAGGGAGAGCACTGTAAGTAGAATTAGAGAGAGAGAGAGTAGGGAAAAGATGCCTCACCCATCTATGCAAATGTTGGATGTTCTACGTGGGAAGTGTTTTTTTTTTTTCTGGGCCATAGACCTATTTTGAATATCCAATACCTGACCATCACTTTTTATCGGGGGTTGATTAGCATACTGGGTGCCTGGAAAGCTCACTACTACGTCAGCCTAGAGAGGGGCGAGGAGGGGAGGGGCGAGGGAAGGGGAGAGGAGGGAGGGAGGGTGGGGAGGGGAGGCGGGCTTATACAAAGATTCCCTGCGTTTAATTTTGTCCCCTAAATGGTAAGTGAACGTGCATGTAGTGAAGGTAAGTGTGTCGGTGTACAGTAATTTTGATGTCATTCAGTTAAGGGGCGTTCATACAACTCTTGTTTACGGGGAACGTGTGTGTGTCTGTGAATGTGTGTGTGCCTTTAAAATTCCGATACACACACACACACACACACAACACACACACACACACACACACACACACACCTTTTTTTTATCGTGGTTGGTTCTCATAACGCAACACTGAGCGAGAAGCCGACCTAGTAGGGGCCTGAAACACCCCCTTCCCCTTTCCCCTACTCCCTCACCCCTCCCCCCACTTCCCACTCCCTCCTCTCTTCACCCCTTCCCCCATTACCCCCTCTCCCTCCTACCCCCCCTCCCCCCTACCCACCTCCCCCTACTCCCACTCCCCCTACTCCCACTCCCCCCTACCCCCACTCCCCCCCACTCCCCCCTACCCCCACTCCCCCTACCCCCACTCCCCCCTACTCCCCCCTACCCACACCCGAAAAAAATATTATCGATTTCCTGATAGGTGATGTTGATGGCCGCTGAACTAACAATAATATCTCGAGGGATTTAGAAAGTTTCTTAATGTTATTTTTGACTGGTAGATAAGGCTCATTTAGACGGTGTATCTGTGGGGGGAGAGGGAGAGGGCTGGTGAAGGAGGGAGGGGGAAGGAAGGAGAGAGGGGGAAGGAAGGAGAGAGATAAAAGAATGGGAAGGAAGGAAGGAAGGAGGGAGGGGGGAGGTGAAGAAGAGAGAGAAGGAGGGAGGGAAGTGAAGGAGAGAAGGTGGGACGGAAGTGAAGAAAAGAGAGGAGAAGAGAGAGAAGGAGGGAAGAAAAGAGATAAAAAGAGGGAGAGAAGAAGAGAGAAAAAGAAGGAGGGAAAGAGAAAAAATGAGAGAGAAAAAGAGAAAAGAAAGGAGGTAGGGAAAGAGAGAGTAGGAGGGACGAAGGGAAGGTCTTTGAGCCTGCCTGGTGACACACTCGACCCTATTGAAGGATGAACTCAATAGCGTTTGTTCTCAAGTGTTTTATTGGTGGAGGACAAGGTGGTATGGTGATGGGGCCCAGACAGTGTGACCCAGACAGTGGTGTGGCCCAGACAGTAGTGTGGCCCAGACAGTAGTGTGGCCCAGAAAGTGGTGTGGCCCAGACAGTGGTGTGGCCCAGACAGTGGTGTGGCCTATACAGTGATGTGACCCAGACAGTGGTGTGGCCCAGACAGTGGTGTGTCCCAGGCAGTGGTGTGGCCCAGACAGTGGTGTGACCCAGGCAGTAGTGTGGCCCAGACAGTGGTGTGGCCCAGACAGTGGTGTGGCCCATACACATACAGTGATGTGACCCAGACAGTGGTGTGGCCCAGACAGTAGTGTGGCCCAGAGGTGTGGCCAGAACAGACGGGAGACCATTTAGCAAACTTAGACTACCAGAGTGGTGAATAGTAATGACAATTGTGGATAGAAAATAGACGATTGTGGAAGCTTATGAAGCACATTCCTGGCCGTATTATAAGAGTAGAGATTGATGATATCGATCTATCTATTTATCTATCTATGATACTCAGTGCTTCTCTCTGTTAACATAATATACTCACAGTCAGATTCACATTTCACAAACTTTATGAACGCTAATTTGGATCACCTGAAGATTAGCCCCTCCAGATTACTTCACCTGTAGATTAAGCACCCTAACCTAATGCTAACCTAACCTAACCTCCTCAGATAGCGTTATGATAATTAATCTTCAGATTAAATAAACCTTAAAGGGGTCAGTCAAATCTTCAGGTAAACCATTTAAATTATGCTAAGTGAAGGTGTATCCATTTGAGGTAGAGTCTCTGTGAAATGTTCAAATAATTTTGAAATTGAAATAGATATAATTGAGCCAGAAAACAATGAAGATACAAAGGTAAAAAAAGAGAATATATATATATATATATATATATATATATATATATATATATATATATTATATATATATAATATTATATATATATATATATATATACTTTATGGAAATCCACAATGAAAACGTGGATAAGATTAAATCTTGATAAAATCACAACGGAAAATGGAAACACGGATGTCATCATTTTGACCTGACCTCATGTTTTTAGGTCACCCTGTATATTTAAGCCTCTCTCTGTCCATGTAATCCAGTTGCCTCTGAAGATGTCTTGAATAAAGACGAAAGCTAAGGTACTCCGTTGTTTCCATTTTCCCGTGTGATTTTATCAATATATATATATATTAATATATATATATATATATATATTATATATATATATACTATATATAA
>CAUDMG010000120.1:292500-317500 GCA_958450375.1 Homarus gammarus | reverse complement strand
AGAGAGAGAGAGAGAGGAGAAAATAACAGGAGAAGGGGGAATTGAGGATGGTACGTGGTAGTAAGAGAAAGAGGAAGAGGCGGAAGCGAGGGGAGTGAAGAATTGGAATATCGAGAAGAGATAATATTGGAGGATAGAGAGAAGTGAGGAAAAATAGATAAGAGATAATTAATAGGCAGTGGTAGGGGTAGAAGGGAGGATATTAAGAAATGGTTACGAGGAGGAGGAGAAGGGATGGTTGGGAGAGAGTGAAGTAGGAGGAGGAGAGAGAGAGAGAGAAGGGAAGGGATGGATGGGAGGTAGGGAAGGAGGAGAGAGAGAGAGAGAGAGAGAGAGAGAGAGAGAGAGAGAGAGGCAAGGGATAGATGGGAGGAAGGGAAGCAGAGAGAGAGAGAGAGAGAGAGAAGGGCAAGGGATGGTTGGAAGGGAGAGACGGGGGGAGGGGGGCATCGACACACCTTGAGTGGCACGTAATCTGCAGACCGAAATGAAGGCGTCCGGGGCAAGAGGGTGCTAAGCCACGGGTGCGGCGTGGAGGGCGGAGGCGTTGCTAAGTCGCCGACAGATAATCCTGAGTTAAGTTACTTCCTCGAATATAATTTCTTTCCTTCCTTTTTATCCTGTTGAGGCGAGAGACCTGTGATACCTGGCTCTCTCTCTCTCTCTCTCTCTCTCTCTCTCTCTCTCTCTCTCTCTCTCTCTCTCTCTCTCTCCTGAGTTACAATTTCAGTTTGTTTCGTTTTTTTTCTCAGATTATTTCGAAGGTCATTTCTATATCAAGAGTTACACACAGGTGAACATTACCTGGACATGACCCCCCACCAACACCACCTGGATTGATCATTACGAGTTAGGAAAACAAACATTCAATAAACATCAACCCCAGTCATGAAAACACTAAACCTCCTTACGTCGAATTTCAAGACGTGATCCAAGCCAACAACATTCTAAAACCATATAATACCTTTCACATGAATTTGGATTCTCCCCGAGATTCCAATTAACGGATTGGATCCAGCCTGGAAGATCCAAGAGCCTGGGTTCTCCTCCTTATAGCATGAGCCTTAAGAGCGAGCCGAGGCGGTGTCTATGCTGCCCCCACCACCTTAAGATGGGTTCCGGAAAGCAATCCAAGCTAAAGACGGATAGCAGTAATCGCGAGGCATCTCCCTAGGTACTCAATTCTCTCTCTCTCTCTCTCTCTCTCTCTCTCTCTCTCTCTCTCTCTCTCTCTCTCTCTCTCTCTCTCTTCAGTAAAGGTAGATGGCAGTATCGGCGATAATGGTAATGACTGGGTGAGGTGAGAAGAGGAGGCAGACAAGAGGCGGTGAGAGCAGGGAGAAAGGGAAAGGAAATGAAAAAAAAAAAAGAGGCGATGGAAGGAAGGGAGAGGAAGGGAATGAGAGGTGAGGAGAAGAGGAGCAAAAGATGAGAGGAGGGAGAAGAGGAAAGTAAAGGAGAAGGAGGAGGAGGAGAGCATCCATAAACGATACATGGTCCTCGAGTTATTTGAAGTTTAACCTTGAAGTTAGTAATGACTTGACAAACACAGAAGGAGAAGGAAAGGAGATGAGAGAAAAGGGGGAAGAAGAAGGAGGAGTGAATGTAAAGAGACAGTAGAGAGGAGGAGAGACGAGGAGGGGAGACACAGGAAGAAGAGAAGAGGGTAATCAGAACACTACCTCTTCTCCTCTTAAACCAGGAGAAACTCGGCGCTGAAGAGTAACGGACAAGTATATCATAGAAAGAGGAGGTAAAAGTAAAAGTGAGAGAGAAAGAGACCAAGAGAAGACAATACGAAGAAGGTAGAGACAGAGAGAGAAGAGGTAGTGGTAGCTATAATGGAGAGAGAGAGAGAGAGAGAGAGAGAGAGAGAGAGAGAGAGAGAGTCGCCGAAGGGAGAGAGAGAGAGAGATAATAATGGGAGGAATATTGGATGGAGAGAGATAGATGAGGAAACAGGAGATATGATCGAGGAAGAGGGAAGGGGGGAGGAAGGTGGGGGGGGGGGGCTGGAGTGGTTCATGATAACATGGGCTTAACGAGCGCCAAAGTGACTGTCACCATTAATTGTGGTCGAAGGAACTTGAGGCTGAGATGGTCCTCGTTGTGTTCCTGTGTTCAAGGACTTCCGTGGTTAGGTTAGGTTAGGTTTGGTTTGGTTAGGTTAGGTTTGGTTAGGTTAGGTTAGGTTAGGTTAGGTTTGGTTAGGTTAGGTTAGGTTAGGTTCGGTTCGGTTTGGTTTGGTTAGGTTAGGTTAGGTTTGGTTAGGTTAGGTTTGGTTTGGTTTGGTTTGGTTAGGTTAGGTTAGGTTTGGTTAGGTTAGGTTTGGTTAGGTTTGGTTTGGATTGGGTTGGTTAGGTTTGGTTTGGTTAGGTTTCATCTTTCCTCATTTCCCTCGACCTCTCCTGTTGTTTTTGTCTTTTCCTCTCTTCTCCTTCCTTCCATTTACTCCTACTTTCCACTCTTTCTCTTGGCATTCTTCGATTCCTCTCTCCCAAACGTGTCTTTTACCCAACCCAAACCAAACCAACCCCAACCCAATATGACCTAACCTAACCTAACCTTTCAGAATATATAAGCGTAACTCCAGTATTCAAATATCGTCAAATTTACTTCAGTTGTAACAGCATTTGGGTGGCTCAGTGGCAAAGCCTTCGTCTCCCACTCTAGGGGTTGACGGTTCGTACCTCTTGATAATGGACTATTGGTAAGTGTGAGGATGTATGCATTAGTGTGAGTCGAATTCCCTTGTAAAAAAGACTAATTGATGAACCATTGCTTATTGACGTGAGGTGACAATTACTTTAGAATATAATTGACTTTGTTATATTTAGTTGTACTGGAGGCCGAGAGTTTATGGAAGGTGACCTAAAGGGAGTGTGTTGTTGTTAATATTATTGTTGTTATTATTATTGTTTTTGTTATTATTATTATTATTACAGTATGATCATTATTAATATTATTGTTATTATTGTTGCAGTGTTATTATTATTATTATGTATTATTATTATGTATTATTATTATATTATTATTATTTGTTTGTTGTTGTTTTTGTTGTTATTAATATTAATGTTGTTTTTATCGTCATTATTATTATTACATTTTTGACAACATTTCCATAGTCTAATTACATTCAAAGTATCATTATACTAATCACTAAACGATTATCACTGTTTTTTATATATTATTAAGTGTATAAAGTCACATATAAAGATACACTTAACTCGGTTACCCATTGGCCTTCAGAATATAAGTGATGTTAGCGACTAATGGGGGAAGTAACTACGGGTTAATGGCTAATGGCAGCGTGACGTCATGTGCGTTGCCAGCCAATTACAGGCACTAAAAGCCATGGTTCAGCAGAGGCTAACGACCGAGGCACAATAGACCCGAGTATAATTTTGGAATATTATTTTCTTTACTTTTTATCATGGCTGTGGTTAGGTCACCCAATAACCCGCCTATACTGATTTGACTGATAGATGTGGGGTTTTTTTCCTAGGATGGTTTAGGGTGATAAAAAGTGTTATTGGTCGTCTCCTTTTTTTTCCTAGTATGGAAGGACATATTTCGCTTACCCTCTGCCTATAGTTCATGGTAGTTATACCAAGGGGAGGAGAGGAGAGGGTATGGGAGGGAAGGGGGAGGATGAGAGGGAAGGGGAGAGGATGAGAGGGAAGAACACAGAATGAGAGGGAGGTGGAGGGAATAGGAGGATAAGTGAGAGTATGGGAGGGGAGAGAATGGGAGGGGAGGAAAGGAGATAGTAAGGGAAGGGGGGTGAGTATGGGAGAGGAGGAGAGGAGAGAGTAGGGGAAAGAATGGGAGGGGAGAGAATGAGGGAGGAGTGGGGACAACAGTAGACACAGCCTAACGCCTCTGCAGATCTATTTCCTGTTGCTGGCGGATATGGGCGTGGTAGTCCTATGGTGCACCCCGGCCACGTGTACCCCTTGACGTGGAGGGGTGAAGGGTGAGAGAGAAGAGAGGGAGGGAGGGAGGAGAAGGAAAGGGTGAAGGGTAGGGGAGGAGAGAAGAGCAGGGAAGGGTGAAGGGTAAGTGAGGAGAGCGGGCAAGGGTGAAGGATGTGAGAGAAGAGAGAGAGGGAGGGAGGAGAAGGAAAGGGTGAAGGGTAGGGGAGGAGAGAAGATGAAGGAGGGAGACGATGAGAGGGGTGATTATCAAACGAAGAGGTAAAATGTGTTTAAAGGTTCACCTGAAATAACCTGATGATGAGTTCAGAAAATTCATCTCTCTGTAAAGTTTCCACATAGGCCTAATGTCGCCGTCTCTCCCTTCATCCCCTTCCTTGGCCCCAAAACAAGGTCTCCACCCCAACAATGAGACACCATTTCCCCTCCTCCCCGTCTCCCTCCCCTCTCCCCTCCCCCCCCCCCTCTTTCTCCCCTCTCATATCTCTCGTCTCCAAGTCCTCAGAAGTGTGGACTGTCTCCCCCTCCCCCCCCCCAGATCTCTCTCCTCTACCATATATCTTCTCCTCATCTTATCCTTTTCTCTCTTGTGTCCCTCTTCTTCTTGTTTTTCTTTGTCTCTCCCATCTTTGTTTTATTCTCTTGTATTTTCTCACTAGTGTTATCTCCATTTATTTTCTTTTTTTTTCATCCTCTCTCTCTCTCTCTCTCTCTCTCTCTCTCTCTCTCTCTCTCTCTCTCTCTCTCTCATTTACCCCACCAGGCCTACCCCTCCCCCCCACTCCTTCCCCTCTGTCTCTCTCCTTCACTCACCCCACTAGAGGCCTATGGACATGAGGGGGAGGGGGAGGGCGGGGGGAGGAGGCAGCTCTGGACGCTACCAAGTGTGAAAATCCTGTAGGGTGGAGGGAGGGAGGCATGGAGGCGAGGCGACCCAACAGGGGGGGAGGTATTTGCATATCCATAGATGGGAGTTAATAGTGAGTCGGGCAGGAAGACCTCGGCATGGCCCACTCTGGATTTTTTTTTAGTAACACCTAATCCAGCCCAGCCGAACTTAACTTAGGGAGGAGGAAAAAAAAATATTTATTCATAAAGTATTTTGTTGATAGTTTTCTTGTGGGTTTTTGTGAGGTAGTTTTGGTTAGGATGTTTTGTGGGCACTAGGGGAATTAGTAGGTTGGTAGGGATATTTTGTGGCGTCTAGGGATATTTTGTGGCGTCTAGGGATATTTTGTGGCGTCTAGGGATATTTTGTGGCGTCTAGGGATATTTTGTGGCGTCTAGGGATATTTTGTGGCGTCTAGGGATATTTTGTGGCGTCTAGGGATATTTTGTGGTGTCTAGGGTAAATAAGGATATAATAAACTTTTCTAGAGTTATAAGCTAAAAATATTGTTTTGTTTTTTTAGGTCGGTATCTAATGATGTCTTTCGGGTTTCTAGGGCAGGTATCTATAGATTATTTAAGGGTCTTTAAATAAGTATGGAACCGAAACCAGGATAACCCAATACTCGTTTTGCGGGTTAGAGAACAGGTTTTTTTAACTTAAATAGAAAGTAAAGGTAAATGCTTTTGGCTGTGTTTTCTTTTGGTTTCTGGGGCAGTTTTCTAGAGACCAAGATAAGGTTTGTGACTTGTAGATTAAGGCCAGAATTCTCAGAAAACTTTTACGATTAATAATATTTTTCTCGTATTTATGAATTCACGTAAGATGTAATTCCCTTCACCCCTAAATAAAACAAAATGGCGTAATAGGTGGTTTGATACTCTACCTTAACTGGATAACTTCACTTTACAACGGTGTGTGTGTGTGTGTGTGTGTGTGTGTGTGTGTGTGTGTGATTGTAGAAAATAACTTGTATATTGAGTTCTAAATATTCAGAAAAATTGTGGCTAAAACTCTTATATTTAGGGACACACACACACACACACACACACACACACACACACACACACACACATCTAGAACTCTATATTATATAACTTGGAGTTTTAGACGTGTATAGGCCGAGAGCTGTGGACGGGAGATATAGGCCTGACCGGGAACTGTGTATAGGCCTATGGGTAGATGTTTGTCCAGGCCGCGGCGCCATTGGTAATGTATTCATGTGAAGATCTGGTCTATTTTCCTCACCACGGGAGATGCTCACGGAGGGGGAGGTGACGGCTGTGACGCTGGCCTCTGGTCCCTGTGACGGCCAAGGTGTTGCCCAGAAGTGCCCCGTGATGGTGTGACGCTGGCCTCTAGTCCCCCGTCACGGCCCAGGAGTTGCCCAGAAGTGCCCCGTGATGGTATGACGGCTGTGATGCTGGCCTCTGGTCCCCCGTCACGGCCAAGGTGTTGCCCCGAAATGCCCCCGTGATGATGTGACGCTGCCCTTTGATGGCCCGTGACGACTAAGGCGCTTTCCTTGTGGTAGACCATGACGCCGTGTGGAAAGTTAATTAATGTTCCGTTATGCTGTGATGTATGTGACGTTAATAAATGCTCCGTGACGCTCTATAATGTTACTTAATGCTTCTTAATGCTATGATAAGTGACGGTGAGGCGCTGCTGGTTACGTGTGACGCTCAGTGACGCAAGATGGCGTTATGTGACGTTATAAGGCAGTCACTCGTTTGCCTTATTATCATCATCATCATCATCATCATCAACATCATCATCATCATCATCACCATCATTATCATCATCGTCACCATCATCATCATCATCATCATCACTATTATCATCATCACCATCATCATCACCATCATCATCATCATCATCACTATTATCATCATCATCAACATCACCATCATCATCACCATCATCATCACCATCATCATCATCATCACTATTATCATCATCATCAACATCACCATCATCATCACCATCATCATCACCATCATCATCATCATCACTATTATCATCATCATCAACATCACCTTCATCATCATCACCATCATCATTATCATCATCACTATTATCATCATCATCAACATCACCATCATCATCACCATCATCACCATCATCATCATCATCATCATCATCACTATTATCATCACCATCATCATTATCATCATCACTATTATCATCATCATCATCATCACCATCATCATCACCATCATCACCATCATCATCATCATCATCATCACTATTATCATCATCATCATCACCATCATCATTATCATCATCACTATTATCATCATCATCATCATCACCATCATCATCACCATCATCATCATCGTCACTATTATCATCATCATCAACACCTTCATCATCATCACCATCATCATCATCATCATCACTATTATCATCATCACCATCATCACCATCATCATCACCATCATCATCATCATCATCATCATCACTATTATCATCATCATCATCACCATCACCATCATCATCATCACTATTATCATCATCATCACCATCATCATCATCATCACTATTATCATCATCATCATCACCATCATCATCATCATCACCATAATCATCATCATCATCATCACCATCATCATCATCATTATCATCACCACTATTATCATCATCATCATCATCATCACCATCATCATCACCATCATCACCAACATCATCATCACCATCATCATAATCATCATCACTATTATCATCATCATCATCATCACCATCATCATCACCATCATCATCATCATCACTATTATCATCATCATCAACATCACCATCATCATCATCACCATCATCATCATCATCACTATTATCATCATCACCATCATCACCATCATCATCACCATCATCATCATCATCATCACTATTATCATCATCATCATCACCATCACCATCATCATCATCACTATTATCATCATCATCACCATCATCATCATCATCACTATTATCATCATCATCATCATCACCATCATCATCATCATTATCATCACCACTATTATCATCATCATCATCACCATCATCATCACCAACATCATCATCATCATCACTATTATCATCATCATCATCATCACCATCATCGCCATCATCATCATCACTATCATCATCATCATCACTATCATCACCATCATCGCCATCATCACCATCACTATTATCTACACCAGCTAGGCCTATAGTCACCCTCACACTGTCTTCCTACAACTCATGTGTGTGTGTGTGTGTGTGTGTGTGTATGGGTGTGTGTGTGTGTGTGTGTGTGTGTGTGTGTGTGTGTGTGTCCCAACAACATTCGTATTTGGGTGTAGTTTAGGCCTTCTTTGTCGCTATGGTGTCGAGGATGGGATCATTATCACCATTACCACAATCACCACCATCATCTTTACTACCACCATCGCTGTTAACCACTATACCACCACAGCTCTCATTATCATCACTACTATCACCACCACTGCTACCACTACTATCACCATCACCACTATTACCATCACTACCACCATTACCATCACCACCACTACTAGCATCACCCATACTGTTAATATATGGGTGGGAGAGTGGCTGGCTATGACGGCTTGGTTCTGGCCTGTGTTCTGCCATATATCATCGAGAGAGAGAGAGAGAGAGAGAGCGAGAGAGAGAGAGAGAGAGAGAGGTTAACGTTTAAGAGACAGAAAGGAAAAGAGTAACAGAGAGAGAAAGAGTAACACAGAAAGAGAGAGACAGACCATAAAAAACAGCAGTAATTCTCCCCTTCACTCCCCACCAACGGGCCGGCATTTTTTTGGGGTTGGCCTCTTATATATTTTTGCATATGGTTACCTTCACACGGGCTGGGGACCCTCGGCTCATTTGAATGGGTGATCCTAGCATTATACCGGCTACAAATAATGCTAGGGAAGAGGTGACGACGTCATTCCCCCCTTCCTTCCCCTTTATCCCCTTCCTTTTCCCCTTTTTCTCCTCTCCTACCCTTTTTCCCCTTTCTTCCTTCCCCTCCCCTGCTTCCTTCTCCCTTACCCTTCCTTTTCTCCCTCCCTTACCCTTTCTCCCCTTCCCTACCCTTTCTCCCCTTCCCTACCCTCCTCTTTTTCCTTCTCCCTTACCCTTCCCTTCCTTTTCTCCCCTCCCCTACCCTTTCCCCCTTCCCGTTATCCCCTCCCACTTCTTCCCCTCTCCCATTCCATACTTTCCCTCCCCTTTCTCCCCTCCCATTTCTCCCCTTCCCTTTCTCCCCTCCCATTTCTCCCCTTCCCTTTCTCCCCTCCCCTCTCCTCCTCTTTCTCCCCTCCCCTTCCCCTCCCTCTCCCTCCCTCCTTCCCCTACCTCCCTTTCTTCCCTCACTCTACCATACCCACCCTGCCTGGATTTTCCTCCCATTCCTTCCCTTACGTTGGGGAGGAGGAAGGGTGAGTGAGGATGGAGGGGTGAGGAAGACTAAGGTGTGGGGAAGGATGGGATAGATGAGGGGTTATGGGGGTGGGGAAAGGGGAGTGATGGGATGTTAAGTGGTGATGGGTGTTGGGGAAGAAAGTGGTGATGGGGAAGAGAAGATGATGGAGTGTCCGGAAAGTGGGCTAATGTAGTGTGGGGGAAGGAAGGGGAAATGAGGGAGAGAACTGGTGGAGAAGTGATGGGGGGAGGGGGAGATGGGATGGAGGGATAGGGGTAAAGGATGATGATGATGGAATAGTCAAACAAAAACAGTGAAAACAAAACCTTATGTATTTCGTTGTGTGTGTGTGTATGTGTGTGTGTGTGTGTGTGTGTGTGTGGTGTGTGTGTGTGGTGTGTGTGTGTGTGTGTGTGTGTGTGTGTGTGTGTGTGTGTGGTGTGTGTTGTGTGTGTGTGTGTGTGGTGTGTGTGTGTGTGTGTGTGGTGTGTGTGTGTGTGTGGTGTGTGTGTGTGGTGTGGGTGTGTGTGTGTGTGTGGTGTGTGTGTGTGTGTGTGGTGTGTGTGTGTGTGTGTGTGTGGTGTCTGTGTGTGGTGTGGGTGTGTGTGTGTGGTGTGTGTGTGTGTGTGTGTGTGTGGTGTGTGTGTGTGTGTGTGTGGTGTGTGTGTGTGTGTGGTGTGTGGGTGTGGGTGTGTGTGTGTGGTGTGGGTGTGTGTGTGTGTGTGTGTGTGGTGTGTGTGTGTGTGTGTGGTGTGTGTGTGTGTGTGTGTGTGTGTGTGTGGTGTGTGTGTGTGTGGTGTGTGGTGTGGTGTGTGTGTGGTGTGTGTGTGTGTGTGTGTGTGTGTGTGTGTGTGTGGTGTGTGTGTGTGTGTGGTGTGGTGTGTGTGTGGTGTGGGTGTGTGTGTGTGGTGTGGGTGTGGTGTGTGTGTGTGTGTGTGGTGTGTGTGTGTGTGTGTGGTGTGTGTGTGTGTGTGTGTGTGTGTGGTGTGTGTGGTGTGTGGTGTGTGTGTGTGGTGTGTGTGTGTGTGTGGTGTGTGTGGTGTGTGGTGTGTGTGTGTGGTGTGTGTGTGTGTGTGGTGTGTGTGTGTGTGTGTTGTGTGTGTGGTGTGTGTGGTGTGTGTGTTTGTGTGTGTGTCAAACTAAGGTGGCAGTGTTGGTAGTAATGGTGATGGTGGGAGAGAAGGAGGTATCATAACAGTCTCAGAATCGGGGCCATATTTCCCTCCTTCCCTCCTTCCCTCCCACTCCTTTACTCTCCATCTATCTCGTTGCCCCCTCCCTCCTCCTCCTCCCACTCCTTCACTCCATCCATCTCTCCCTCCCTCCCTCTCCACACTCCAGAGAACAGTCAAGAGTTCCAAACCAACAGTTTTTGTGGCTCCATGTCTCACTTCTTCCCTCCCTCCCCTCCCTCTCCCCCTCCCTCTTTTCTCCCTCTCTCCCTTCCTCCCCTCCCTCTTTCCCCCTTCCCCTCCACCACAAACACCACCCACTGAAACAACCACCACCTACCACCCTCAACCATGCTATTTAACCGGAAAACACACACACACACACACAACACCACAATGTACCGTTGATCACTTTTTCCTCCAGCGATACAACAAACAGCCCGTTAACAGAAGTCAACAGGCAAGCATCAACGGGGGAGCTAGAGGAAAACACACGGGGTTAGCACCATCAGCCAGCCCTTCACGCGGTCACAACCCCCACGACCCACACAAGAATATTTTTTTTCATTGTGCCTCGGCGTTTTTACCCATTGTGTCTGGCTTTTTCTCTGTGTGTTTTTTTTTTATACGCGACGAATATGCATATGGGGCTAGGACAACGTCTGCTTGGGGTGTGTAGGGGGGAGAGAGAGGGTGGGTGAGGAGGGAGAGAGGGAGAAGAGGGAGGGAGAGAGGTAGAGAGAGAAGAGGGAGGGGGAGAGAGGGTGGGTGAGGAGAGGAGGGGGGGGGGGGGGAGGAAAGTGTTTGGGACCATCAATTTCAAATCTTCTCGACTTTTTCACTGCCGAAGTTAAGTTAGGTTTGGTTAGGTTAGGTTAGGTTAGGTCAGGTCAGGTTAGGTCAGGTTAGGTTAGGTTCTTCAGATAGATCCTTCTTAAATAGTTGTTGAGTATCTTTTGGTGTTTGATGTAATTCTTATTTCTTAATAGTTTGAGAATGAAAAAGTTAAACCACCGTCGGCAAAGGGTTAAATCATCGTCCTCAAAGGGTTATATCATCGTCCTCAAAGGGTTAAATCATCGTCATCAAAGGGTTAAATCATCGTCCTCAAAGGGTTAAATCATCGTCCTCAAAGGGTTAAACCATCATCCTCAAAGGGTTAAATCATCGTCCTCAAAGGGTTAAACCATCATCCTCAAAGGGTTAAATCATCGTCCTCAAAGGGTAAAACCATCGTCCTCAAAGGGTTAAATCATCGTCATCAAAGGGTTAAATCATCGTCCTCAAAGGGTTAAACCATCGTCCTCAAAGGGTTAAACTATCGTCCTCAAAGGGTTAAATCATCGTCATCAAAGGGTTAAATCATCGTCCTCATAGGGCTAAACTATCGTCCTCAAAGGGTTAAACCATCGTCCTCAAAGGGTTAAACTATCGTCCTCAAAGGGTTAAACTATCGTCCTCAAAGGGTTAAATCATCGTCCTCAAGAGAATAAGATGTTTTTGTTTTATTTATCCAATTTACTTATTTATTTAGTCATTTATTTATTTTATATTTCCTCTGAATCATCTGGACTCTCACTTCAGTAGGTCACATGGACTCTCACTTCAGTAGGTCACCTGGACTCTCACTTCAGTAGGTCACATGGACTCTCACTTCAGTAGGTCACCTGGACTCTCACTTCAGTAGGTCACATGGACTCTCACTTCAGTAGGTCACATGGACTCTCACTTCAGTAGGTCACCTGGACTCTCACTTCAGTAGGTCACATGGACTCTCACTTCAGTAGGTCACCTGGACTCTCACTTCAGTAGGTCACATGGACTCTCACTTCAGTAGGCCACATGGACTCTCACTTCAGTAGGTCACATGGACTCTCACTTCAGTAGGCCACATGGACTCTCACTTCAGTAGGTCACATGGAACTCTCACTTCAGTAGGTCACATGGAACTCTCACTTCAGTAGGTCACATGGAACTCTCACTTCAGTAGGTCACATGAACTCTAACTTCAGTTGTTCTTCGTCGTTTCATTAACTTATTGATCCTGAAAACATGATAGACAGACAGACAGGTACACAGATATGTAGACAGACAGTGCGTGGTATAATAATGTAGAGAGAGAGAGAGAGAGAGAGAGAGAGAGAGAGAGAGAGTAATGGGCGGGAAGGAACGACTCTCCTCTTATGGCCGGGGAAAATGTCGTGTTATCCCCGTGATGCTCAGGATGAAATACGGACGAGGAACACGGAGCTTTCTCGCCTGGAATTTCTGGGTTGTTGATTGTCCTTTGGTTGGGATTTCTGGGGCGTTGACTCCAGTCTGTTTTGGTTGGAGTTGAGGGCTGTTACGAGGTTGGAGAGACAGACAGACACACAGACAGACAGACAGACAGATAGATACAGACAGACATTAATGAAAAATAAAAATGAAAGAAATAGGCCATAGGATAGATAGATAGAGAGAGAGAGAGAAATTTTAGTTTTTGAATTAGAGTGAAAGTGAGTCTCATAGGAGGCGACATGGCTGCCACTGCACTCGACCGCCTTCACTCCCTCAACTGTAAAATTAACCACCCCTCTCCTTAGACCCCCCCCCCACCCTCAGTCCCCACCCTCCAGTCCCCACCCTCAGTTCCCCACCCTCAGTCCCCACCTCCAGTCCCCACCCTCAGTCCCCACCCTCAGTCCTCCACCCTCAGTCCCCACCCCTTACCCACCCCCCAGTCTCCAGTCCCCAGTCCCCACCCCCAGTCCCCACCCCTTACCCACCCCCCAGTCTCCAGCCCCCACCTCCAGTCCCCACCCCCACCCTTCCAGTATCACCCCACTAATCTTACCCGCTGTTAATTGTAATGTCTTAAATATGTACATCAACACACACACACACACACACACACACACACACATACATACATACATACATACATACATACATACACACACACACACACACACACACACGAGAGACAATAGTAAGTTGAGTCATTTTGTGAAGTTCTGACTTGCCCCTTTTTTATTGAAGGATTTAAAGCTAATCTTGAAAAATGAATGAAGAAATTGATGTGTGTGTGTGTGTGTGTGTGTGTGTGTGTGTGTGTGACCTAACTATCGTTCCTTAATTGCCATTCCACCTGTAATGGTGATTATAACTACTAACCTAACTCAACCCAGCCCAACTTAGTACATATCTCTCTCTCTCTCTCTCTCTCTCTCTCTCTCTCTCTCTCTCTCACTAACCCTTCCCTCGGTGTAGGTAATAAATCAAGACCACGGGACAATGGACCTCGAGGCGGCCTGGGAAAATCTTAAAAAAAGAAAAAAAAACAGACAAAAAACAACAACAACATCACATCCCGACACTTTCTCTGGTCCTCCTCCCATACAGTAAAGACTTGTGTATTTATGCTCTTGATTCTGCTACAGTTTGCTTTCTCTTCTTCTCCCCAGTAAAGAGAGTTAGAAATATGTTTAAATGTTGACGCTACGAGTTGAGAGAGAGAGAGAGAGAGAGAGAGACTGTGTGTGTGTGTGTGTGTGTGTGTTTACATCGGGACCAGTTGGGGGGTGTCCATAACGTGTATATATATGCGACAATTTATGTTTTATATATATATTTTTTTTAAACCGACGTCAGATGCATAAATAATAATAATAAAACGAATTCCTTTTCATTTTTTTTCGTTTATTTTTTTTTTTTTTTTAGTTTTTGGCACGTTACTCCTTCCATTTGGTCGGTTGGAGAATTTAACAAATGGCGTGTGACGTCAGGAGGGCGATAAATCAACATCAACACAACAAAACGACTCCCGACAAACGCCACAAAAACTACTTTAGAGCAGAATGCATTATACAAATGTTTTTCAGCCATCATTTTAAATTTTATATACGGATTGTGCTCCTTTGAAAATATTGTCGTGCTAGGGAGTGTTGGGTTGGGGGGGCTGTGAGCGAGGGAGGCGTCCGGTGCTGGTGTTGCTCCTCTGAGGACTATCGCAGGCCTACCCAGCTGCTCCCCGTCGTCTCCACCTTCCGTCAGGAGTGAATGCTTTACCCTCGGCCGGTGTCGTCTTGTCTGAGGATTTTTTTTTTTATTATTTTTTTTTCGTCTTGCTTGTGACGTTGAAAAGGTCTTACTACTACTACTACTACTACTGCTGCTACTACTACTGTTGCTGCTTCTACTGCTGCTGCTGCAACCTGATTTTACATTTGTATTTATGAACTTGAGTTGACATGATATATTAAGCAGGTGAATCCTCTTGACCTACCACAATCACTATCACCACCATTACCACTACCATCACCATTACGACTACTACCACTACCTCCTCAACCACCGCCACTACTACGACTACTACCACTACCTCCTCAACCACCGCCACTACAACCACCACTACTACCACCACCTACACTACTATCCCTACCACTTTGATCCACCACCACAACAAACAACCACTAATCCCACTACCACCACTACCAACCACTACTACCACCCATCACTAAGAGGAAGGACCATCTCCCCTCAGGGTGTGGTACTGGACCCCTCGTTTCCCCTCACTACCACACACCACACCTTGCTTCCCCTCGTTCAGCTGTCACTCTCTCTCACAACTTTATCATGAATAAATGAGTCGATTTCAAACTTCCGTGAGACGCCGCAGAAGTAGTGAGGGGAAGAGGGAAGGGGAGGAGAGAGGGGAGGGGAGGAGAGAGAGGGGATTGGAACTGATCTTTCTCCCATACCTCGTCTCTCTCTCTCTCTCTCTCTCTCTCTCTCTCTCTCTCTCAGAACCCCGGTACACCTCAGCACTGGGCGTAACATTATCTTAGCCAGATTTAGTCTCGGCAATAAATCAGAAGACGCAGCTTATGTTTGTCCAGGGGCGGTGGGACCTCCTGCGACTTTGCCCCCTTCCCCCTTAACACCCTTTTGCCTCCTTTACCCCTTAGCACACTTTTCCTTTTCCACCTTCCCCCTTAACATCCTTTTTTTTTCCTTTTCCCCCTTATCACCCATTTCCCTTTTGCCCCCTTTCCCCTGTCCTCCCATTACCTCCTTCTTTTCATCATTCATTCTCCCAATCCCTCCTCCACCTCTCCTTTTGCCCTCCCCCATTTCATTCCTCCCCTGTCTCCTCCTCCTCCTCCTCCATTTCCTTCTTCCCCTCTCTCCTCCCATTCCTCCTCCCTTCCCTCTTTCCTCATCCTCTCCCTCATCCCCCCCCACCTGCCAGTCTCTTTCCCTCCACCCCCCTCCCCACCTCTCCAACACCCCCCCATCTCTCCCACACCTGCAACACAGCGACATGAATCATCCTGCAATATGTGGCTGTGCTTGCGTGGTTGGCCCCTTAATCATTGGCCTGTCACTAATTCGCCTATGGTTATTAGTCACCCTATGGTAATTATTATAATGGGGGTCTTAACAGGGAGAGAGCAAATGGTGGTGATATCAAGAAGGTCGTTTATTTTAAGTCATTTTCTGGGGATGTGTGTGTGTGTGTGTGTGTGTGTGTGTGTGTGTGTGTGTGTGTGTGTGTGTGTGTGTGTTTTAAGTATTTTGGGGATTGTCAACCACCACCAGAAGGTCCAACAACTGCTACAACCACAACCATGACACCACAATCAACAGTCACCACAACGACAAGACCCAACAACCAGACCAACTACAACCACAACAACCACAACTACAAGATCCAACAACCAGACCAACTACAACCACAACAACCACCACTACAAGACCCAACAACCAGACCAACAACAACCACAGCAGCCACCATTACAGTAACCAACAACCAAACTAACAACAACAACCACCACTACAAGACCCAACAACCAGACCAACAACAACCACAGTAGCCACCATTACAGTAACCAACAACCAAACCAACCACAACAACCACCACTACAAGACCCAACAACCAGACCAACTACAACAACAACAACCACCACTACAAGACCCAACAACCAGACCAACAACAACCACAGCAGCCACCATTACAGTAACCAACAACCAAACCAACCACAACAACCACCACTACAAGACCCAACAACCAGACCAACAACAACAACAACAACCACCACTACAAGACCCAACAACCAGACCAACTACAACCACAGCAGCCACCATCACATCAACCAACAACCAGACCAACCACAACAACCACCACTACAAGACCCAACAACCAGACCAACAACAACAACAACCACAACTACAAGACCCAACAACCAGACCAACAACAACAACAACAACCACCACTACAAGACCCAACAACCAGACTAGCCACAACCCTCACAACCAACAACACTGGAGCCTCTTCTACCTACAGGTCCGTTTCACTGTCTGACGAGATTCCGTGAAATTATTAAACGACAAACTATATTTATTTTTCCCTTCATTCCTCTCCTTAAGGATAAGATCACCACCTCCTCTTCGTGACCATAAGACTCCCCCCAGATCCCTCCCTGGGGTATATATATGATCCTCGACTTTACCGACAGATGAGTTTTAACACTGTCATGGTCCCTGAAAATCACCCATGGAGTTAAGTCAGAGAGGCGCACTTATAAGTTAATCACACAGCACTTTGTATGATTGCCCTTCGTCTTCGTCTTAGGGTGATGGCCTGAACCTCTCAAGCTTCCTGTTACTGATTTTTTTTTTTTTTTTCGTTTTAAAGTGATTTGATTATATTATTTTTTTTTTTTAAGCTTATGTTACATTTTTCGTTTATTTTGTTTAGCTCTTAATAGTTATTTTAAGTATTTTCTTTTTGTGTTATTTTTTTTTTATTGTTCGATCTCTCTCTCTCTCTCTCTCTCTCTCTCTCTCTCTCCTATTTTGTTTTCAATTATCGATATTCTGCTTCTCTAATTTCCCTTCATTTTCTTCTTCTTCTACGTCTTATTCTTCTTATTTTTCTTATTATTTATTATTCGTACTTTCCTTTTTTATTCTTATTCGTTATTTTTGTTCTTTCGTCTTCTTGTCTGTGTCCATGATCCATAGAGAGAGGGGTGAGGAGGACAGAGGGAGAGAGTGAGAAACAGAAACATGATAAGAGAGAGAGAGTGAGAATAGCGAGAGAACGAAAGTAAGAATAGACAAAAGAGAGAAAGAGAGAGAAACCGAAATAATCAGATAAATGAAGATATATTTAGAGATGAAGAAAAACTAATGATTATGCAAGGAGGGAGAGGGAGGAGAGGAGGAGAGAGAGATAGAGATAAAAATACGAAATCATGAGAGCGAGAGAGAGAGGAAAATAAACGAGTTTCAGAGAGAGAGAGAGAGAAAGAGAGAGAGAGAGCTAGCTTAACGCCCCAAAAATTATACTGGCTGTATCCCAAAGGCCAGGAAACATAATAAAATACAAACTTCCGTGAACAAGTAACTACAAAGGTTTGGATCCGCCTCAAGGGGTGTTGGATCTCACGTGACGAAGGTTGAATAAGTTCCTAAACCCTCTTTATTATTTACTGCCGATGCTCATAAGTTGTTTTTTTTATTATTATTCACTGCACTGGTACTAGTGTTTATTAAGTTGAGGTGTCTGTCTGTCTGTTGACGTGTGTGTGTGTGTGTGTGTGTGTGCCAGTAACCCACCCACAGCAGGGGTCGACACAGCGGCTGCCAATAATTGAGGCAATTAGCACCACGTGAACGCTGGCCAGGTATACGACTACCCGTAGGTGTGTCCAGGGGCGTCTAACGTGTGTGTGTGTGTGTGTGTCCCTTTACCTCCCTCCCTCCTTCACCCCCCCCCCCTAATTCCCTCACTCACTTAATCATTCTCTACCTTCTCTCCCTGTTTCCTCCCCTCCCTCACTCATTCGATCATTCCCATCTCTCCCTTCTTCCATCTCTCCCTCCCTCCTTCTCCCCTTCATTCATTCCCTATATTTACTCTCTAATTTCCCCTACCTACCTCCTCTGCTCCTCTCCTACCTCCCTCACTCACCCCTTCCCTCATTCCTTCCTCTCTCACCCCTTCCCTCATTCCTTCCTCTCTCACCCCTTCCCTCATTCCTTCCTCTCTCATCCCTCACCTCCCACACAGCCCTTTTCCACATCCTCTTCCGATTCGTCTTTATCCTCCTTCCACATCTCTCACTTCTGTATTAGAGAGAGAGAGAGAGAGAGAGAGAGAGAGAGAGAGAGAGAGAGTTCACCCACCCCCTAAATTTTCAGAGATTCACAAACACTCTGACGGAACCTTAAGTAATTTGTCACTTATTAGAGGCATTATAAGCCTACCAGGGACCGAACCCGTGTGCTCGAAGCTTCATGGGAATCAACAACACATCGACGCGTCCCATCACCTTCAGACCCTGGATTAAAACCCTTAATTTAACGAATTTTTTAGTTGTATTTGAGCAGGTCCGTTGTGTTGGTCGAGGGAGGCAGCCACGGGGCGTCTCTCTCTACCTGGCCACGCCCACCTTCCACTACGTCACTAGTTAACTCCAGCTCTCATTGGTCCCCGGGAGGATGACGTTCGCCGTTCTCTGTAATGGTGACGTCATTACTCAATCTCGTAAATGTTATTAATATAATAAATATCTGAGGTTAATTATGATAATAAAATTAGTTTATTATATAATTAAAATAGCAAAAAATCCGACCAGTTATAAGGAATATAGATGAGGCTAAATTAGTCTGAAATATTAGGTGGCCAAGACGTCTACATGGTCCAAGTGATCAAGTGTTCTTCTCACTTGTGATTATATTTCTTAAAAGAAGTAATCTCGGTTGGGATAGGCTGCAGCGTATTTAGACATAGTTAGAAAATGACAGGGGCCTATTAGGACTGTGGTCTAATAGGACAGTGGCCTATTAGGACTAGGGTGTAATAGGACTTGGGCCTATTAGGTCCTATTAAGGCTAGGGTCTATTAGGACTGGAGCCTAAGAGGACTGGGGTCTATTAAGGCTGGGTTCTCCTAGGACTGGGGTCTATCAGAACGTGGGTTCTCTTAGGACTGGGGTCTATCAGAACGTGGGTTCTCCTAGGACTGGGGTCTATCAGAACGTGGGTTCTCTTAGGACTGGGGTCTATCAGAACGTGGGTTCTCTTAGGACTGGGGTCTATCAGAACGTGGGTTCTCTTAGGACTGGGGTCTATCAGAACGTGGGTTCTCTTAGGACTGGGGTCTATCAGAACGTGGGTTCTCTTAGGACTGGGGTCTATCAGAACGTGGGTTCTCTTAGGACTGGGGTCTATCAGAACGTGGGTTCTCTTAGGACTGGGGTCTATCAGAACGTGGGTTCTCTTAGGACTGGGGTCTATCAGAACGTGGGTTCTCTTAGGACTGGGGTCTATCAGAACGTGGGTTCTCCTAGGACTGGGGTCTATCAGAACGTGGGGTCTTCTAGGACTGGGATCTATCAGGACTGGGGCCCACGTCACCAGTCACCCTGTACTACGCCGGCAGACACAAGCGTCAAGGTATCGGTGTTTTATAGTCTTATTTATCCTAATTTATGCACCAAAGCTGTACAATGGCGTCGGATTAGAGGGTAACTAAAGTAAAAAAAAAAACATATATATTGTGTGACTCGCATCTACTGATAACCCTTTGTGGTCGTCAGTTTGGTCCTGGGAACTGGCTCATACCTACACACACACACACACACACACGTATATACCTGCACTACACACCTGGCTCGTCTCCTGTTATTGGGGTAATTAAATAGGTATAGGTAATAGGAATGTAATTTTTGTGATTTTTTTTTTTGTTGTTGTCAGATTAGAAATGGAAACTGTTTGATGTTTGTCACTTCTCGTCGCGACATTCAAGGCTTAATCCCATTATGCCTTGAGGCCTTCAGAAGCCACAGAGGGAATCTCCCGGATTAGTGAGGTCTTGCCAGCGGGGTTGGCCACCTTTTAACTATACCTCAAACAACATTAACCATCCCCTACCAGTGACCATTCCCAAACAACCTCACAACTCATAACAAAATAAACTACCCTCGAGACTCATAATGACCTAGAGATAATGAAGGTTAGATGAGTGAAATAGTTGTGACGGCAGCACCAGTAACGACGATCACCAGGAGATAGGAGTGTGTGGTGATCTGGTCTAGCAGCCACAATGGTGAGAACCTCTACAGCCTCACATATGAAAATACTGGGATATTAACACCCCTAATGCCTTCCTCCCCTCCTCTCCTTCCCACTCTTCCCACTCCTACCCACTCCTACCCACTCCTCCTCACTCCTCCCTCTCCTCTTCTGCATACTACCAGGTAAGGCGAACTATGAGGTGAGTGGTGGTGAGGTGAGTGGTGATGGTGGCATGAGGTGAGAGGTGGTGTGAGGTGAGTTGTGGCGAGAGGTGATGGTGGTGAGGTGAGTGTTGGTGGTGTGAGAGGTGGTGTGAGGTGAGTGTTGGTGGTGTGAGGTGATGGTGGTGTGAGGTGAGAAGTGGTGTGAGGTGAGAGGTGGCGAGAGGTGATGGTGGTGTGAGGTGAGAGGTGGTGTGAGGTGAGTTGTGGTTGAGGTGAGTGTGGTGGTGTGAGGTGAGAGGTGGCGAGAGGTGATGGTGGTGTGAGGTGAGAGGTGGCGAGAGGTGATGGTGGTGTGAGGTGAGAGGTGGTGTGAGGTGAGTGTTGGTGGTGTGAGGTGAGAGGTAGTGTGAGGTGAGAGGTGGCGAGAGGTGATGGTGGTGTGAGGTGAGAGGTGGTGTGAGGTGAGTGTTGGTGGTGTGAGGTGAGAGGTAGTGTGAGGTGAGAGGTGGCGAGAGGTGATGGTGGTGTGAGGTGAGTGTTGGTGGTGTGAGAGTTGGTGTGAGGTGAGTGTGGTGAGAGGTGATGGTGGTGTGAGGTGAGTGTGGTGGTGTGAGGTGAGAGGTGGCGAGAGGTGATGGTGGTGTGAGGTGAGAGGTGGTGTGAGGTGAGTGTTGGTGGTGTGAGGTGAGAGGTGGCGAGAGGTGATGGTGGTGTGAGGTGAGAGGTGGTGTGAGGTGAGTGTTGGTGGTGTGAGGTGAGAGGTAGTGTGAGGTGAGAGGTGGCGAGAGGTGATGGTGGTGTGAGGTGAGAGGTGGTGTGAGGTGAGTGTTGGTGGTGTGAGGTGAGAGGTGGCGAGAGGTGAGAGGTGGCGAGAGGTGATGGTGGTGTGAGGTGAGTGGAGGTGTGAGGTGAGTGTTGGTGGTGTGAGGTGAGAGGTAGTGTGAGGTGAGAGGTGGCGAGAGGTGATGGTGGTGTGAGGTGAGAGGTGGTGTGAGGTGAGTGTTGGTGGTGTGAGGTGAGAGGTAGTGTGAGGTGAGAGGTGGCGAGAGGTGATGGTGGTGTGAGGTGAGTGTTGGTGGTGTGAGAGGTGGTGTGAGGTGAGTTGTGGTGAGAGGTGATGGTGGTGTGAGGTGAGTGTTGGTGGTGTGAGGTGAGAGGTGGCGAGAGGTGATGGTGGTGTGAGGTGAGAGGTGGTGTGAGGTGAGTGTTGGTGGTGTGAGGTGAGAGGTGGCGAGAGGTGATGGTGGTGTGAGGTGAGAGGTGGTGTGAGGTGAGTGTTGGTGGTGTGAGGTGAGAGGTAGTGTGAGGTGGCGAGAGGTGATGGTGGTGTGAGGTGAGTGTTGGTGGTGTGAGAGGTGGTGTGAGGTGAGTTGTGGTGAGAGGTGATGGTGTGTGAGGTGAGTGTGGTTGTGTGAGGTGAGAGGTGGCGAGAGGTGATGGTGGTGTGAGGTGAGAGGTGGTGTGAGGTGAGTGTTGGTGGTGTGAGGTGAGAGGTGGCGAGAGGTGATGGTGGTGTGAGGTGAGAGGTGGTGTGAGGTGAGTGTTGGTGGTGTGAGGTGAGAGGTAGTGTGAGGTGAGAGGTGGCGAGAGGTGATGGTGGTGTGAGGTGAGAGGTGGTGTGAGGTGAGTGTTGGTGGTGTGAGGTGAGAGGTGGCGAGAGGTGATGGTGGTGTGAGGTGAGTGGAGGTGTGAGGTGAGTGTTGGTGGTGTGAGGCGAGTGTTGGTGGTGGGAGGTGGCGGGAGGTGATGGTGGTGTGAGGTGAGTGTTGGTGGTGTGAGGTGAGAGGTAGTGTGAGGTGAGTGGAGGTGATGGTGGTGTGAGGTGAGTGTGGTGGTGTGAGAGGTGTGTGAGGTGAGTGTGGTGGTGTGAGGTGATGGTGGTGTGAGGTGAGGTGGTTGAGGTGAGAGTGGTGTGAGGTGAGAGGTGGCGAGAGGTTATGGTGGTGTGAGGTGAGAGGTAGTGTGAGGTGAGTGGAGGTGTAAGGTGATGGTGGTGGTGTGAGGTGAGTGTTGGTGGTGTGAGGTGAGAGGTGGCGAGAGGTGATGGTGGTGTGAGGTGAGAGGTAGTGTGAGGTGAGTGGAGGTGTGAGGTGAGTGTTGGTGGTGTGAGGTGAGAGGTAGTGTGAGGTGAGTGTTGGTGGTGTGAGGTGAGAGGTGGCGAGAGGTGATGGTGGTGTGAGGTGAATGTTGGTGGTGTGAGGTGAGAGGTAGTGTGAGGTGAGTGGAGGTGTAAGGTGATGGTGGTGGTGTGAGGTGAGATGGTGGTGTGAGGTGAGTGGAGGTGTTAGTGGTGGTGAGGTGAGTGGTGGTGTTAGTGGTGTTAGCGGTGGTGTGAGGTGAGTGGTGTGAGGTGAGTGGTGGTGTGTGGTGTGAGGAGTGGTGGTGTTAGTGGTGTTAGCGGTGGTGTGAGGTGAGTGGTGGTGTGAGGTGAGTGGTGTGAGGTGAGTGGTGGTGTTAGTGGTGGTGTGAGGTGAGTGGTGGTGTTAGTGATGGTGGTGGTGTTAGTAGTGTTAGCGGTGGTGTGAGGTGAGTGGTGGTGTTAGTGGTGTTAGCGGTGGTGTGAGGTGAGTGGTGGTGTGAGGTGAGTGGTGTGAGGAGTGGTGGTGTTAGTGGTGGTGTGAGGTGAGTGGTGGTGTTAGTGGTGGTGTGAGGTGAGTGGTGGTGTGAGGTGAGTGGTGGTGTTAGTGGTGGTGGTGGTGGTGGTGTTAGTGGTGGTGGTGTTAGTGATGGTGGTGGTGTTAGTGGTGGTGGTGGTGTGAGGTGAGTGGTGGTGTGAGGTGAGTGGTGGTGTGAGGTGAGTGGTGGTGTTAGTGGTGGTGGTGGTGGTGGTGGTGGTGTTAGTGATGGTGGTGGTGTGAGGTGAGTGGTGGTGTTAGTGATGGTGGTGGTGGTGGTGTGAGGTGAGTGGTGGTTGTTAGTGGTGGTGGTGGTGTTAGTGGTGGTGGTGGTGTGAGGTGAGCGGTGGTGTGAGGTGAGTGGTGGTGTTAGTGGTGGTGGTGGTGTTAGTGGTGGTGGTGTGAGGTGAGTGGTGGTGTTAGTGGTGGTGGTGGTGTGAGGTGAGTGGTGGTGTGTGGTGAGTGGTGGTTGTTAGTGGTGGTGGTGGTCTTAGTGGTGGTGTGAGGTGAGTGGTAGTGTGAGGTGAGCGGTGGTGTTAGTGGTGGTGGTGGTGGTGGTGTGAGGTGAGTGGTGGTGTGAGGTGAGTGGTGGTTGTTAGTGGTGGTGGTGGTGTTAGTGGTGGTGTGAGGTGAGTGGTGGTGTGAGGTGAGCGGTGGTGTTAGTGGTGGTGGTGGTGGTGTTAGAGGTGGTGTGAGGTGAGTGGTGGTGGTGGTGTTAGTGGTGGTGTGAGGTGAGCGGTGGTGTTAGTGGTGGTGGTGGTGGTGTTAGAGGTGGTGGTGGTGTTAGTGGTGGTGTGAGGTGAGTGGTGGTGGTGGTGTTAGTGGTGGTGTGAGGTGAGCGGTGGGTCATCAGTGGGTGGAGGTGAGCACTAAATGGGTGGTAGTGGATTCAAACTTGACTGATATATAATAGACTGTGTGTGTTGAGTGATTGGTCGCCATTTATTTATCCATTCCTCTTTGTCTTCATCCATCTATCCATCTATTCATCTTAGTACCGTTCCATCTATCCATCTTAGTATCGTTCCATCTACCCATCCATATCCAAATCCATCCAACTGTACATCCATCTATCTATATATGTACCTTTCCAACCATCCAGACAACACACACACACACACACACACACACACACACACACACCTGGGCTACATCCACACTACAGCATCAGACTCATGCCAACATCTTCAAACCTTCACTTTGAGACAAGGTGAGAGAGAGAGAGAGAGAGAGAGAGAGAGAGAGAGAGAGAAAGAGAGAGGCAGCAACTTGCAACATTCTCTCTTCGCTCATGGAGACACTGCCCGCATTGCCCCTCTGTTAAGCCAACCGATACCATTTCATTAAAACTTTTCCCTGATTTTTTTCCCAGTATTTCCCCCCCTCTTCCCCCCTGGCCTCCGCTCTGTGTCTTATTGAATTGCGAAATAGTTCTCTGTTAACCCTTTCATATTTTTGTGAGGTTTGTGGAGTTGGGAATGTCGGAGGCAGTTTGACGGCAGAGCAAGTTGGGCTTTGGTGGTGGCCAGGGAGAGAGGTGAGGGTGAGGGAGGGAGAGAGGTGAGGGTGAGGGAGGGAGAGAGGGTGAGGGTGAGGGAGGGAGAGGGGGTGAGGGTGAGGGAGGGAGAGAGGGTGAGGGAGGGAGAGAGGTGAGGGTGAGGGAGGGAGAGAGGGTGAGGGAGGGAGAGAGGTGAGGGTGAGGGAGGGAGAGAGGGTGAGGGTGAGAGGGTAGGGTGAGGGAGGGGGAGGGTG
>CAUDMG010000120.1:285000-287500 GCA_958450375.1 Homarus gammarus | reverse complement strand
CTTCTCTCCTCCTCTCCCCCCTCCCACCTTCACTTCAGTCCTCCTCTCTCCCCGTCCCCTCCTCCCACCTCCTCTATCCCCCTCCCTCTTCTCCTCTCCCTCCTCCTCCTGCGTTGATCACACATACCAGTGGGGTCGTCCTGTTCTGTCTCTTCCCCTTGTGTATGGGTTAGGGTCTATTTCAGGGGCTTGTGTGATGCTGATTCCAATATATTTCATGCTCTTGTTTTTCCGTTTGTGTGTGATTCGCGTTTATCTCATTTTCTATGTTGTTGAAAATGTTCCTAAGATTCTGTAATTCTGTTCGAGATATTTTTCATCTGTCACTTGTGTTGTCTTAGCTCTAGTTCATGTATATTTCAGCGTCTCTTTGGTGATAAATAATCAGTGTTCCTCTAGTCCTCGTGCGGCGTGGTTTAACTTCCCCTGTAGTTAATCTCTGTTTTGGCGTCTTTATCGCGATAAATGTTCGTAAATTTTTCAAATTATTGTTAGTGCTGTATTGTTCACTTGTTTTTAATTGTGAATAATTCCTGTATGTTTCAATTTAACGTGAATTATACTCCTATTAATGCCAATACTACGACTGCTACGACTACTACTACTAATAATAACAATAATAATAATAATAATAATAATAATAATAATGTAATTTCAACTTCGTTTTTTGCATATTAAATTTTTTCTTCCCTCTTTCTTCACAATCTCTGCCTCCCCTGCTATTCACGTCTCCCTCTCTTCCTCACTTCTCCCCTCTCCTATTCACCTTTACTGTAAAAACTTCATTTATATGCTGACAATATACATATGAATATGTATGTACACACACACACACACACACACATATATATATATATATATATATATATATATATATATATATATATATATATATATATATATATATATATATATATATATATATATATATATGTGTGTGTGTGTGTGTGTGTTGGAATGGGTAGAACTCTCTAACTATTAATGTTAGTTTTAATTTCATAGGATACAAATAATGCTGTAAATAATGTTGTAGGTAGGTAGTGGTGTTGAGCCTCACGTGTAAGTTCCACACACACACACACACACACACACACACACAAGTATCGCGTTATAAACTCCTTCACACCGACAACTGATTCATTTTCCATTAAATTCTTTCTCAGATATTCAAGTTTTTTTTCTTCTCACCATCCTGTGACCGTTCTCTCTCACTCACTCACTCACTCTCTCTCTCCACCTCCTCCTCTCTTCCGTCTCATTATAATATCTACCGGAGTTTTTACACCTTTTTTCCCGGCTGGATATCTCACAGGTGTCCGCTGCTGGGGTGGGGACGCGGCCGCCACTTCGAGCATTTTACACCGTCAGGCGACTCGAGTGGTTGTTCATATATCATCGTCTCGTTTCATTATATTGTCTTCCTTCTTCGTTATGGCTATTTCCTCTTTATATATCACTATATTATACATTAAAACGTAATATAGCGTCGTGTTTTCATATATGGAGTGAGTTAAAAGATTCAATATAGCGTTATAGCTTAAGATAGGAGGTAAGTCATAAGAGTCGGACTGACATTCCAACATCTGTTTTGGCGTCCAACTGGCTGCCTCTTCGCGCACATTATTTATAGCTGGATTAATAAAAAGTATGGGGGGTGGGGGTAGTGAATGGGGTGGAATATAATGATGGTTGTTTGAATATGTGCGGGGAAAAAGAGGTGAGGATCCAGCACGCTGCCTTGAGGAACACCGCGGTGCTTGTTGGCGTTGCGGTCCACTGTGGCCTGGCTACTCGGGTTTTCGTTTTACATCTCTGCGCTTGGTTTACTTTACTTGGTTTTTACTCTACTTTCTGGATGGTTTACTTTTGTGTTAATTTATTAAGTGTATCATGTAATATCATAAAATACTAACTGGTTACATTTGTAATACCAGGGGATATTTTTTTTAGATGGAGTATTTAAAAGACGATGGGATTCATTATGTATTTCTGAATGTTACTTGGTGATTAGCGTGAGCCTGTACAGTAAGAATACAGAGAGCTTATGCAAATAAAATCAATGCATAGAATAGTGTAAATGATAATGGAAGGAAATCAAAGAAAACCATTATTATTATTATTATTATTATTATTATTATTATTATTATTATTATTATTATTAATAGTAGTTATAATAGTCGGGGTAGTACTGTAGTGTCTTTATTACTCTTATTACTATCATCATCATCATCATCATCATAACTTAATAATATTTTCCTTATTATTGTTATTATCGTCATTAGTATAAAGATTTTATCCCCTCCTCCCGTGTGTTAAGTCGTCTGAGTAGGGAGTCGTGGTGGTGACTGCTGGTGTGGGCGCCTGTGTGTGTCGTGGGACGGGCACGGCGTGAGAGCGGGCACATGCAGATGAGGCGTCCAGGGCAGAGAGGGTTAGGGAGTAGTGCCCCACACCCTGGCCTAGTCTGCCCCGCGACCCTACTCTGGTAGCACGCATATCA
>CAUDMG010000120.1:267500-280000 GCA_958450375.1 Homarus gammarus | reverse complement strand
ACAACACGCCTTCCCCACGCCCCTTCTACCACACAACACGCCTTCCCCACGCCCCTTCTACCACACAACACGCCTTCCCAAGCCCTTCTACCACAGAACACGCCTTCCCCACGCCCTTCTACCCCACATCACGCCTTCCCCACGCCCCTTCTACCATACAACACGCCTTCCCCACGCCCCTTCTACCACACAACACGCCTTCCCAAGCCCTTCTACCACACAACACGCCTTCCCCACGCCTCCTCCTTCCCAGACCTTCTTCACCACCTTCACTGAATCAATTTCCCTCATCTTTTCTTCCCCCTCCCCCTCATCTCCCCACGATTTCCTCCCTGCTCTCCCCCGCCCCTCCCTATGTCTTCCCCACGCCCTCCCCATTGATTTCCTTATGCGTTCCTTCCTCTTTCCCTTTCACGCCTTCTCCACTGATCTCTCTCTCTCTCTCTCAACATCCACCTTCCTCATCCTCTCCCCATCATCCACCACCCTTCCCCCTCATCCACCACCCTTCCCATCATCCACCACCCTCCCCCATCCACCACCCTTCCCCATCATCCACCACCCTTCCCCCTCATCCACCACCCTTCCCCATCACCCACCACCCTTCCCCATCACCCACCACCCTTCCCCATCATCCACCACCCTTCCCCATCATCCACCACCCTTCCCCCATCATCCACCACCCTTCCCCATCATCCACCACCCTCCCCATCATCCACCACCCTTCGCCCTCATCCACCACCCTTCCCCCTCATCCACCACCCTTCCCCCTCATCCACCACCCTCCCCCTATCCACCACCCTTCCCCCTCATCCACCACCCTCCCCATCATCCTCCACCCTTCCCCATCATCCACCACCCTTCCCCATCATCCACCACCCTCCCCAACATCCACCACCCTCCCCCCATCCACCACCCTTCCCCATCATCCACCACCCTTCCCCATCATCCACCACCCTTCTCCATCATCCACCACCCTTCCCATCATCCACCACCCTCCCCCCATCCACCACCCTCTCCATTCGCCACCCCTCTTCTCATCCACCACCCTCCCCCCTCATCCACCACCCTTCCCCATCATCCACCACCCTTCCCCATCACCACCCTTCCCCATCATCCACCACCCTTCTCCATCATCCACCCCCCTTCCCATCATCCACCACCCTTCCCATCATCCACCACCCTTCCCATCATCCACCACCCTCCCCCCATCCACCACCCTCTCCATTCGCCACCCTCTTCTCATCCACCACCCTCCCCCTCATCCACCACCCTTTCCATCATCCACCACCCTCCCCATCATCCACCACCCTCCCCGTCATCCACCACCCTCCCCAACATCCACCATCCTCCCTCCATCCACCACCCTTCCCCATCATCCACCACCCTTCCCCATCATCCACCACCCTTCCCCATCATCCACCACCCTTCCCATCATCCACCACCCTCCCCGTCATCCACCACCCTCCCCATTCTCTCCCTACACGCCTCTACTATGCCTCCCCCGCTAATTATGTCATCAAACGTGTAGTTATATTATTAATTAGGCATATATAATTATTTCCCCGGGCCAGGCTTTCCTTTGTTTCCCTTAATTATATATTGTTATTTGAGCTGAACGATTATTATTATTAGTAATAGTAGTAGTAGTACTAGTAGTAGTATTAATAATAGTATTTTATTATTATTATTATTATTATTATGTATATGGTTTATTTTTGTGTGTATGTGTGTTTGTGTGTTTGTTCTATATTTTCAAGGTATTATTGCGAATATTGACAAGAATAAAGGAAAATTAGGGACTCTCTCTCTCTCTCTCTCTCTCTCTCTCTCTCTCTCTCTCTCTCTCTCTCTCTCTCTCTCTCTCTATCTCTCTTTACCGCCTATTGCCTCCACACGTTAAGAAATAGAAAAAAGGGAAAATCCTATCATCACATTCACACAACTCACAAGGAGATTTACTATCATTATTTCAATTCGTCGTCCTCATTCAGCGCTGGGGGAAGAAATATCCTCAAAAGCCTATCTCATTTCCTTGGCGAGGAGCACATACAAGGACCCCTCCATCGGGCGGCCGTCACTTCAACCCAGACCCACTCCCGGGACCCTACGACTGCAAGAGACGCCCAATCGCTTTATCGCATCCCCTACCAATCATCCCAATCGCTGGAAAATAATCACCAGGAAGGGATTGGTACACATTGGAGGTCCTAGTTAGGTGTTGTTAGTTAAGAATGATGTGTGTTGGATTGGGTTGTTTGGGTAGTTTCGTTAGTGGTTTGGTTGGGTCTTTTATTAAGCGGATTTTTGCCTCGGATTTCTCAAGGGGTATTCGATCCCCTCGATAGTATAATGAGGCGAGGAAGGGCTCGCCACGTAGCTATACTTGTCTGGTCTTATGCTCTCCCTCCCTTCCTCGGACCTGTTTATATTTACCCCCATAATACTTAGGTAACTCGATAACTACTTTCATCCTCATTTTAGTTTATTAGAAAGTATTCATATGGATAGTATGTATACAGGTGTACTTGAGCGGTTATATAATTTTTATACATACATACATACATACATACCTGATAACTTAACAAATGATACACTCTTATGAATATATACTTTCCTATCACCCATATGTAAGTGTATTACCATTAGCGATGTGTGTTGCTGCAGAAAGTATTATTGTTCATTTAAAGTTAAGTAAAGTTAATTAGAATCCTTGTTTAGTGTTTTGATTCTTGTGTTACAGTTTTTCCAAGAGTTCAATTTGTATCTCCTCCTGACAAGCTTCTGTAATATGTCGTCTGTAGAAATAATTATCCTAACCTGCCAATAAGACGCATATATTGTTAGTGTTCTACTCTTAAGTTATTCTTTCTTAATGCATCTTGATATTCTCTTCTCAGACACCAAGAGCGAAGTCATTGTCTTAAGCTGTTATAAACCTCGTGGAGCAGCGTTCGTATAATGCTCACTAAGTCACTCTCATATAATTCTCTCCCTCTATGTCACTCCCTTCCTAAACGACGACCAATTATTCATCCTCAACCGTAAGATATAAAAAAGGTTCACCTGCATTCACACACCTTAATAAATCCTAATATGTTTTGCCAGCCCGTGTCCACTACATGAATATATCCCCTCTTACCTGCCACCACCACCCTCCGTGCCCACCCCTTCACTGCCACGTGCTGACCACTGCTTCAACATTCACCTGCATTCACACTCCCCTATATAAATCCTAATCCATTGCCCGCGGTATGTCCACTGCATAACATAAATGTCAACCTGCATTATGGAGACCTTTATGCCCGCGTGGCAATACCTGCATTGTAGCGGTGGTCAGTGATCTTCCACGCTGGTCCTCCCCTCCCTGTATGTGTGTGCAACTCTAGTTACCATTATCATGTTACAATATCCAGTGTCCACGTGATTATTTGCCGCTTTTAATTCAATTGCATCTTTTGCATGTGAATCCCTCGGCACACTGCACGTCAACCGCATTGGCTATTCAGTGGTCCTTCTGGGCGAGGCAAAAACTGTATGGTGGTGGTGAGGGCATTGAGGCGGGGCCCTCTGGTGGTCAGTTCCGCTCACGGTCTGAAAGAATCTCGGGTCTCAACTCTTGTCGACGTCTTTATTCATGACCTTTACAGTAGCGTCTATGGTGTTGGTTTAATTGGCCGTTTCAATGATACTGCAGCGTGCAACATGTTCCTTTTCTTCTCTTTATGTGTTAAGGAATTGTATATATTAGCCGCCAGAACTATTGCCACCGCGTGCATAAACTGAAGAATCTAAGTCGGGATCACCTGTAGATTATCCCCCAGCTTATTTTACCCGATGATTAAATACCCTAACGCTACCTGGGGACTTAGGTTAGGTTAGGTTAGGTTATAGTAGGGGTAGTTAATCTTAAGGTGAAATAAGCTGGGGGTGTTAATCTTCAGGTGAAATAAGCTGGGGGTGTTAATCTTAAGGTGAAATAAGCTGGGGGTGTTAATCTTCAGGTGAAATAAGCTGGGGGTGTTAATCTTCAGGTGAAATAAGCTGGGGGTGTTAATCTTAAGGTGAAATGAGCTGGGGGTGTTAATCTTCAGGTGAAATGAGCTGGGGGTGTTAATCTTCAGGTGAAATAAGCTGGGGGTGTTAATCTTCAGGTGAAATAAGCTGGGGGTGTTAATCTTCAGGTGAAATAAGCTGGGGGTGTTAATCTTCAGGTGAAATAAGCTGGGGGTGTTAATCTTCAGGTGAAATAAGCTGAGGGTGTTAATCTTCAGGTGAAATAAGCTGGGGGTGTTAATCTTCAGGTGAAATAAGCTGGGGGTGTTAATCTTCAGGTGAAATAAGCTGGGGGTGTTAATCTTCAGGTGAAATAAGCTGGGGGTGTTAATCTTCAGGTGAAATAAGCTGGGGTGTTAATCTTCAGGTGAAATAAGCTGGGGGTGTTAATCTTCAGGTCTTCCCATAGTCGTCCTGAGCTCTTGGTTCATCAGGGAAGCGTCTCTATAACACCTCCCTCTGTAGCGCCCCGATAACACCTCCCTCTGTAGCGCCCCGATAACACCTCCCTCTGTAGCGCCCCGATAACACCTCCCTCTTTAGCGCCTCGACAACACACCCCTCTGTAGCTCACTGATAACACCTCCCTCTGTAGCTCACCGATAACACCTCCCTCTGTAGCTCACCGATAACACCTCCCTCTGTAGCGCCCCGATAACACCTCCCTCTGTAGCTCACCGATAACACCTCCCTCTGTAGCTCACCGATAACACCTCCCTCTGTAGCTCACCGATAACACCTCCCTCTGTAGCTCACCGATAACACCTCCCTCTGTAGCTCACCGATAACACCTCCCTCTGTAGCTCACCGATAACACCTCCCTCTGTAGCGCCCCGATAACACCTCCCTCTTTAGCGCCCCGATAACACCTCCCTCTGTAGCTCACCGATAACACCTCCCTCTGTAGCTCACCGATAACACCTCCCTCTGTAGCTCACCGATAACACCTCCCTCTGTAGCTCACTGATAACACCTCCCTCTTTAGCATCCCGATAACACCTCCCTCTTTAGCGCCTCGACAACACACCCCTCTGTAGCTCACTGATAACACCTCCCTCTTTAGCGCCCCGATAACACCTCCCTCTTTAGCGCCCCGATAACACCTCCCTCTTTAGCGCCTCGACAACACAGCCCTCTGTAGCTCACTGATAACACCTCCCTCTTTAGCGCCCCGATAACACCTCCCTCTTTAGCGCCCCGATAACACCTCCCTCTTTAGCGCCCCGATAACACCTCCCTCTTTAGCGCCCCGATAACACCTCCCTCTTTAGCGCCTCGACAACACACCCCTCTGTAGCTCACTGATAACACCTTCCTCTTTAGCGGCCCGATAACACCTCCCTCTGTAGCGCCCCGATAACACCTTCCTCTGTAGCGCCTCGACAACACACCCCTCTGTAGCTCACTGATAACACCTCCCTCTTTAGCGCCCCGATAACACCTCCCTCTTTAGCGCCCCGCTAACACCTCCCTCTTTAGCGCCCCGATAACACCTCCCTCTTTAGCGCCCCGATAACACCTTCCTCTGTAGCGCCGCTGTACGCCACGTCCAGGTAGATAATTCCTTCATCAATGACATAAGTGGTGGCCGGACACTCGAGGACTCCATCAAAAGGTACTTCTCTGGACACACACACACACACACACACACACACACACAACAAAGAAGAAAAAACTGGACCAATTTCACTGTCTGACGCTGAGTCTATTGATGGCGGTGATGGGCGGCCACTGACCGTCAGCCCAACACTCTGTACTACAAGGCCTTCCTCGGCCAGGTCCTCCACGCCTTTGTTGACCATCAATGATCCCACACCGTCTGCCCTCCAGCCTTTGTGCCCGCCTCTGTGTTGCTGACAGCTCCTACACTGTATCTGTGGCTGACCTTCGCTATGTCATAGATCGATTTGTATATAAGAAATCCCGTTTGTATGTCCTGGCTGTAAATCCATGAACTAAATATTAACCTGTGTACAGCGATTAGTGAACTAGAAGTGTGTGTGTGTGTGTGTGTGTGTGTGTGTGTGTGTGTGTGTGTGTGTGAACGTAAGTAAATAAACCAATAGATAGATGATTAAACAGGTAGATGGACATAGACGATAATAACGGGTGAATTACTATAAAGCTCAGACGCTCATAGTGTTTCAGGCTTCGAAATTTAGGAGTCAAGTGGCACTTAAGATCGATTGAGGAAGAGTTGCACATCCTCAAGTCTCCGAGGAGACAAAGGTCCCGCTCCAGCGTTACCTTGATGATCATCAAGTGCCATTTAAGTGTTCTCCCTCACGAAGGGTCAAGAAGTTGGCTGTGCTGTAGGATGATGTCTCTGTTGTCACGGCAATATTAGTTATGATAATAATAAAGATGGTGATGGTAACAGTAATACGAGTGTAATAATAATAATAACAACAATAATAATAATAGTAATAATAAAGATAATAATAATAATAATAATAATAACAATAACAATAATAATAATAATAATAATAATAATAACAATTATAATAATAATAATGATAATAATAATAATACAACAACTACTACTACTACTAATAATAATAACATTGCTTAAGTCTACATGAAAAACCTCTACATCAACAAACCCGCTTAATTGGCGATCCTTCAGAGGACCTGGTGTGTGTGTGTGTGTGTCTTTTCTTAATTCCCTTAGATAGCTTAGGTCCAATAATATTCAACCCTTACTTAAACCCTTGACACGGACCGCTTAATATAGTGAAGCGCGTATCAAAGGTATCCAAGGAAGAGAGAAAAAAGAGAGGAAGCATTAGTATATTTTTTCACCACCGGCGTCTCTTAATTAACGACTTGGCAACCCTCCCCCCCCCCCACCAGGACTCTCTGCATACACTCCTCTTAGCGTAATTTTCTGTTTGTTTACATTTTCTTGTTGTTTTTGCTAGTTTTGTTTAGTTGTTTTGTTATTTTTGTTTGTTTACGTTTTTCTTGTTTTTATTTTGTTTATTTGTTTTGTTATTTTTGTTTGTTTACTTGTTCTTGTTGTTTTGTTGATTGTGTTTATTTGTTTTGTTATTATTGTTTGTTTACTTGTTGTTTATGTTGGTTTTGTTTTTTATTTGTTATTTTTGTTTGTTTATTTTTTCTTCTTGTTTTTTGTTAGTTTTGTTTATTTGTTTTTATTTTTTGTTTGTTTACTTTCTTGTTGGTTTTGTTTATTTGTTTTTGTTAGTTTTGTTTCTTTACTTTTTCTTTTTTTAGTTTTGTTTATTGTTTTATTTTTTTTTACTTTTCTTGTTTTTGTTTGTTTTATTTGTTTTTTTAATTGTTTTCGGGTTTTGTTTATTTTGTTTTGCTTTCCTTGTTTTTTTTTTTCGTTGTTTTAATTATTTTTGTTTTAGGTTAAAAATTTTATGGCATTGTTATGGTCGAGAAATAATTGATACATTTTAAACTTATGTATTATTTTCACATTACTCTCATACATTATACACAACATACATTATACACATTACACATGATCCATTGTAATACAGACATTATATATATCAACATACGACATACGTACTACAAAGCAACCTGAAGAATAGGCCCCCCCAAATTATTATACCTGATGATTTAAACACCCTAACCTAACCTAACCCCACAGGTAGCGTTAGGGTAATTAATCATCAGGTGAAATAAGCTAGGGCGTCTTATCTTCAGGTGAGTCGAGTAATCCGTGCAATTTTCAGAAGAATATTATGAATTCCTGGACTGTGGATATGAGATAAGATTACCATTTTGTTTCAATTTATTTACAGTTAATTTACGTAAATAATAATCTCCGTTTGTGCTTATTTACAACGAATTATTGCCTGTTATTCTTTGTTTGTTGTTCTTGTGTAAGTTATTATTGTGAATTATCTTTGTCTCTTTATCATTTGTTATTTATTTCTCAAATATTATGTGAAGTTACGTTAAAGATGCCTTGTGAATAATAATAATAATAATAATAATAATAATAATAATAATGATAATAATACCAATAATAATAACAGCAGCAGCAATAATAATAATAATAATAATAATAATAATAATAACTTAATTTACAAGAAGTGGGTTACACCATTATAATCAGTTATACAGTAAACAAAAAGAATTACATAACTGTTTCACATATTCCCCACATATAAGGTAAATACATATACAATCGAATTATGTTAGATGTTGTTGGTTTTTAAAGAGTTATCGAATTTATTTTTTTAAGTGAGATTTGGGAAACAATTTACTCGTTTATCATAGAATTAAATTATTGTACTTGGCAACAAACTAATAGATTCCCAAGTTTTAAAATCTATCTATCAATAAACACACACACACACACACACACACACACACACCCACAAAAAACAAACATTATATGAACTAAAACAAATCCTTTAAAAAAATAATACTACTAAAAAACTCGACTCGAAAAGGTTGCCTCAAGTTGTGGTGGTGAAGGTGATAATGTGTTCCGCCAGTATACTGAGCTCAGTGTCGGTAATCAGTCCGCTGTGTAAGCTTTCTTAACAACCTAATAAGTTTTTTCCAAGGAGCAGTTCGCTGTCTTTCGTCCGTGTTTCTAAATCATCGCGACTCTCGGCTCACCCACCGCCCGCTTCACCTTCCTCCTACCTCCGTGCGCTGCGGTTCATATAATATATCTCCTTATATACTAGTACTTCTGTATGTCCATATAGGTGGTATAAGACAGCGGTATATGTGGGGAGCTTGCAGGCGACGTAACTCCCCGCTCTGAGCGTTTACAAGTGAGAAAAGACTATAATTTATGGATGCTAATTACAAAAGGAAGCCCAGGCGACACTTCTTCAAGGGCTGCATCACAATTAAGCGGGGTTTCACCTGTGTCCAGGTAAACTTAACTTCTGATAGATTACTCAACATACCAATTAGTGTAAAGAGAGAATGGATTTTTTTTTACTACTTTTTTCAAATTTGACAGTTTTTTGGTGTGTATATTGTCGGAATATTTGTAAACGTGTTATTGACGTATGTACACGGTGAAATATATTTTATTTATTCGTCAAAGTTATTTTTATTTTATTATTTGTTATTTTCCTTAATGTGAGGGTGTAAAATTGTATTAACAAAATTAAAAAAATATTCATCTCTATGTCGACATTACGCGCGTTGGAAATGCTAAACAGCGAAATGCATAAAAATACGTTAAGGCCGTGTTATAATTGTCACTTGTGTGTTGTTCGGTGTGGCAAGGCGGCGGGCGATGGCGGGGACACAGCGGCGGTGGCGGCGGTCTGACGGCATCTTCTCTACACTCAGTGCCATCTTCACAGCGGCACTTTACCCTGGCACTAAACCAACTACTGTGTCTCTATACGTAGGAGCCAGATAAATATGTATATGTATTGTATATTATCCTATCTATCGTAATTTTCACTTCTTAGTTATCGTAAATTTTCACTTCCGTTTTATTGTATTTTTTTAAATTTATGTATCATTATTTTTACTGCATGTTTATTTGTTTACTTGTTAATTGGTTATTTATATTTACTTATTTATTTATTTATTTATTTCATGTTTACCTGTTAATTATTTTATTTATTTATTGTTTATTTAATTTATTTGTTTATTTATTTTTATTTATTCTTTGTTTACTAATTATTTTCATTTTCAGGTTTTATTTATATTTTTATTTGTTTACTTTATTGTTTATTTGTTATTTAATTTATTGTACTTGTTTATTATTTCATTGTTTTTTTTGTTTCTTATATGTATTTTATTCTTAAGTTTCTGTTGTTGTTTTCTTGTGTTTTTATTTTGTCATTCTTTCTTAATTTTTGTTAAGCTTTGTAATTAAGCTGACCACGTTTTAATATTTTTTCTTTATGTTTAAGTTTTCCTTTAAGCTTATAACTCCAAGAGTATATATAAATTCTTAGGAATGTATTTCAAGCTGACTTTACTGGAATATACTATAAGCTGACTTCCTGGAATATATTTCGAGCTGATATAGGTGAAATATACCTCAAGCTGACTTTACTGAAATATACTTCAAGCTGTTTGGTAAGATACGCTTCAAGGTGGCAATGATGAAATACAGCTTTACCTGATATATCGGTATATTAAATGGACCAATACGGACATAATAATAATATAACCTTTAACAGGAGTATGGTAACAGTATACTCTCGGTGTATAGCTGAAGTATACCATGAGAATAAGCTTTAAAATATAATTAATGTTAGGTCTTACGAAGATTACACACACACACACACACACAGGTATATATATATATATTTGTTTTTCTCCAAAGTAAAGCTGCTACAGATGGTTCCTTGGTCTACCCACAGGCACCATCTGCCGAGCGGCCCTTACCGTCGCTATGAAAGAATTGGCCAAATTACTCCCAACCCCGTGATAACAATCAAAACTTCAATAATTCCAACAACCTCCTTTACTCCTGACGATTCACCCCTTTTACGTGCTCTATATGGTGGCCTCTTTTAGTCCTGCCTCCTTCAGGTATCCTTAGCCACGTATGATCCTCAGGTAATGAGTAATTCGTACAGGTGAGGGAAGAATTAGCGAGTCTTCCAGGCCGTCATGGCTTATGTGACGGCCCTTCAGCACAAAGTCAAGGAATTCTGTCGACAATTTTCCCCATTTTTGTCGGGTAATAAGCATTGTTTGGGATACCTTCCATGTTGTGTGTGTGGGGGGGAGGAGGAGATGGTAGAAATCTTTTATTTTTGTGTGTATTTTTCTCTCTCTCGATCGACTGAAGGTTTGGTGGTGGTGGCAAATTACCGAAAATTGTTGGAGCGCAAAGGTAGATTTGAGATACTTACGATGCGATTGAAATTGGGGGAAAATTTCCAGGAAAATACATTGTTTTTGTTCTCTTAAGGTGTTGTTGTTGTTGTTGCTTTTGTTTTCGTATCTTAGAAAAAAATAGAGAATATACTAGAAGATTCTAAGACGAATTTAAAGACACAAGAAGAAAGATATAAGGACTACTGAAACGTCTTGAGAATTTGGACAGAACCTTTTCAACTAATAATTTGTCTCTCTATCTCTCAGGACTTCGTTATATTTCTTCAGCTATCTCGTATCTCTAAGTTTTCTTCGTTATATTTCTTCAATTGTCTTCTCAGGTCTTTTCTTCGTAATATTGTCTTCGGGAATAACAATAACCTGAACGCTTCTCCTCTGTGAGTAGTTAGGTTCGTTCTTGTTGTTCAGTATATGGGATTAACGAGACCACATATCTAATCAGTGTCTAATCATGCAGGTAATTTAAACATGGTATTTCAATGTCTAATCGTTGTTATTAGGGGGAGTTAGTTTTATGGGAGTGAACTGGTTGCATTCCTAATCTAATTTATAATTCTGTTTAATCTTAGGAAAGTTATTCTTAGCATTCTCAAACCTCGTAAGATTCTAATCATATCCCAATCGGGTTCTAATCATGTCTAATCTTAGCAAAATTTCCCATGGCTCCTTTATGCCTAATCAAATTCTAATCTTGTCTAATCTTAGCAGAACTTCTCATATACAGGGTATCTTTCATTCTTAATCAAATTCTAAACACAACTAACCTCACTAACAATCGTTCATGATAAACTTTCTATCTATATAAAAGTCACAGGAAAATAAATGAAAAAAATAAAACGTTTTAAAAAAAATACGACTGTTCATAAATATTTTCCAAGATGGCGTATTTTCACCGAGGGTCCTGGAGATAAGAAAATGGTTGAGACAAAAATCCTCGACATAGAAAAACATGGGTCTCGTCTCGTCGTTGCTTCTCTCGGCACTACACAGAGTCAATCGCATTTGGAGATTCAACTTCAATCAAGAGTTTGTCTTTGTGAAAATGTGTTTGAAGTTCCTTTCTTCTTGAAATCTAATTTGTGATACAACGACTGACAAAAAAAAAAACAAGAGATGGAAAAAAAAGATATATAAACGCTAGCGTCTAAGGGGATACGAACTCTTGTTAACTTTTATTTGTTTGTTACTTAATAATAGAAGAAGTAAATTGCCTTGTTGGATGGTTTTGACTGTTGTTTTCTAAAATAAATCGTTAAGTGTTGGGATGCGAACTTAGTTTATTATTGGTAATTACTAAAGTCTTGGAATACGAACCTGAATATAATTCGTATTTTACATAGAAATAATAAGACTTTTACAAATTTATGAATATTTATATTAATGTACGTAATGAAAAATATAAATTTGTTTGAGGATGTAAGATGTGAATAATATTCCTGAATAATAATATAAATTGTGATGTTGATAAATTTTATGTTGAAAATTTATTTAAATCTCCAGGTATTCTCTTTTTATCATTATTTACTTGTATTTTACAGATTAATAATGGCAATCCTTAGATAATTTATTACAATAGCGTATTAGAAAATTAATGGACAGATCTACAACATTGTATTCGTGAAAAATGA
>CAUDMG010000120.1:200000-265000 GCA_958450375.1 Homarus gammarus | reverse complement strand
CCACCATCACCACCACAACCCACCACCATGACCACAACCCATCACCACCACCCTCCACCATCACCACCACAACCCACCACCATGACCACAACCCACCACCACCACAACCCACCACCACCACAACCCACCACCACCACAACCCACTATTACCCTCCACCATCACCACCACAACCCACCATCACCATCACAACCCTCCACCACCACCACAGCCCTCCACCACCACCACAACCCTCCACCACCACCACAACCCACCATCACCACCACAACCTTACACCACAACCCACCACCACAACCCTCCACCACCACCACAGCCCTCCACCACAACTCACCACCACCACAACCCACCTTCACCACCACAACCCTCCACCACCACCACAACCCTCCACCACCACCACCACAACCCTCCACCACCACCACCACAACCCACCACCACCACCACAACCCACCACCACCACCACCACCCTCCACCACCACCACAACCCTCCACCACCACCACCACAACCCACCACCACACCCCTCCACCACCACCACCACAACCCTCCACCACCACCACCACAACCCTCCACCACCACCTCCACCACCCTCCACCACCACCACCACCACCACCACCACAACCCACCACCATCACCACAATTAACCGCCACAATCAGCACAGTTATCCATTAAGTAGCCAAACATACTTACAAAATATAAGTGAAGTCTTTCCGTCTTAAGTAACTTGTGTAAACTATTATTGGTTAATCTCGGCGTCACACAAGGGGGGGGGGTGAGGGAGAGAGAGAGTGGGAGGGGAAGAGAGGGAGGGGAAGTGAGGGACGAATGGAAGGGGAGGGAGGGAGGGAAGTAGGGAGGAAATGGAAGAGGCAGCTAGGGAGAGAAGGAAGGAAGGAAGGGAGGGAGGGAACGAAGGGGAGGAAAGTAGGGGAGGCAGGGAAGGATTGGGAGGGAGGAAAGCGTGGAAGGGAGGAAAGTAGGAAGGGGAGGAGAAGGAGGGAAGCAGGTAGGGAGGGAGGGAGGGAAGAACTCCTTTAAATTAGACCGTGAAATATTACCCTTTGAACTATGAGTACTATAAACGGCGTCTTTCTTCCTCCTTTGTTTTATTACTTGTTTCTCTTCCTCCCTTTCATTCTTATTTATTCCTTCGTTATCTCCTTCATTATTCTTCTATCATATCTTGTTGTTATTGTAGACTCCCGTTTTCTTTTTTGTTATTTTCGTTTTCATGTTTTACTCGTTTTTACTTCTTCTCTTCCTTTGTTTCATTCTTTTATTATTCGTTTTATTCGTCATTAATCCTCGATATTATCTTTCATTCTTCTTCTTCTTCTCTCTCCTAATTATTTCTTTCTCTCCTCTTCTTCATAATTATCTTTTTCTCATTATTTCTTCTTTCTTATTTCTCCACAACACTACCACTAATAACTCCAACAGTAATAGTACCAACAGTAACAGTATCAACAGTAACAGCACCAACAGTAACAGTACCAACAGTAACAGTACCAACAGTAACAGCACCAACAGTAACAGTATCAACAGTAACAGCACCAACTGTAACAGCACCAACAGTAACAGTATCAACAGTAACAGCACCAACTGTAACAGCACCAACAGTAATAGTACCAACAGTAACAGCACCAACAGTAACAGTATCAACAGTAACAGCACCAACTGTAACAGCACCAACAGTAACAGTACCAACAGTAACAGCACCAACAGTAACAGCACCAACAGTAACAGCACCAACAGTAACAGCACCAACAGTAACAGTACCAACAGTAACAGTACCAACAGTAACAGTATCAACAGTAACAGCACCAACTATAACAGCACCAACAGTAATAGTACCAACAGTAACAGCACCAACAGTAACAGTATCAACAGTAACAGCACCAACAGCAACAGTACCAACAGTAACAGTACCAACAGTAACAGTACCAACAGTAACAGTATCAACAGCACCAACAGTAACAGCACCAACAGTAACAGCACCAACAGTAACAGTACCAACAGTAACAGCATCAACAGTAACAGTACCAACAGTAACAGCACCAACAGTAACAGCACCAACAGTAACAGTATCAACAGTAACAGCACCAACAGTAACAGCACCAACAGTAACGGCACCAACAGTAACAGCACCAACAGTAACAGCACCAACAGTAACAGTACCAACAGTAACAGCACCAACAGTAACAGCACCAACAGTAACAGCACCAACAGTAACAGTATCAACAGTAACAGTACCAACAGTAACAGCACCAACAGTAACAGCACCAACAGTAACAGCACCAACAGTAACAGTACCAACAGTAACAGCACCAACAGTAACAGTACCAACAGTAACAGCACCAACAGTAACAGTACCAACAGTAACAGCACCAACAGTAACAGCACCAACAGTAACAGCACCAACAGTAACAGTACCAACAGTAACAGTATCAACAGTAACAGCACCAACAGTAACAGTACCAACAGTAACAGTATCAACAGTAACAGCACCAACAGTAACAGCACCAACAGTAACAGTATCAACAGTAACAGCACCAACAGTAACAGCACCAACAGTAACAGCACCAACAGTAACAGCACCAACAGTAACAGCATCAACAGTAACAGTACCAACAGTAACAGCACCAACAGTAACAGTATCAACAGTAACAGTACCAACAGTAACAGCACTAACAGTAACAGTACCAACAGTAACAGTAACCAACAGTAACAGCACCAACAGTAACAGTATCAACAGTAACAGTACCAACAGTAACAGCACCAACAGTAACAGTATCAACAGTAACAGCACCAACAGTAACAGCTCCAACAGTAACAGTATCAACAGTAACAGTACCAACAGCAACAGCACCAACAGTAACAGCACCAACAGTAACAGCACCAACAGTAACAGTATCAACAGTAACAGCACCAACAGTAACAGCACCAACAGTAACAGTAACCAACAGTAACAGCACCAACAGTAACAGCACCAACAGTAACAGCACCAACAGGAGTAATACCTGGTGAGGAAGTCTCGTTTTCATCTACAAAGTAAACAGGACAGGTAGCATAACAGCCGCAGGTGTAGCAGAACACACCCCCCCCCCCCCCCCCGAAACAGCACCATCACTTTCACCATCACTATCTTCACCATCATCACCACCACCTTCGCCATCATCACCACTATCACTATCAACGCCATCAACAATACCATCTTCACTTCCATCACTACCATTATCACCGCCACCATCACCACCATCATCTCCACAACCACCATTGTCACCATCACCACCATCATCTCCACAACCACCATTGTCACCATCATCGCCACTACCATTGTCACCAACACCGCCATCACCACCACCACACCATTACCACCACCACCACCACCACCATCATCACCTCCATCACCGCCACCATTATCACCATCACCACCATCACCATCATCACCACCACCATTGTCACCATCACCACCATCATCACCACAACCACCATTGTCACCATCATCGCCACTACCATTGTCACCATCACCGCCATCACCACCACCACACCATTACCACCACAACCACCACCACCAGCACCAGCAGGAGCCCTTGGCAACAGCATCAACAGCACCAGACGCAGCAGCCAGCAAGAGCAGAAGCGACGACGGCCCCGGCAGGAGGAGTAGTTCCTTGTGAGAGAGGCGAGGCCCTCATCTCCAAAATAAACAGAGGTAACTTTGATAGGAGGGTCAGACGGACCTCGGCTGGAAAAGCAAATATTGGGGAGGGGGGTAGAAGGGGGGAGGTGAGGGGGTAGAAGGGGGGAGGTGAGGGGGTAGAAGGGGGAGGTGAGGGGGCTGAAGGGGGGAGGTGAGGGGGCTGAAGGGGGGAGGTGAGGGGGTCGAAGGGGGGTGAGGGAGGAAAGGGAAAGGCCGAGGGAGGGGAGTTGGGAGAGGGGAAGTGGGTGGGGGTTGAGCTCCCTGTTGTCTCGTAAAATAAATGCGGTTCCCTTACTTTCTGTGTTTTTATTTTGATAAGTTGGGGACCTTAGAGCGAGCCTTCAAACCGGTGGAAAAGGTGACTGTCTTTTTATATTGTCTTTGGGGTATGATATTTGGGTTAGCAATTCTTCCCTTTTCTTGTGTGAGAGAGAGAGAGAGAGATAAGTGTCACAATATACATAAGAGTTGGTTATTTAAGGCTTCGCTTTGGAGGTCTTTTGTGTTATCGCTGTTAAACGTGTTCCCTGGAGATGTTGTTGGCTTTGCTTTTAAATATGTGGCTTTTGTGTGTATTAACTCAGGTGGATAGACTATACTGGACACAGGTAAAATATATACCAAGCCTACATACGTCCGGTACATATCATATACTGTACACTTACTGACTACTCCGTACACATACACGTCAATTTCACAACTCGGCAAAATACGTAGATAAATGTGATTTATAAGTAAATAGATAAAAATTATACATACCGGTATACATAAACTTACACAAACATATACAGTATTCATAGAGCAGCCAGCCAGGTAAGAAACTCTATCAATTCTTCATTTCTTGGTATCACAGGTATTGCACTCGGGGGAAAATTGAGCATTCAAGGGCAAGTTAATTTACTGATCTTGAATAGAGCGTAAAGATGAATGGCCGAGGAGGTGGGCGATAATGACCCTTAACGCCGGTCGCTCATAAGGACGTACCTGGCGTAACACATACACACTCAGGGCCCGTCCTGCTTACCACTCGACAACAAAGCACTGATGAGTTTGATATATTTATGTACAAGATTGCGAGACCCGCGTTGTGCTCTAAAGGTACAAACACGATGGCTTTCTGACTGAGAGACTTTTCTGTGAATAATCTCTCAGAAAAGGAGGAAAAAAAGAGAGAAGTGTAGTGAAAAGAAGGTGAGTCAGAGAGAAAAAGAAAGTGAGTCAGAGAGAAAAAGAAAGTGAGTCAGAGAGAAAAAATGACTTAGTAGATAGTAAGCTTCGTAAGGTCAATGCGGCCGCCATTAACAAAATGAAGAAGAGTTTTGAACATTTGAACAGCTATTTTTTCTTCTTCATTTTGGCAGCAAGGTTAATACACCACTCAGCTGGTCGGCCGGGTAGATTAGAATTCTCCATCCGGTCGTCGGTACTAGAATCATCATCATCATACGGTGCGTTATCAATACCAGAATTTGCATCCGATCATCACCACCAGAAACACCATTCCGGCCAGTGTCTCTGAACCATCCGGCCATCATGAGTGCAAAAAAGAATTTTCACTTTACAGTACACCAATAGAATCATCAGGCCAATACCATTATAACCATCCGGCCAGCACCATTAGAATCATCCGGCCAATACCATTATAACCATCCGGCCAACACCATTAGAACCGTCCGGCCAACACCATTAGAACCATCCGGCCAACACCATTAGAACCGTCCAGCCAACACCATTAGAACCATCCAGCCAATATCATTAGAATCATCCGGCCAGCACCATTAGAACCATCCGGCCAATATCATTAAAACCGTCCGGCCAACACCATTAGAACCATCCGGCCAATATCATTAGAATCATCCGGCCAGCACCATTAGAACCATCCGGCCAATATCATTAAAACCGTCCGGCCAACACCATTAGAACCATCCGGCCAATATCATTAGAATCATCCGGCCAACATCACCGTTTGAAATACCACCCGACCATCCCCACCATATGAAAACCATCCGGCCATCACCACCATTTGAAAAACCATCCGGCCAACATCAATCAAAACCATCCGGCCACTACCACTGCCACCACCCAACCATCCACCATCACTCCAACCATAGTATACTACCATCAACTACCATTACTGTTCAGCTACATTTAACGCTTAACTACCGCCTGTAGCCAATTAGCTCGTTACGTCTGGAACTATCGGCTCCTCCTGGAACCACTCTCTTGTGATTGGTTGTTGCTTAATTGCCTATGCCTTGGCTAGTTCGCGTCCCCGGTTCTCTTGACACCAATCCAATGTGTGATTAATTTACTCTGTTGGGATGAGTGGTGTTTGTGGTTCTCTCGTTGTGGTTCTCTTGTGGTGTTTGTGGTTCTCTCGTTGTGGTTCTCTTGTGGTGTTTGTGGTGTTTGTGGTTCTCGTTGTGGCTCTCTTGTGGTGTTTGTGGTTCTCTTGGGGTGTTTGTGGTTCGCTCGTTGTGGCTCTCTTGAGGTGTTTGTGATTCTCTCGTTGTGGTTATCTTTTGGTGTTTGTGGTTCTCTTGTGGTGGCTCTCTTGAGGTGTTTGTGGTTCTCTCGTTGTGGCTCTCTTGAGGTGTTTGGGGTTCTCCTGTGGTTCTCTTGTGGGTCTCTTGTTCTCCTGTGGTGTTTGTGGTTCTCTCGTTGTGGCTCTCTTGAGGTGTTTGTGGTTCTCTCGTTGTGGCTCTCTTGAGGTGTTTGTGATTCTCTCGTTGTGGTTCTCTTGTGGTGTTTGTGGTTCTCTCGTTGTGGATCTCTTGAGGTGTTTGTGGTTCTCTCGTTGTGGCTCTCTTGAGGTGTTTGGGGTTCTCCTGTGGTTCTCTTGTGAGTCTCTTGTTCTCCTGTGGTGTTTGTGGTTCTCTTGTTATGGTTCTGTCGTTGCTGTTCTCTTCCGGTTCTTATGCGGTTCTTTAAGTTCTCTTGACGTTCTCGTGGTTAAAGCATCATCTCTTAAGGTCTCTTTGTTTACCTACACTAAGGTAATTACATCATTGATAAAGAACTGAATTATTTTTGTCGAAAGTTATGTAATTGTGATCTGTCTTTACGATGGTTCACTAATTGATGTTTTATTTGTTTTAATTGTTTTTTTTTGTTGGTTGAATTTTTTTATTTATTTTTTTATTTAATGACTATTGTTTAATTTTTTCTGATTTTTGTTTGGGTTATTCATTTATTGTTTATATTTTCGTTCATTTATTTTTTATTTGTTTTATTCGTTTTACTTTTTAATAGTTTGTTTTTGTTTATTTATTTATTTATTTATTTATTTATTTATTTATTGCTTATATTTAATTCGTATTTTTAAAAAATATTTCACTTTATTTTCACTTTATTTTTTAAAGGAAATTAAAATCGTGTGTTCCTCAGTACGGGTGATGGTAGCCCTCCCTCTCATCCAGTACGGGTGATGGTAGCCCTCCCTCTCATCCAGTACGGGTGATGGTAGCCCTCCTGGTAGCCCTCCCTCTCATCCAGTACGGGTGATGGTAGCCCTCCCTCTCATCCAGTACGGGTGATGGTAGCCCTCCCTCTTATCCAGTACGGGTGATGGTAGCCCTGCCTCTCATCCAGTACGGGTGATGGTAGCCCTGCCTCTCATCCAGTACGGGTGATGGTAGCCCTGCCTCTCATCCAGTACGGGTGATGGTAGCCCTCCCTCTCATCCAGTACGGGTGATGGTAGCCCTGCCTCTCATCCAGTACGGGTGATGGTAGCCCTCCCTCTCATCCAGTACGGGTGATGGTAGCCCTGCCTCTCATCCAGTACGGGTGATGGTCCTCATCCAGTACGGGTGATGGTCCTCATCCAGTACGGGTGATGGTAGCCCTCCCTCTCATCCAGTACGGGTGATGGTAGCCCTCCCTCTCATCCAGTACGGGTGATGGTAGCCCTCCCTCTCATCCAGTACGGGTGATGGTAGCCCTGCCTCTCATCCAGTACGGGTGATGGTAGCCCTCCCTCTCATCCAGTACGGGTGATGGTAGCCCTGCCTCTCATCCAGTACGGGTGATGGTAGCCCTCCCTCTCATCCAGTACGGGTGATGGTAGCCCTGCCTCTCATCCAGTACGGGTGATGGTCCTCATCCAGTACGGGTGATGGTCCTCATCCAGTACGGGTGATGGTAGCCCTCCCTCTCATCCAGTACGGGTGATGGTAGCCCTCCCTCTCATCCAGTACGGGTGATGGTAGCCCTCCCTCTTATCCAGTACGGGTGATGGTAGCCCTGCCTCTCATCCAGTACGGGTGATGGTAGCCCTGCCTCTCATCCAGTACGGGTGATGGTAGCCCTACCTCTCATCCAGTACGGGTGATGGTAGCCCTCCCTCTCATCCAGTACGGGTGATGGTAGCCCTCCCTCTCATCCAGTACGGGTGATGGTAGCCCTCCCTCTCATCCAGTACGGGTGATGGTAGCCCTCCCTCTCATCCAGTACGGGTGATGGTAGCCCTGCCTCTCATCCAGTACGGGTGATGGTAGCCCTCCCTCTCATCCAGTACGGGTGATGGTAGCCCTGCCTCTCATCCAGTACGGGTGATGGTCCTCATCCAGTACGGGTGATGGTAGCCCTCCCTCTCATCCAGTACGGGTGATGGTCCTCATCCAGTACGGGTGATGGTAGCCCTCCCTCTCATCCAGTACGGGTGATGGTAACCCTCCCTCTCATACAGTACGGGTGATGGTAGCCCTCCCTCTCATCCAGTACGGGTGATGGTAGCCCTCCCTCTTATCCAGTACAAAAACTTTATTTAAGTCAGATGGAATGAGCTACAAACCCTCAACAGCACATAGTGAAAATTCCAGAATTCCAGACCCCTGAGGCCACCCTTCCAGGCTAAATGGGAGTGGGGGAGTGGGAGGGGAGAAGGAGAGTGGGATGGGAGGGTAGAAGTGGAGTGGGATGGAAGGGGAGTGGGAGGGGAGGACAGTATCTGGAATGAGTGCCACGTTATTAAATAAACAATGACGCCACTCACCAAGCGGAGGTCCCTGGAACATGTTATGGAAGGGCGGAAGAGACGAGCTTATTATTATTATCTTTCCCTATCCTTATTCCTCTCTCTCTCTCTCTCTCTCTCTCTCTCTCTCTCTCATCTTTTATTAACCATTAGAGCCAGATAGAGCCAGTTATCTCACCTACAGCTGGAGCCAGGTATAGTTGACCAGGTGAGACGAGACGAACGTATAGGTAAAAGTAATCAGTGCAAACCTCTACCTTATTACGTTACTATTAATGGTTAAACTGGCTGGCTGGTTAAACACTGATAATGTTTTGAGTTAAAATAAAACATTGTGTGTGTGTGTGTGTGTGTGTGTGTGTGTGTGTGTTTGTTTGTTTGTGTTATTTGTAGGCGTATATTAATTTTTTTTTTTTTACTTTTTTTTAATATTCATCATAATATTTACAATTGGTGCCTGTCTGTAGACCCTAAGAGCATCACACACACACTAGAGGTAGTTGGGGAACCGTGATGTAATATTTTACTAAACGATAATTCATTAATCTTGTACGATAATTTGTTTAGTTTCTTTTGTTGTCGTCCTTCTATTCATTATTATTATTATTATTATTTTGTGTCATCTAATCATCCATCTATCCATCATAATTATCCAACGTTATTCTATCCATTTCATTCATTTCCAAATTCTAAAATATTGTCACCTATCCATTTCTGCTTTCATGTATCCATTTGGTGCCACTTATCCATTCCTCTCTTTGTTGTTATTCCCGTTTATTGCCATTTATCCAGGAGTTGTTTTATCCAGGTGTGGTTGCTACACACTTGAGTATAATCCAGGGTAGAAAGGGAAATGGGGAAGAGGAATAAGGAAGGATAGTGGAGAGAATAGGGAAAGGAGTGGCAAAGGAGGAAGGAAAGTGGGGGCAGGGAAAAGGATGGGGAATAAAGAATGGGAAGGGAAGGGATAGTGAGTGGGAGATGGGAATGGGAATGGAAGGGCAGTGACAAATGGGAAGTGAAGGGATAGTGAGTGGGAGATGGGATAGGGGGGGGCAGCAGAGGAGGGGAGGGGAGTGACAAAGGGGAAGGGAAGGGGGAGGAGGAGGAAAGGGATAGTCGCCCCTGTTGTTATTCCAGTGAACTATGTATGACTCGTAAAACCTGCGTTCCTTAAATTCCTGCCCAGATGAATCCAGCGGCCCACTGATGGTCTTTTGCATCGACTGAATTGATGTTCCATTTCAGCTGTCAATTTTTGTCGTTGTTGAAAAGTGTATTCCGATATCCTTTATTATATTCCAAAGTCCCGTGACCAGATATACTCTCGGCCATGGGTTTGATGTTTCGTTTTTTGAGTATTTTTTTTTTGTTTTTTTTTGTGTGTTTTTTGAGGGAACTGTATTATAAAAATCCTTTCAAATTCCTTGGTAAAGTTCTGAAAATACATACACACATATATGTACAAGTAAACACATATATACACGTACATCAACACACACACTCACACACACACACACACACACATGCATACACGTACACATACACACACACACACACACACAACACACAATTACAGTGATGTGTGTTACTATACCATACATATATATGTATCAAATCACTGTGAACTATACATGGGGAACGGCAGCACGTCTATTCGCTCATCCGGCCTTTCGCGGATACGTCCGGATGTGAGCTGGGTTTATGTCTTCCTGGAACTAGTAAATATTGAGAATATCCGGGTATTGGAGGTGGGCCGACTTGTTCCGTCCTGGCCAGAGAGGGATCCTGAATATACGAGTTTATTTACTGAACTTCGACCGACGGCCCTGTGAAGGAAAGCTAATTCAGATCCAGGGTGAGAAGGTTTGTGCAGAAGTATTAGCACATGTCGGAGTCACATTCGGAACTTTATTCAGATCTGTCAGAATGGTTAGTCTACGTTAGGTTCATAATGTTTATTGGGAATCAGTGTCAGATTTATTTAGAATCAATATTATACAGTGTCAGATTCACAAGTTTATTCAGAATCATTATTATACAGTGTCAGATTCACAAGTTTACTCAGAATCAATAGTATACTGTAAATCAGAATCAGATTCAAAATAGTATTACTTAGGACCATCAATACAGATCAGGTTCATAGGCTGTAAATACATAAAATACAGGTACAGGTGTGACGTACAGGTACAGGCTCAGGTGTGACGTACAGGTACAGGCTCAGGTGTGACGTACAGGTACAGGCTCAGGTGTGACGTACAGGTACAGGCTCAGGTGTGACGTACAGGTACAGGCTCAGGTGTGACGTACAGGTACAGTTATATATATGTAATGAACACATCATACTGTGGTATCTAAATCAGAAGTATTTGTTGTATTATTAAATGCTACTAAAATAAGTAAGTTGTGTTCTGATATCCGATTAGAAATGGAAAAAAAAATAGATTAGTTTTGAAAGGTGATGAAAGTTATATCAACACTGATGTATAAATGGTGTAGATATATAATTGAAAATGTTTACATGTATGTATTATCGAATATGCAGGTATACATGGAGTAGTTTGAGATGAATACATATATCGTTAAAATATGTTTACATGTAGATATCAGTATAAACACACACACACACACACACAAGGAGATTCATTGTTCCCTGCAGAAGGCATACCGCAGGGGACCACCAACACACTCCTGAGTCCCCATCCATTTTCTTTACACATGAAGTTGTATCAAGGGGACACTTCTTTATATTCAAACACTTAATAAATTCACGTATATAATAAAAGTAAATATGTAAGTATGCATTACGGATACAGTGATTCTTATATGGTGACTTATGAAGTGAGGTAGTCCAACAGTGTATAGTTCTTGAAGTATGGTGTCTCATTCACTGTAAATATTAAGGTTTACTGTAGGTATATAGAAGTAGTGTATCTGTTCCGTCTTATGTATCTGGGATGGATAAAGGTTAAGTGGGACAGACAGACAGACAGACAACAAAGAATTAAACAGATATAGAGAGAACGGGAAGGGTAAGTAAGAAAGAGTGAGAGAAACAGAAAAAAAGAAGAAGAAAAATGAGAACTACACAATCAAAACCAATATTTATCTTTTAGAAAACTATTAACCTCATCCCCGAATTCTTAAAGACGTTTAGTGAGGGAAAAAAGACCTTGGAAACAACTATCAAGGCCTAGTTAGTTATAAATACATATGAAACGTAGGCCTACAAACAGCTGTGACGTGCAGTAGGCCTACACATCCCCCCCCCACCTCCATAGGCCGACCCTCCAAACCCTCGTGTTGACAAAAATATTAGCTCATAAGAGATTGTGACAAGGCTATCCTATGTATGCATGAGCGATGTGGCTGTGAGAAGTAGCGCCTTTTTTATTATGAGTTATTATGAGTTTTGAAAAGGCGGAGAGAGGGTCGTGAGGGGTGGAGAAGGGGGGGGGATGGGGGTCACAATGAGAGGGGTGGAGAAGGGGGGGGATGGGGGTCACAATGAGAGGGGTGGAGAAGGGGGGATGGGGGTCACAATGAGAGGGGTGGAGAAGGGGGATGGGGGTCACAATGAGAGGGGTGGAGAAGGGGGATAGGGGTCACAGTGAGAGGGGTGGAGAAGGGGGGGATGGGGGTCACAGTGAGAGGGGTGGAGAAGGGGGGATGGGGGTCACAATGAGAGGGGTGGAGAAGGGGGATGGGGGTCACAATGAGAGGGGTGGAGAAGGGGGGATGGGGGTCACAATGAGAGGGGTGGAGAAGGGGGGGATGGGGATCACAGTGAGAGGGGTGGAGAAGTGGGATGGGGGTCACAATGAGAGGGGTGGAGAAGGGGGATGGGGGTCACAATGAGAGGGGTGGAGAAGGGGGGGGATGGGGGTCACAATGAGAGGGGTGGAGAAGGGGGATGGGGGTCACAGTGAGAGGGGTGAAAATGTGTATAATATATGTATCCTGGTGTGTAGTGTTGGTTATATTCGTCTTTGATATAGAGGTTTACAGCTTTTTTTTTTTATATATATGATTTGTCGTTTCCTGGTGGGTGTTGTTTATGATGACTCTGATGCTGTGTTGTGTCGTGAGATCACAACACCGAGGGAATTCTTGTTGTCCCGACCGACACACCTGACCGACACACATGACCGACACACATGACCGCACGAGTTCCGAAATGAATCTGCTCGAGTCCCAAGATTGACCGTTTCGAAACCCCCTCATGAACCGGTTCGACTCCCATGATGAACCGGTTCGACTCCCATGATGAACCGGTTCGAGTTGTTCGGATTGTGAAGCATCTGAGCCTGGATCATTCCTTAGAACGATCCTCCGTCAGTGACTCAGATGAAAGATAGAGTTAGAGAGAGAATGTGAATGTCCAGTAGAAAGGTGGTGGGGTGTGACCAGTGCCTCTCACTACCGTCACTCTCCCCTCACTACCGTCACTGTCCCCTCACTACCGTCACTCTCCCCTCACCATCCCATTACTGTCTTCTCACTACCACTACAGTCCCCTCTCACTATCGCCACTGTCCCTCTCACTACCGCTACTGTCTCCCTCACCACTGTCACTGTCCCCTCACCACCGTCACTGTCCCCTCACCACCGTCACTGTCCCCTCACCACCGTCACTATCCCCTCACCACCGTCACTGTCCCCTCACCACCGTCACTGTCCCCCCCATCGCCGTCACTGTCCCCTCACACACACACAGGCCACGTGACCCCGCCGGGACTTTAATAAGACCTAGGCCGTCCTGCAATAAAAAACGTGTCCTTCAACTGCTTGGAAAAAAAGTTAAGAATGTTAAGTATCCGTAAATGCTATATTCTGCACCTCGTTTCCCGTGATTGACAGCCTCCACACAACCGTAAAATGCCCTCCCTCCCTACTCACTGACGAATAGTTAAAGTTGTCCTTTACGATGTACAATATTGGAAAAACTAAAGAATAATCATGAATGAACGTTTTAGCGCCCCGGGAGAGGGAAAAAAGTACAAAGGAAGGTTATCGTGCATCTCGTTGAATATGACGAAGTTGCGCGGGAGATGTTAAATCACCCGTGCTCAATGAGTCACGAGGAGAAGCAATTCTTTGGGTGTAGAAATGTAGGAAAAATTCGAAAAGGTGAGCATCCAATATTTTGTGAGTCTAGTGTTGTCTCCATCATTCAATTTAATCCCCCCGACCCCCGCCTCTGTCCCTCACGTTGTCGATGTACGATGGCGCGAGTAGACAACTTAGTAAATTTTCCCCGAGGTGAAACACGAGTGATAGGTAACGATCTTCCCTTTAGTATTGTTTAAAAAATAATAAAGGTCTTCAGTGTGCTCTAGTAATGTTCAGTGTCACTTTATGAACGCTAAATCATCAGCAGATTCTCTACTTGACAACTGGTTTCCACCCCACCTCCTCCCCTCCGCAGGCTCAGCCAATCAGCGAGTCCGTCCGCCTCCCCAGCCCCCCTTCAGCTGCGTCCCAACACTTGGTCGATGAAGCTTACGTAAATATTAAGTATTTCACCCATTGGCCTCTAAATAAAGCAACCAACCCAACTTTTTCTATAAATACATTACACAACGTCACAGGATGTCAGGATCATTTTACTATTAATTGTACTGAAAAAGTCTGTATGTGGGAGGAAGGGTAGGCCAACAGGGAGGATCAGAACACACCCTCGGCTACCCATAATGCAGTGGCGCCTCGGGGGACACAACCGGTCACATGAAGCCCTGGGTTTCGGTTGGCAATTTCCCCCTACATTTCGATCGGAGATGGTCTTTGAAAGGGTGTAAGATCCCTCATTCTTTATGCCCTTTGATGAGTTCTTCATGTGGCTGAGGAACGCCATTAGCAGTGTCTGTGTTCCCGGGATCCCCAACACCAAAAGAATCGCTCTTAACAATAACAAAAAAGAGGAATCAAGTTAGTGGTTCCATCTAACACAGTGGACAGTCGCACTCGGATACAGAAAACAACAAAAGCAACAATACACGGCAGCATCATCCCCTCTCCCCTCCCCCCTTTTCGGGTATCCATAGCAACGTGAAGGTCCAGGCGAGCACAACACGATATGAATATAGCTCATCCTAGGCAGCTCGCGTCTCATTTTCATAATCCGATCCAGGCTTGTCCCGATGGCAATCTCCGGAGACCTCGCAGGCCCCGCTGGCGACATCCAAGAAAAGAGATGCTGCCGGAATTCTCACTTTCAGAAATATATGAAACATTTACACTTCAGCGTCATTGGGGTTGAGAGATGTTTTTATTGTTATTGAAATGATGATGAATACAGATACCTGGGACCGTTATAAAGAGAACTCGCCTCGGAAGCAAAACTCTATTGTGACCAAAACTCACTAGAGCAAATAAACCCGTGAAGCATCGTATTACCCTATATACAAAATGGCTTGACGCCGAGGGTAAATCATATCGTCGTGGAGTCTTTCATGTTGTAAATATAGAATATAATATAATTCCCTCGCTATCTGGTACAAGTAGTCCTCTGACAATTGCAGGGTTGGCCCCCTAGGTAGGGTTGGCGGGCGGCGCCTGCGTGGAGTGGCAGCTGACCCCCGACTTTCCCGCGCTCACCACCCGCCATGCCCGAGATACGATGACTGTAACTTACAACTTTTAACTCTCCATTTATACTTAACTTACAGACCTCTTGGACTATATAAGAATATCAGTCGACCAGTGGTAGTGATAAGAGTAGTATTTAGAGAGAAGAGAGTAGATTTACTAAGAGGGAAAAGAAATAACAGCTGAACAAATTTGACCAAAAGGTAATAGTCTGAATTTCGATGTCAACTTCAGTTTGTGTTCAGCACTTATCGTATTCACAAGGCGGAGGGAACTCTCGTGTGTTTGTTTCTCATATCTCTACATCACCACCCACACACACACGCGGGCACACACTCGTACGTACACACACACACACACACACACACACACACACACGTCCCCCTCTGCACCACCACGGCCTTTCAAACACCTAAACTATATCCTGACTCTCCTCCTCCCCCTATCCCACCACCCACAAACCCACGCCGCCCCACCCATCCCACCCCATACCCCACGCCCACCCACCCCGGCCCACCCACCTTTCAACCCCCTCCCCCACACTGAGAGTTTTTGGGCGGTAGTGTCCAGTGTCCTCAAGTGAGAGAAGGGAGGGAGGTGGGGGGCATCAGGTTGGTTTCTTAAAGAGGCAGTAGTGACGGACCACAGCCCCCTTACCCCTTCCCATCCCTTCCCCCCCTTCCCCTTAACCCCCTTCCCCTTCCCCCCCCTCACCCATCACCTCCTGCGACTGCGTGTGGTGATGGGGTGCTCCTCATGTGTGTATAAATAATAAGTTAATTTATATTTCAAATTTAATTTTAAATGTCTGGGAAAAGGAAGGAGGAGGTGAGGAAGGAGAGAAGGAAGGAGGAGGGGAGCAGGAAGAGAGGGGATTGACGGGAAGGTAGAGAGAGGGGAGTCGTGGAGGGAAGTATTTGAAGTTAAATAAGGGTAAAGGGGATAATAATGGGGAGGTGAGAGGACTTGGGGAGTGAGGTGTGTCATGGGAGGGGGGGGAGTGTTGGGGAGGTAAGTAAGGGTAAAGGGGATAATAATGGGGAGATGAGGGAGATATATAGGAGAGAGTGAGGGGAGGGGAGGGAGGGGGTGTAATGGGGAGAAGGAGTAGTGGAGGTGTACTTTGTCTGGCTTAACAGGGTGTCACCAGGCGGAGGAGACGATGGAGGAGAAAGGAGAGGAAGGAGAGAATGAGGAAGAGGAGGAAGAGAAGAATAAGGAAGAGGAGGAGGAGGAAAAGGGAGAGAAAGAGGAGGAGGAGGAAAAAGAAAGAAGAGGGGAATAAGGAGGAGAAGGAATAGGGAGAGGAGAAACAGAAGGAAGAGGAAAAGGAGAAGAGAAGGAAGAATAGGAGGAGGAAGAGGCAGGAACAAAAATATGAGAGAACTTCAAATTAAGAAGGAGAAACAATCAGAGGTGAAGAATAGAATGAGGAGAAAGAAGAGAGAGATAATGAAGAGGAATAGGAGATAGGAAAGAGATGGATAAGATGGAAGAGGAACATAAACAATGACTACGAGGAAGGAGAAAGGATGAAGATGGATAGAGACAAATTGATAAGTGATAGCGGAAGAGGAGGAGGAAGATGGAAGAGAAAGGCGAGGAATAACAAGACATAATAATAATAATAATAATAAATCCATGGAAATAAGATAAATTAAAAGAAAAAAATTAATTGTTTTTCATAGAATTTCAATCACGATCGTAAAAAAGTGTGTGTGTGTGTGTGTGTGTGTGTGTGTGTGTGTGTGTGTGTGTGAAAGAGAGGTACCAACACACACACACACACACATGAGGTATTAAGTGGGGAATAATGAGGAAATAATTCATGAGTATTCTAATGGGTTCTGTCCTAATTGTTCAATGATAATATTCCCTCGTTCCTTATTGGAGTATTTGGACGATTTTGGAGGAGGGGTGACGACAAGCAGACTAGACCCTCCCCTCTCCACCCCTCCCCCCTCTCCACCCCCTCCCCTCTTTCCACCCCTCCCCCCTTTCCACCCCCTCCCCCCTAACCACCCCCCTTTCCACCCCCTTGTTTTGACCTATTCTCCCCTATTATTTCTCCCCCTTTGAGGTTTCACTGCTCTTTGATCTAGCCCACACAATCAATAGTAATGGCAGTGTAGATAGATAGATAGATAGATAGATAGATACAGTGTAGATAGATAGATAGATACATATATATATATATAGATAGATAGATAGATAGATAGATAAATAGATAGATAGATACAGTGTAGATAGATAGATAGATGGATAGATTTAATAATATATTGATATGTATAATGTGGTCTGATCAGTTTACTTTGTACCATTGTTGTGTGTAGTTAGGTATAGCGAGTGTGTTGTTGTTGTTGTTGCTGTTGTTGTTGTTGTTGTTGTTGTTGTTGGTGGTGGTGTTGTTATTGTTATTATTATTATTATTATTATTATTATTATTTTGTTTTTGTTGTTGTTGTTGTTGTTGTTGTTGTAGTAGTAGTAGTAGTAGTAGTAGTATTCGTCTTGTTATGGTTTATTCATTATCACTCTTCCTCTTCATTATGGGACACTGTACGTCACCAATAGAAAATGTATAATAAAGGCGTGAAAGAAAACGTAACGCCGGGCACTGACGTGTGGCGTGTGTCAGCCAGGCCCACCACGTGTCTCTGGGCCACCACAACCTCCTCCACCCTCCACCCCAGAGATACAGCCTTCTACATCATCCACCCCCAGAGATAACGCCTTCTACATCATCCACCCCCAGAGATACAGCCTTCTACATCATCCACCCCCAGAGATACAGATTTCTACATCATCCACCCCCAGAGATAACGCCTTCTACATCATCCACCCCCAGAGATAAAACCTTCTACATCATCCACCCCCAGAGATAAAACCTTCTACATCATCCACCCCAGAGATACAGCCTTCTACATCATCCACCCCCAGAGATACAGCCTTCTACATCATCCACCCCCAGAGATAAAGCCTTCTACATCATCCACCCCCGAGATAAAACCTTCTACATCATCCACCCCAGAGATACAGCCTTCTACATCATCCACCCCCAGAGATACAGCCTTCTACATCATCCACCCCCCAGAGATACAGCCTTCTACATCATCCACCCCCAGAGATAAAGCCTTCTACATCATCCACCCCCAGAGATAAAACCTTCTACATCATCCACCCCCAAAGATACAGCCTTCTACATCATCCACCCCCAGAGATACAGATTTCTACATCATCCACCCCCAGAGATAACGCCTTCTACATCATCCACCCCCAGAGATAAAACCTTCTACATCATCCACCCCCAGAGATAAAACCTTCTACATCATCCACCCCAGAGATACAGCCTTCTACATCATCCACCCCCAGAGATACAGCCTTCTACATCATCCACCCCCAGAGATAAAGCCTTCTACATCATCCACCCCCGAGATAAAACCTTCTACATCATCCACCCCAGAGATACAGCCTTCTACATCATCCACCCCCAGAGATACAGCCTTCTACATCATCCACCCCCCAGAGATACAGCCTTCTACATCATCCACCCCCAGAGATAAAGCCTTCTACATCATCCACCCCCAGAGATAAAACCTTCTACATCATCCACCCCCAAAGATACAGCCTTCTACATCATCCACCCCCAGAGATACAGCCTTCTACATCATCCACCCCCAGAGATAAAGCCTTCTACATCATCCACCCCCAGAGATAAAACCTTCTACATCATCCACCCCCAGAGATACAGCCTTCTACATCATCCACCCCCAGAGATACAGCCTTCTACATCATCCACCCCCAGAGATACAGCCTTCTACATCATCCACCCCCAGAGATAAAGCCTTCTACATCATCCACCCCCAGAGATAAAACCTTCTACATCATCCACCCCCAGAGATACAGCCTTCTACATCATCCACCCCCAGAGATACAGCCTTCTACATCATCCACCCCCAGAGATACAGCCTTTTATATCATCCACCCCCAGAGATACAGTCTTCTCCACCCTCCACCCCAGAGATACAACCTTCTACACCCTCCACCTCCAGAGACTTATACAACCTCCATACAACCTCCTCCACCTTCCACCCCCAGAGATACACAACCTCCTCCACCCTTAGAGATACACAACCTCCTCCACCCTCCACCCCCAGAGATACAGTCTTTTCCACCCTCCACCCCCAGAGATACAGTCTTCTCCACCCTCCACCCCCAGAGATACAGTCTTCTCCACCCTCCACCCCCAGAGATACAGTCTTCTCCACCCTCCACCCCCAGAGATACAGCCTTCTACACCCTCCACCTCCAGAGACTTGTACAACCTCCATACAACCTCCTCCACCCCCAGAGATATACACCCTCATCCACCCTCCACCCCCAGAGATACACACCTTCCTTCGCCCTACACCCCCAGAGATACAGTCTTCTACATCATCCACCCCCAGAGATACAACCTTCTACACCCTCCACCTCCAGAGACTTGCACAACCTCCATACAACCTCCTCCACCCTCCACCTCCAAAGACTTGCACAACCTCCATACAACCTCCTCCACTCTCCACCCCCAGAGATATACACCCTCCTCCACCCGCAGAGAAATACAACCTCCTTCACCCCAGAGATACACACCCTCCTTCACCCCAGAGATACACACCTTCCTTCACCCTCCACCCCCGGAGATACACGCCCTCCTTCACCCTCCACCCCCAGAGGTATACAAGCACTAGGTAGGCCGGCGTCGGACAGGTATTTTCCCGTCAACAAGGTGAGGTAGACGGGGACGTTAGACGGCCGTAAACACTTCCTCGGCTGATGGCCAGATTTGCACTTACGGTCTGCCCTTAACCTTAGAGTTAGTATTCATAGAAGACAGTTTGAGCGGTGGGTTAGCGCTCAACACCAGGGTGGAATGGGGTCGTAGGAAATCAGTTAAAGCCCCGTGATTGGCCCGCTTCTTGTGAGCCATTACTCAAAGTAGGTGATTAAGAATATGGACATTTGTATCTCGTAATTTGGCTCCATGTATGACACCCTGAACCAGCTGGGCCCGTCCAACTAGTATGGGGGGGGGGGGGGGGGGTGAAGAAGGAGTTAAACCCACCGAGGTCATAAAGACGTCTGGGTAGTTGCTCTGGATGGGGATATTCGACCTTGTTGCAGGGTGAGGGTTATTATTCTCTTTATGGAGGCAGGGAATAATTTGTAGGCGGTGTTGGCTGGCAGGTCCTGTTGCAGTTTTCTCCACACTGTGTTCAAAAATGTTAGGGAGGTAGAGGAGCACTTTCTTGCCCCCCTGTGACGGTAATGGTTCATGGTGATGATGGGTGGTAGTGGTTGTGGTAATGGTAGCGATGATGGGAGGTGGGTACTGTGTTGGTAGTGGGGGTGATGGTGGTGATTGATGGTGATAATGGTGATATTATATTGATTATGGTGAGTTGTTAATGATGAAGGTAGAAGGTATACACTATTCTCTCTCTCTCTCTCTCTCTCTCTCTCTCTCTCTCTCTCTCTCTCACCAGGTGTCACCAAACTCCCTCATTAACCTTCCCTCACAACACACAAACAAACACGTCACATTAATAATCTCTCTCCATATTTATTAAAGAAGAAAGTAAGAATTATAATAATTATCCAAGGGTGGATTAACCCTTGGCTAATAAATTCCTTGGGCCTCTTTAGTTTGGCTCTGGTTAATGAGGTTGGCAGTAATCTGAGAGGCTTAGTTGTGGTGGATCCTTCCTCTTCCTCCTCCTTGTCCTCCTCTTCTTCTCGCTTCACCAAGATATATGTGAGAGGGAGGGAGGGAGGGAGGGTCGTTCCTGCCTAGTATATATTCTCTATGTCTTCGTCAGATCACCAATGCCTTATCTAATGTCACCAAGTTCTTGTTCTTCATCGTTTTAACAAGTACATCCCTTTTCTTTTCCTTTGTTATACCCTCTTCCTTTCTCATCTGTTTCTCTTTCTATCCCATTCCTGGCATCCCTCTCTCACATCTATTTTTATCTTTGTTTATTTCTTCTTATTACCCTCCTCTCCCTCTTTTATATCTTTCATTTCATCTTTCCCATCTTGTATCTCTCTTCCATCCCATTTCTCTTTCACACACACAGGAAAGACGCAAGCCATCGTCTCTGCACCTCTCTCTCTCTCTCTCTCTCTCTCTCTCTCTCTCTCTCTCTCTCTCTCTCTCTCTCTCTCATGACATCCCTTCCATTCTCTCCCATATTGAGGAAGGAAGTCAACGTCATCCTTTCCCTCTCCACTCCTTTTCTATCTCCTGTTCCATCTCTCGTTGTCTTTCTGTCGTTCCTTGTCTCATTCTGTTTTATTTTTCTCCTGTTCCATCTCTTCCCATATCTGTAATTCTTATTCTGTCTCTCGTCCCGTCTAATCTTTCTCCTTTTCCATCATTCTTTTACTTTCCTTCTTCCCTCCCGTTTATCTCGGCTCAACTACCTTTCCCCCATCAACTCCCATCCCATTTATCCCACAGGACAGGTAATTAATCCCCATTCCATCTCATCCCCTTCCTTTTTGTTTTTTCTGTTACTCTCTATTCATCCATTCCATCTGTTTCAATCTTGTCCTATCTCTCCCACAAAGAGACAGAGAGAGAGAGAGAGAGAGAGAGAGAGAGAGAGAGAGAGAGGTGCACTGGGAGAAAGAATGGCAGAGACAGACAAACACTGAGAGAGAGAGAGTGAGAGAAAAACAGAGAGAAAAAAATTTTGACAGAGAATGAGAGAAAACACACACATTGAGAGAGAGTGAGAGAGAGAGAGAGAGAGAGAGAGAATGAGAGAGAGTGAGAGAGAGAGAAAGCCTTTGATATCCCAACTTGACAAGGTTCCCGACAACTTGCTCAAGAGGAGAACAGCCCCGACCTCTGAGTGGATTTCAATGAGGCCAGCCGCTGGTCCTTATTACATCCCGATTAGATTGTGGCGTCGAATTTCCAAGGCGTTCTCAAGTCCGCCGCGCCTCTATCTTCACAACCCGGAATTATTGCCGCGCGAATTATTATTATTATTGAGAGAGAGAGAGAGTTGGTGATGGTGGTAGTGGTGGTGATGGTGGTAGTGGTGGTGGTGATTATTATTATTATTATTATTATTATTATTATTATTATTATTATTATTGTGGATTATAGGAATTATTGAAACATGAATGATTATTAATTTCATTCCAACTAATATATGCTAAGGGGTAACATCGAGGACAAATATTATTGTTAATGAGATAATTATTGGCTGAATTATCTTTAGGGAAATTTTCGCAAGTTGAAAAGTAATTACGAGAGAAAGAAATATTATAGAGTGGAATTATCAACAACGGGGAATAATTACTAGATATAAGGTAAAAATAAAGATACTCTCATATCACAGGTTAATTACAGCTTCCTTTAATACATCAATCACAGGAAAATTACAGCTTATTTTAATACCTCAATCACAGGAAAATCACAGCTTCTTTTAATACCTCAATCACAGGAAAATCACAGCTTCTTTTAATACCTCAATCACAGGAAAATCACAGCTTCTTTTAATACCTCTATCACAGGAAAATCATAGCTTCCTTTAATAACTCAAAGACTGTGATTTACCTGTGATTTATATAATTCTGAGATATTGAAAACTGGTATGTGATTTAAATATGATTATTGAAGTGTTATATTCATTAAGTTATATGACGAATCACTTACCATAAAATGATGGCTTTTAAAGTGGGCTTACCTGAAGATTAGCCACCCAAGCTCATTTCACCTGAGGATTAAACATTCTAACGCTATCTGATAGGGGATTAGGTTAGGTTAGGTTAGGTTAGGTTAGGTTAAGGTGGTTGAATATAAGGTCAATATATTCCTGAGATAACTGGTGAAGGTACAGTCTCCTTCACTAGTGCGTTTACAGGGGCTCGTCAGGTATTGGGCAGTGTGGCAGCGCTGTGTTTGTTTACATTCAACAGAAGGAAACTCACAATAGTAAACAGACTATGGAATCAAGGTTAAAGTATATTAATACAAATATCTCAATGTAGTGATTTGTGGAATGTTTATATGACGAGCCCCTGTAAACGCACAAGTGAAGGGAACTGTATTGCATCATTGAGTAACAGGGTATTAGTTAACCTCAGGAAGTCATTAGTTTATAACAACGTAATTAATAACTCCAGGTATTTCCAGTTCAGATAATAATAATGATTTCTAAATAGTTATTATCTTATTAGAAGGTAAATATTGGTCTTTCATTATTCCACACTATCAAATATTAAATTTACGAACAACTGAATATTACTCTCTGAACATTTTCCACTTAAGTCAAATATTACTCCATGGATATTACCCCACCAATCATTCTTCTCTTAAAAGTTAAATATTATTACATGAATATTCCTCGGTGTCTAATAACTAGTTAATTATGGAATAAATTACATTATCTTGCAGTATTACATTTATTAACAGGTATATAACTGACAGGTGTTATTTGAACCTGTGTAATTAACTTAGAATATGTTGTCGATACTCTTTAGGGATAACCAGACATTTTAAAGGAAACGAATATTATTTAACTTAGAAATTATTTAATAGTACTTTAAATATTTCCTTGATAATATTTGTTTAAAGATCGTAGTTTTTTAAATTTATATGTCAGGGTTTTATATATTTTATGTCCCTTTAACGTAAAATTTATCTCTGCTTATTGTCTTAACATCCCTTAAAAGGTAAATATTTTATACTTAAAGTATTCCACCACGTCTGTCTGTGTCTCTCTCTCTCTCTCTCTCTCTCTCTCTCTCTCTCTCTCTCTCTCTCTGTCTCTCCTTAAAATAGAATATTGTATTACTATCTTTTAGGTATTCTTTAAAACTTAATCGCCAACACTTTAAATAATTTTATTTTTATCCCTTAAAACGAAACTCATAATACTTGAATTATATCACATGTGTCTCTTTAAAACCTAAACACTAATTCTTTAAATATCCAACATCCTTAAAATTTACATATTTCTCCATTAAAGGGCTATTAATATTCTTTAAACCTTCCTTAAAACTGTAAACATTTAACATCCTAAAAATAAATATAATCTTTAAACGCTGGACGTGTTTTAACCCGAGTCACGAGATAATACGAGATAATACGAGATAATACGAGATAATACGAGATAATACGAGATAATACGAGATAATACGAGATAATAAGGTATAATACGAGATAATACGAGATAATACGAGATAATACGAGATAATACGAGATAATACGAGATAATAAGGTATAATAAGGCATAATAAGGTATAATAAGGCATAATAAGGTATAATAAGGCATAATAAGGTATAATAAGGTATAATAAGGTATAATAAGGCATAATAAGGTATAATAAGGCATAATAAGGTATAATAAGGTATAATAAGGTATAATAAGGTATAATAAGGTGTAATAAGGTGTAATAAGGTGTAATAAGGTGTAATAAGGTATAATAAGGTATAATAAGGCATAATAAGGTATAATAAGGTATAATAAGGTATAATAAGGTATAATAAGGTGTAATAAGGTGTAATAAGGTGTAATAAGGTATAATAAGGTATAATAAGGCATAATAAGGCATAATAAGGTATAATAAGGTATAATAAGGTATAATAAGGTATAATAAGGTGTAATAAGGTATAATAAGGTATAATAAGGTATAATAAGGCATAATAAGGTATAATAAGGCATAATAAGGTATAATAAGGTGTAATAAGGTGTAATAAGGTGTAATAAGGTATAATAAGGTGTAATAAGGTATAATAAGGTATAATAAGGTATAATAAGGTATAATAAGGCATAATAAGGCATAATAAGGTGTAATAAGGTGTAATAAGGTGTAATAAGGTATAATAAGGTATAATAAGGTATAATAAGGCATAATAAGGTATAATAAGGCATAATAAGGTGTAATAAGGTGTAATAAGGTGTAATAAGGTATAATAAGGTATAATAAGGTATAATAAGGTGTAATAAGGCATAATAAGGTATAATAAGGTATAATAAGGTATAATAAGGCATAATAAGGTATAATAAGGCATAATAAGGTGTAATAAGGTGTAATAAGGTGTAATAAGGTATAATAAGGTGTAATAAGGTATAATAAGGTATAATAAGGCATAATAAGGTATAATAAGGCATAATAAGGCATAATAAGGTATAATAAGGTATAATAAGGTATAATAAGGTGTAATAAGGTGTAATAAGGTATAATAAGGCATAATAAGGCATAATAAGGTATAATAAGGTATAATAAGGTATAATAAGGTATAATAAGGTGTAATAAGGCATAATAAGGTATAATAAGGTATAATAAGGTATAATAAGGCATAATAAGGTATAATAAGGCATAATAAGGTATAATAAGGCATAATAAGGTATAATAAGGTATAATAAGGTGTAATAAGGCATAATAAGGTATAATAAGGCATAATAAGGTGTAATAAGGCATAATAAGGTATAATAAGGTATAATAAGGTGTAATAAGGTGTAATAAGGTATAATAAGGCATAATAAGGTGTAATAAGGTATAATAAGGTATAATAAGGTATAATAAGGTATAATAAGGTATAATAAGGCATAATAAGGCATAATAAGGTGTAATAAGGCATAATAAGGTATAATAAGGTATAATAAGGTGTAATAAGGTATAATAAGGTATAATAAGGTATTGCTCCGTGGGATAACTTCTTTAAGAACTATTTAACATGATCTCTCAAGGTGTCTGGCCTCCACACAATATTTATTTCACGAGTTTTAAGATAATGATTTATTTGTTGTTCTTATGGGGAGGGAAGGGGGGGGGGGTTATGGTAGGTGTGGAGGTGGTGGGGGGGGGGGGAAGAGGGGGAATTGGAGGAGGAGGGGGAGGGATGAGAGGAAGTGGTGGTAGAGGAAGAAGAAGGGGTGAGGAGGTGGAGAAAGAGGGTGAGAGGGAGGAGAAAGAAGAGGTGGAGAAAGGGGAAGAGGAGGAAGTGGTGGAGGAAGAGTTGGGAAGGAGAGGGAGATGAACCAGGAAGGGATGTTGGTGGAGGAGGAGGAGGAGGAAGAAGGAAGAATGAATGAATCTGGATAGGAAAACAAATATTGAGGTGGAATAAGGAGGAAGAGGAAAGAAGGAGAAGGAAGTGGAGGTGGAGGACGAAGAAGGAGGAGGAAGAGAGAGAAGATGAAGGCAGAAAAGAGAGAAGAATGGCTAAGAAAAGAGCCAAGGAAAAAGAAAATGGAAGGTAGCGATAGGGTAGAGAGAGAAAAAAGAAAGAGAGAGAGAGAGAGAGAGAGAGTGAACTATATATTGACAAGAAAGAAAATAAAGTAATACGAGGGAGAGGGGAGAGAGAGAAAGTGAGAGAGAGTTAGAGAGAGAGAGAGAGCACAATGAGGGAGGGTTGGAGGTGATTGTGGGAGGGACATTGGCTGAGGGAGGGAGCCTGACCGCTTGCTGTAATATATTGATTTTCGTTGTGGTGAGCCGATGGAGAACTGGCTGGCTAGCGAGGGGGTGTGTGGGGGTGAGGGAGGGTGTGTGTGGGGGTGAGGGAGGGCGTGTGGGGGTGAGCGAGGGCGTGTGGGGGTGAGGGAGGGCGTGTGGGGATGGGGGAAGGGTGTGTGGGGGTGAGGGAGGGCGTGTGGGGATGGGGAAGGGTGTGTGGGGGTGAGGGAGGTTGTGTGGGGGTGAGGGAGGGCGTGTGGGGATGAGGGAGGGCGTGTGGGGATGAGTGAGGGCGTGTGGGGATGGGGGAAGGGTGTGTGGGGGTGAGGGGAGGATATATGTGAAAGAGACCACCACAACCAACACTACCACCACCATCACATCACCACCACCACCATTTACACCATCACCACCATCACTACATCACCACCACCATTTACACCATCACCACCACATCACCATCACCACCATTTACACCATCACCACCACCATTTACACCATCACCACCACACCACCCCCACCATACATCACATTCTGCGCCTAAACTCTCCTTACACCCGCCGCTATGAACACACATTAAACCACACGCAACATCTAAGAGGTCTTTTACAAGGTCTTTAATTATTCAGTACTAATATCTGTGTGCAACGGACTTTATAGTTTCTTGGGGAATGTGTTAAGAAAATTGAAAGGTTATAACTTAACCCTTTTGAGGACGATGGTTTAGTTTTTTGAGGACGATGGTTTAACCCTTTTGTGGACGATGGTTTAGTTTTTTGAGGACGATGGTTTAACCCTTTTGAGGACGATGGTTTAACCCCTTTGAGGACGATGGTTTAACCCTTTTGAGGACGATGGTTTAACCCTTTTGTGGACGATGGTTTAGCTTTTTGAGAATTATGTATTGACCCATTGATGACGCTGTTTTAACCCTTTGAGTAAAATGGGTTAACCTTTTGAGTTAGATGGTTTAGCGCTTTTAGGATAATGATTAAACCATTTGAGGACGATGCTAACCTTTGAGGATTAAGGATTTTAAATTAAACCATCGTCCCTAAGGGTTAATTTCACTATGACTTAATAAACGGTACTTAATTACCCAGCTTAACGGTCTTAGGGAGATTAAGACCTAATAAAGGGTGGTTAACTACCCAACCTTAACCATCTAAACTACCATAACCCAATTAACCTTAACATTTAAATTGCCAAAAATAAAATAACAATAATCTAATAGGTTGTAAAAATAGCTCACTGGTTGTTAATGGTTGTGGAAATTTGTTGAGGTGTGACGTAATGTATCGATGACCTCTTGACCTCTGACCTTTTTATGTTTTTTTACCCTAAATAAGTAAATAGTTCATTGTTTATACGACACCAAAACTTGTAGTCGCTGTAGTGAAAAGTGTAAAAGTTTAATCTATGTTTGTATGTATGTATGTATGTATGTATGTATGTAGACTCTTAGATAAAGGCATCTCTCTGTTACCTTACCATCTTCCACCTTCAGTTATCTCTCCCCCCACTGAGCACCTCTATTTCATCTCACCATAAGGCGTGTTTTAGTGTGTTAGTGGGATGTTTTCTTATCTCCTGGGATCCTGTGATGGCTCTCCTTGATCCACTGTTAATCAGGAGGTGGTTTATGCTCATTCACTGCCACAGTAATTGATTTTCTTTTAATTTGAGATCTTGTTATTGTTTGTTTGTTTGTTTTCTTGTCTCTTTGTTTGTGTTTGCATGTGTTTTTTTTCCTTGGTGTGTGTCATTCAAGGCTTCGGGGAATAGTTTGTAATAATAATAATAATAATAATAATAATAATAATAATAATATCAATGGTAAAAACAACCACAATACAGATCACAATAATAATAACAATAATAATATAATATAATAATAACAACACTAACAGTCACAACACCATCACAGGTCACTAATGAGTCAGGTCACTCAGGTGTCAGGTAGACCAGGAACACAAGTAGTATCGTCTGTACATCATCTTCACTACATCATCTTCTTTACATCATCTTCACAACATCATCTTCACTACATCATCTTCACAACACCATCTTCACTACATCATCTTCACTACATCATCTTCACTACATCATCTTCACTACATCATCTTCACTACATCATCTTCACAACATCATCTTCACTACATCATCTTCACAACATCATCTTCATTACATCATCTTCACTACATCATCTTCACTACATCATCTTCACTACATCATCTTCACTACATCATCTTCACTACATCATCTTCACAACATCATCTTCACTACATCATCTTCACTACATCATCTTCACAACATCATCTTCACAACATCATCTTCACTACATCATCTTCACTACATCATCTTCACAACATCATCTTCACAACATCATCTTCACAACATCATCTTCACTACATCATCTTCACAACATCATCTTCACAACATCATCTTCACTACATCATCTTCACAACATCATCTTCACTACATCATCTTCACAACATCATCTTCACTACATCATCTTCACAACATCATCTTCACTACATCATCTTCACAACATCATCTTCACTACATCATCTTCACTACATCATCTTCACAACATCATCTTCACTACATCATCTTCACAACATCATCTTCACAACATCATCTTCACTACATCATCTTCACTACATCATCTTCACAACATCATCTTCACAACATCATCTTCACAACATCATCTTCACTACATCATCTTCACAACATCATCTTCACAACATCATCTTCACAACATCATCTTCACTACATCATCTTCACAACATCATCTTCACTACATCATCTTCACTACATCATCTTCACTACATCATCTTCACTACATCATCTTCACAACATCATCTTCACTACATCATCTTCACTACATCATCTTCACTACATCATCTTCACAACATCATCTTCACTACATCATCTTCACTACATCATCTTCACTACATCATCTTCACAACATCATCTTCACAACATCATCTTCACTACATCATCTTCACTACATCATCTTCACAACATCATCTTCACAACATCATCTTCACTACATCATCTTCACAACATCATCTTCACAACATCATCTTCACAACATCATCTTCACAACATCATCTTCACTACATCATCTTCACAACATCATCTTCACTACATCATCTTCACTACATCATCTTCACTACATCATCTTCACAACATCATCTTCACTACATCATCTTCACAACATCATCTTCACTACATCATCTTCACTACATCATCTTCACTACATCATCTTCACAACATCATCTTCACTACATCATCTTCACTACATCATCTTCACAACATCATCTTCACTACATCATCTTCACTACATCATCTTCACTACATCATCTTCACTACATCATCTTCTTTACATCATCTTCACTACATCATCTTCACTACATCATCTTCACTACATCATCTTCACTACATCATCTTCACAACATCATCTTCACTACATCATCTTCACAACATCATCTTCACAACATCATCTTCACTACATCATCTTCACTACATCATCTTCACTACATCATCTTCACTACATCATCTTCACAACATCATCTTCACTACATCATCTTCACTACATCATCTTCTTTACATCATCTTCACTACATCATCTTCACTACATCATCTTCACTACATCATCTTCACTACATCATCTTCTTTACATCATCTTCACTACATCATCTTCACTACATCATCTTCACTACATCATCTTCACAACATCATCTTCACTACATCATCTTCACTACATCATCTTCACTACATCATCTTCACTACATCATCTTCACTACATCATCTTCACAACATCATCTTCACAACATCATCTTCACTACATCATCTTCACTACATCATCTTCACAACATCATCTTCACAACATCATCTTCACAACATCATCTTCACTACATCATCTTCACAACATCATCTTCACTACATCATCTTCACTACATCATCTTCACAACATCATCTTCACTACATCATCTTCACAACATCATCTTCACTACATCATCTTCACTACATCATCTTCACAACATCATCTTCACTACATCATCTTCACTACATCATCTTCTTTACATCATCTTCACTACATCATCTTCACAACATCATCTTCACTACATCATCTTCACTACATCATCTTCACAACATCATCTTCACTACATCATCTTCACTACATCATCTTCACAACATCATCTTCACTACATCATCTTCACTACATCATCTTCACTACATCATCTTCTTTACATCATCTTCACAACATCATCTTCACAACATCATCTTCACTACATCATCTTCTTTACATCATCTTCACTACATCATCTTCACTACATCATCTTCACTACATCATCTTCACTACATCATCTTCACAACATCATCTTCACTACATCATCTTCTTTACATCATCTTCACTACATCATCTTCACTACATCATCTTCACAACATCATCTTCACTACATCATCTTCACTACATCATCTTCACAACATCATCTTCACAACTTTATCTTCACTACATCATCTTCACTACATCATCTTCACTACATCATCTTCACAACATCATCTTCACTACATCATCTTCACTACATCATCTTCACAACATCATCTTCACAACATCATCTTCACTACATCATCTTCACAACATCATCTTCACAACATCATCTTCACAACATCATCTTCACTACATCATCTTCACTACATCATCTTCACAACATCATCTTCACAACATCATCTTCACTACATCATCTTCACAACATCATCTTCACTACATCATCTTCACAACATCATCTTCACTACATCATCTTCACTACATCATCTTCACAACATCATCTTCACTACATCATCTTCACTACATCATCTTCACAACATCATCTTCACTACATCATCTTCACAACATCATCTTCACTACATCATCTTCACTACATCATCTTCACTACATCATCTTCACAACATCATCTTCACTACATCACGGTGAGAAAACACTGGCACGGGTATTAAGACGGTGGTGAAATGTCTTAGGGTAGGGTTAGTTGTGAGGTCTTGTCATGGTAGGAAGATGAGAGGGAGAGATAGTGGAGAGGGTGAGAACGGGGAGGGAATAGAGAGGGAAAAGGAGAGGAGTGAGTGAGAGGGTGAGAAAGAGAGAGGCAGTGGTGAGGGATGAGGGTGAGAACGGGGAGGGAATAGAGAGGGAAAAGGAGAGGAGTAAGTGAGAGGGTGAGAAAGAGAGAGGCAGTGGAGAGGGATGAGGGTGAGTAAAGGGTGGGAATAGAGAGGGAAAAGGTGAGGAGTGAGTGAGAGGGTGAGAAAGAGAGAGGCAGTGGAGAGGGATGAGGATGAGTAAAGGGTGGGAAAGTAAGGGGGGGGTGAATGGAGAGGAAGACGCAGGGAAGAGGAATGGGAGAGAGAGAAAGTGAGAGATAGTGGAGAGGGAAGAGGGTTGGAAGGAAAGGAGAGGGAATAGAGATTGATGCAGGAGAGATGCGTGGGTGAGAGGGAGAGAAATTGAGAGATAGTGGAAAGGGAAGAGAGTGGGAAGGAAAGGAGAGGGAATAGAGATTTATGCAGGAGAAATGAGAGAGAGAGAGAGAGAGAGAGAGAGAGAGAGAGAGATTGAGACTATACTATTTCGGCTCAACTCTCAATAAATTCTGCCAGAGATGCGGAAATACATTGTGTACGAAATAACCAGGTTTAATAGCAGATTCGAACCATCCTCAACCTAACCTAACTTAACGTAACCTGACCTAACCTGACCTGACCTGACCTAACCTAACCTAACATAAAGTACTTAAATCTGATAATTATGGTTTGCCTTACAGTCTGTGTCAAAAATTACTACTACTACTACTACTACTACTACTACTACTAGGTGTTCAGTAGTATCAGTAGTAGTAGTAGTAGTAGTAATAGTTATAGTAATCATAGCAATAGAAAAGAATGTGATACCACTACTTCCATTAATAATAGAAATAACACTAATAATAACAACACTAACAGCAATATTTAAAATAACAGAATAATGAAGAAGAAAAAATTCCAGTTTCCCGCGTAAAGTCTAGGGCATGTTCCCGCCATATTTCAATAACACATGATGTCAACAATGAACTTCGACAGCCCATACATCACTGGTTCTCACCTCATGGGTCGGTAATCCACTTAGTTCTTACATGATCTGTCTCCTCTAATCTTCAATCCGGATTTATAATAGAGAGTATGAACACGAACGTCAACAAATCCGTGTGAGGAGAACAAGAACTGTATTTTTACCGCTTGTATAATTGTTGTATTTATTACGTAAAATAGTTTGGCATTTTTAAAGAGTATGTTGTTCACCTGAAGATTAACCCCCCCCCTCCCAGCTTATCTCCCTTGGTGATTTAAGTAAGGGGTAGGTTAGGTTAAGTTAGGGGGTAGGTTAGGTTAAGTTAGGGGGTAGGTTAGGTTAGGTTAGGGGGTAGGTTAGGTTAGGTTAATATTGGTTGTTGGTTCCACTATTTAACATTTTATTATGTTAGTTTATTATTTACATACAACAATAACTACATTGAGCTATAGATCCCTTTAGACCGGAGCCGGAGGTAAACAAATGCAAGACAGTGGGCGTCATAAAGGCTCATTCTTCACGGGCTATTAAGGTCGTCCATTCCTTTATATACGGGTAGTAATTCGGGCCATATAGTCAACGTTGCTTGGCATTATCGCCCCGGGGTTATTGAACACATAGAGAGCGTCAAGGTCCTATGAGTAAAACAGATTAACATTGTGTATCTTATGGTGTTTGGTGTATGTTAAAATTGAAAACAAAATATGCATAATTAACATGAGTCATCAGCTTCGGGATAAAAAAACAATTTGTAAATGAAATTAAGTTGTTTTTGCATGACTCGCGCAGCAGACAACACCCCACTTAGGTTAGGTTAGGTTAGGTTAGGTTAATATGTAGTACTTGTGTTCATATGTTTTAAACTAGCAATGAATATAATTAACTAGCTCTCTATACAAACTAGCAATAGCCATAAATAACTAACTATACAAACTATCAATACCTAAGTAAATCACTAACTACCTCCATATACATATATCACACTTGGTTTTTTATATTATACATATCTATATATATATTTCCCTACCCACAGGTGTTGGGGCCGACTGTCAGAACTGCTCTAGTAAGTGAAAAACAATTTAATTAATTCTCCTTATTATGTATTTGATTTATTAATTAAGTTATATAATTTTATCTTTATTGCTTTTTTTATCTTTGGTATTTTTATTAATTATATTGGTTCGTGTGGGGAGGTGTTAGAGTGGGGGAGGGGGGCGTGTGTGTGTGTGTGGGAGGGGCATGGGTGCGTGTGTGTGGGAGGGGCATAGGGGCGTGTGTGGGAGGGGCATGGGGGCGTGTGTGTGGAGGGCATGGGTGCGTGTGTGTGGGAGGGGCATGGGGGCGTGTGTGTGTGTGGGAGGGGCATGGGGGCGTGTGTGTGGGAGGGGCATAGGGGCGTGTGTGTGGGAGGGGCATGGGGCGTGTGTGTGGGAGGGGCATAGGGGCGTGTGTGTGGGAGGGGCATAGGGGCGTGTGTGTGGGAGGGGCATAGGGGCGTGTGTGTGGGAGGGGCATGGGGGCGTGTGTGTGGGAGGGGCATGGGGGCGTGTATGTGTGTGGTCGGGCGTGTGTAAGGGAGTCGATCTATTTCCCCCCCCCCCCCCCCCCCCATTGTTTATTAGACATCCTTAATAACCCTGAAAGATAATCCTATTTGCCTGGGTTTTTTATGACTATCCTAAATAACTAAGAAAGGACTCTCTAACTCTCCCTATTTTCTATCGGATATTCTCCCTAGCACTGAAAGGACGCCCTACTCTTCCCTATAGCTCGTGAACACCCTCGTCTGGTCTACGGCCGCCTCCCTCCCATACTCCTTGGACAGATTCATTTGTCATTGTGATAAACGAGCCGACCGCCACACAACCTAAGATTTCCCTGCTATTTCCTGGGATCCTATGGCCCCTTGAGGTCCCTGGCACTCTCTAGAATACCCTGGCGTTTTCTGGTACACTCTGGCACTCACTGGCACTCGTTAAAACACCTTGGTACTCTCTGGGTCTTGTTGGCACTCCCTGACACTCCCAACGCTCGCTGATACTTTCTAGTACTCCTTGTCTTGTCCCGGGTCTTACATAGATTGGCACTAAGAGGTCACTAATACTAGAGGAATGGCAGCGTAGGTGTTATTGAAGTGCCAGTATGAGATGGCACTAGGAGACGTAGAACCAGGAGAATATGGCACTAGGAGACGTAGAACCAGGAGAATATGACACTAGGAGACGTAGAACCAGGAGAATATGGCACTAGGAGACGTAGAACCAGAGAGATATGGCACGAGGAAACGTAGAACCAGAGAGATATGGCACTAGGAGACGTAGAACCAGGAGAATATGGCACTAGGAGACGTAGAACCAGGAGACTATGGCACTAGGAGACGTAGAACCAGGAGAATATGGCACTAGGAGACGTAGAACCAGAGAGATATGGCACTAGGAGACGTAGAACCAGGAGAATATGGCACTAGGAGACGTAGAACCAGGAGAATATGGCACTAGGAGACGTAGAACCAGGAGAATATGGCACTAGGAGACGTAGAACCAGGGCAATATGGCACTGTACAGAGATGACAGAGAGGGGGCAGCACCATACACCATCGGCACTAAGGGGGTGTCTCCAATGATGGGAGGGAGTCAGTACCACGATGATGTAATGCCATTAGGGAAGACAGAGGCACTAAGGGGAGGTGGCACTATGGGGGTGACACTAGGGAGGAATGGTGCCTGGGAGAGAGACAGTAGGGGAGTCATCAGTAAGGGAAGGTCGTCAACACCATGATGGGGGAGTGACAATAAAGGGAAAGGTTACTAACAGGGAAGTGGCACTGGGGGAAAGTAGCACTGGGAGAAGTGGCACTAGGGGAAGTGGCTCTAGGGGAATTGGGACTAGGGCAACTGGCACTATTGGGAGGTAGCACTTGGGGGTGGTGGCACTAAGGGGTGGTGACACTAGAAGGCGATGGTACTAGAGGGTGGTGGCACTAGGGGGTGGTGGCACTAGGGGGTGGTGGCACAAGGGGGTGGTGGTACTAGGGGGTGGTGGCACTAGGGGGAGGTGGCTCTAGGAGGGGATGGCACTAGGGGGAGGTGGTAATACAGGGTGGTGGCACTAGGGGGTGGTGGCCAAGGGGGTGGTGGCACTAGAGGGTGGTGGCACTATGGGGAGATGACACTACAAAGGATAAGGTCATAATCATTCATCGCCTCTCACCTCATCCTTGTCGCCAGGAGACGTGTGTGTGTGTGTGTATGTGTGTGTGTGTGTGTGTGTGTGTGTGTGTTAAAAAGGCCTCCACGAATGTATGAATATGTATTCCTTAAAAGTATGAGAGAGAGAGAGAGAGAGAGAGAGAGAGAGAGAGAGAGAGGATCGAATATTTACGAATCAGAACTAAAGAAAGATAAAAAATAAATAGAAACGTAAGAGAAATAAACTAAGAATGGGAGAGAATCGGACCGTGATCGATACGACATGTGCATTACTGGTGAATTACGATGATGGAGGATTTATGGTGATTATCCCTGCCAGGCTGGTGACTCGATATGTTGTCTAAATGGTGAGGAAGAGTGGGAGGTCCTGTCACTGTCTGTCTGTCTGTCTGTCTGTCTGTCTGTTTGTCTGTCTGTCTGTGTGTCTGTGTGTTCAAGGGGTGTATAAGTATGTGTATATTCTTATAGTCTCTCTCTCTCTCTCTCTCTCTCTCTCTCTCTCTCTCTCTCTCTCTCTCTCTCTCGTAATGGTTAACTACGTCACTTACACCACGGTAAAAAACAAGATGGCTTCAGTATGGCGACGTAACTACCCTGACACTATAATCACCCTTAAGTTAACTCATTGACGTCATAGCTTAGAGGTGTACCACATAGACCCTAACTCACATCAACAGGTGAAAGTAAACAGAATGTCAACCTGTCACATTGTGTTGTGAACCACATCAGTGTGTTATTAACCTAACCTAACCTAACCTCACCTCACCTCACCTCACCTCACCTCACTTACCCTAACCTAGCTTAACTGAACCTAACCTCACCTTATCTGACCTAATCTTCCCTCCACCTAGCTTATCCAGAACCTTAACCTAACCTAACCTAACCAAACCTAACCCACATCAAACCTCTAATTTTAATATATAACCTCAGGGTCAGGCCCAAGAATTATTATACTCCCTTAAGAAGAAGAAAAAAGAGAAGAGTCGCGCTTTAACACCAGATAAAAAAATACTTATGTTACGAAGATCCGGGATTCAAGAGTCGAGGGGTGGGAGGGAAAGAGGGAGGGAGGGAAGGAAGACGAGGAAAGGAGAGATAGATGGTGGGAAGGAAGGGGGAGGGAGAGAGGGGGGAAGAATGGTGGGAAGGATAGGGGAGGGAGGGAAGGAGGGAGAGAAAGAGTGGGAGGGTGAGAAGGAGAGAGTGAGAGAGAGAGAGGGGGGGCGGTCCAGCTCTCCCTCGTATCTCACCCTCCCAAACCCCTCCTCCTTCTCTTTCCTCGACCTTTTATGGTGCGTAAAAATATAGAATGGCCGTATTCCCATTATCATAAACTGCGTCCGTCCCCCGGTCTCCATCTTGCTGGCAAATGTTGGCGCACAACATAAAAACGCCGCCAATATATCACTAGGTTCGATTTATCTCAACTTGGGAGGGGGAGGGAAACAGCCCCTTTTGCTTCCCTCCTTACCCTCCCTCCTACTTTGTCCTTCCTACGTCTCCCCCCCCCTTTTCCTCTTCTTTCTGGACCACCATATCCCCTGTTATCCATCACCCTTTCTCCCTATCTCCTTCCCCCTCCTCCCCTCCTCACCCCCCGCTGGTCTACACTATTTCCATTCTCCCATCCCTAGCCTTCTCTCATCTCCCCTCTCCACTCCCTTTCCTGCCTCCTATCCTCGCCTAACCCTCTACCCCCTTCTTCTTGTCCCGTACCCCCTCCTCACCCCCCACCCCTCTTCCTGCTTCCTATCCCCCATCTAACCCCCCCCCCCCCTGCCCTAAAGGTTCGAAAGGGGCGGGGGGAAGGCCCTTGTCAGTCTGGTCGGGAGAATCCACCAATTTTTTAACATCTTTTATGGACATTTTTTATTGTGTGTGTGTGTGTGTGTGTGTGTGTGTGTGTGTGTGTGTGTGTGTTATATTTTGTCACAGCATATATTACCATCATCTCCCTTTACTACTACTACTACTACTACTACTACAACTACTACTACTACTACTACTACTACTACTTCTACTACTGTTGTTTACTATTACTACTACTACAATTCCTAGTCACTCACCGCATCTCCTCCTTAGATAACACCATCAGCAGTCGCGATCACCATCACAATCACCACTATTGTGAATGACCTTCGTTAGTAATTATAATCATTAGTAATTACTGCCATTAATGCTCACAAGTCATTAGTATCATTAGTAAATACAAACATTAATAAATAGTATCATCAGTAATTATTAAGATTAATAATTATCACCATCAGTCATTATCGTCATTAGTAGTTGTTGGTATTATTAAATATCTGCCATGTGTTCACCTCTGGCCACCATCCCCTCCACCCAACCCCTCCACCGCCCAACCCCAATCCATCACCCTCCTCCACCCATCCCCAATCCATCACCATCCACCACCCAACCTCTCCACCCTTCCTCCACCACCCAACCCCAATCCATCACCCTCCACCACCCAACCCTTCCAACCCCTCCACCACCCAACCCCAATCCACCACCCAACCCCAATCCATCACCCTCCACCACCCAACCCCAATCCATCACCCTCCACCACCCAACCTCTCCACCCTTCCTCCACCACCCAACCCCAATCCATCACCCTCCACCACCCAACCCTTCCAACCCCTCCACCACCCTACCCTTCCAACCCCTCCACCACCCAACCCCAATCCATCACCCTCCACCACCCAACCCCAATCCATCACCCTCCACCACCCAACCCTTCCAACCCCTCCACCACCCAACCCCAATCCATCACCCTCCACCACCCAACCTCTCCACCACCCAACCCCTCCACCCCTCAACCCCTCCACCACCCAACCCCAATCCATCACCCTCCACCACCCAACCTCTCCACCCTTCCTCCACCACCCAACCCCAATCCATCACCCTTCACCACCCAACCTCTCCACCACCCAACCCCTCCACCCCTCAACCCCTCCACCCCTCTCCACCCCCTGCTCCACCACCCAACCCCAATCCATCCCCCTCCACCACCCAACCTCTCCACCACCCAACCCCTCCACCCCCTGCTCCACCACCCAACCCCAATCCATCCCCCTCCACCACCCAAACCCTCCACCATCCACCCCCAATCCACCCCCCCTCCACCACCCCCCAGGAGCTCTTTACCACTCACTCGGGCTCGCCAAATTGCTTAAAGATTGGGTAATCTCCTCCAGACGACCGTTCGCTACATCAGTGGGCCTTAATTAAGCATCCGGAGACTCCTGTCGCATATTGGCTCCTGCCTGTGGGAACCAGCGGCCCTTAGGGAGGTGGGTGCCTGGATGACTGACTGCCAGGAGGTTGGGGGCGGGAGGAGGGGGTGTTAGGGATGGTTGAAGTGTGAAGGGGGGGTAGGTAGGTGTTCAATTTGGGGGTTAAGGGTGGTACACACACACACACTAACCATAACCCCGGGAACAAGTATTACTGAAGACTCACCTGACACAACCACTTGTGACGAGAGATTGTATAATACTTTGATAAACAAGAGATACGAGAGACGTAATAAATAGAGATGGAGGCTGTGTGTGTGTGTGTGTGTGTGTGTGTGTTTTGTTGAGGTAATCTCAGGTAGTATGTAAAGGTTAGTGTTTGTTTACGACAACGAAAACAATTTTATAAATGACAAAAACGACGAAAATAATGACAAAAGAGACGAAAACGATGACAAAACGACGAAAACAATGACAAAACGACGAAAATAATGACAAAACGACGAAAATAATGACAAAACGACGAAAATAATGACAAAACGACGAAAACAATGACAAAAAGACGAAAATAATGACAAAAAGGACGAAACCAAGGAAAACAAACAAAGCCCCCCCCCCCTTAAAAATGACAAAAACAGTGATAACGACCAAGACGACCACACCACCACGGGGTATACCATAAGCTCCTTTGGTACTACTTGTCGTTGAGCCTAAAATACTGGCAACGGGCAGGAGGAAGAGGAGGAGGATAAGGAGGAAGAGGAGGAGGAAAACGAGAAGGAAGAAGAAAAACAGGAGAGGAGAGGGAGTGGGAGAAGAATTAGGACGGGGAGTAGGAAGAGGAGGAGCAGGAAGAATAGGTAAAACAGGAGGAGGGGAAGTGGGAGGAGAAAGAGTAAGAAGAGGAAGGAGGAGGAGGAGGAGAAAGAGGAAGAAGAGGACAAGGAGGAGGACTAAAACTCAACTTAACTAGAAAATAGAGCATAACAAAGAAGCTAATAAAGATGCGTAAACAAAAAGAAATATGAATAAATAGGGAATTGTAAATAGAACAACAACACCAGGAATAAAGACAAGAAAGAAAATGTAAGAAAGAAGAGGACAATTAAGTTATAGCAGGAATAAAGAGGAGACGAGAGAGAATAGAGATAATTAGATTAGATTATGAGGAGGAAAGAAGAGAAACGGTTAATGAAAATACATGAATGGGAGAGACGCGAGGTAGTAGGAGGTGGAGGTAGAAGGGGGTGAGAGAGAGGTGGAGGAAGAAGGGGGTGAGAGAGAGGTGGAGGAAGAAGGGGGTGAGAGAGGTGGAGGAAGAAGGGGGTGAGAGAGAGGTGGAGGTAGAAGGGGGTGAGAGAGAGGTGGAGGTAGAAGGGGGTGAGAGAGAGGTGGAGGTAGAAGGGGGTGAGAGAGAGGTGGAGGTAGAAGGGGGTGAGAGAGAGGTGGGGGTAGAAGGGGGTGAGAGAGAGGTGGAGGTAGAAGGGGGTGAGAGAGAGGTGGAGGTAGAAGGGGGTGAGAGAGAGGTGGGGGAAGAAGGGGGTGAGAGAGAGGTGGAGGTAGAAGGGGGTGAGAGAGAGGTGGAGGAAGAAGGGGGTGAGAGAGGTGGAGGAAGAAGGGGGTGAGAGAGAGGTGGGGTAGAAGGGGGTGAGAGAGAGGTGGAGGTAGAAGGGGGTGAGAGAGAGGTGGAGGTAGAAGGAGGTGAGAGAGAGGTGGAGGTAGAAGGAGGTGAGAGAGAGGTGGAGGTAGAAGGGGGTGAGAGAGAGGTGGAGGTAGAAGGGGGTGAGAGAGAGGTGGAGGAAGAAGGGGGTGAGAGAGAGGTGGAGGAGAAGGGGGTGGAGGAGAGGTGGAGGAGAGGGGTGAGAGAGAGGTGGAGGTAGAAGGGGGTGAGGAGAGGTGGGGTAGAGGGGGGAGAGAGGTGGAGAGGGGGTGAGAGAGAGGTGGGGAAGAGGGGGTGAGAGGAGGTGGGGGTAGAGGGGGGAGAGAGGTGGAGGTAGAAGGGGGTGAGAGAGAGGTGGAGGTAGAAGGGGGTGAGAGAGAGGTGGAGGAGAAGGGGGTGAGAGAGAGGTGGGGGTAGAAGGGGGTGAGAGAGAGGTGGAGGTAGAAGGGGGTGAGAGAGAGGTGGAGGAAGAAGGGGGTGAGAGAGGTGGAGGTAGAAGGGGGTGAGAGAGAGGTGGGGTAGAAGGGGGTGAGAGAGAGGTGGAGGAGAAGGGGGTGAGGAGAGGTGGAGGTAGAAGGGGGTGAGAGAGAGGTGGAGGTAGAAGGGGGTGAGAGAGAGGTGGAGGTAGAAGGGGGTGAGAGAGAGGTGGAGGTAGAAGGGGGTGAGAGAGAGGTGGAGGTAGAAGGGGGTGAGAGAGAGGTGGAGGTAGAAGGGGGTGAGAGAGAGGTGGAGGAAGAAGGGGGTGAGAGAGAGGTGGAGGTAGAAGGAGGTGAGAGAGGTGGAGGAGAGGGGGTGAGAGAGAGGTGGAGGAGAGGGGGTGAGAGGAGGTGGAGGTAGAAGGGGGTGAGAGAGAGGTGGAGGTAGAAGGGGGGTGAGAGAGAGGTGGGGGTAGAAGGGGGTGAGAGAGAGGTGGGGAGAAGGGGGTGAGAGAGAGGTGGAGGGAAGAAGGGGGTGGAGAGAGAGGTGGGGGTAGAGGGGGGGAGAGAGAGGTGGAGGAGAAGGGGGTGAGAGAGAGGTGGGGGAAGAAGGGGGGAGAGAGAGGTGGGGGAAGAAGGGGGGTGAGAGAGAGGTGGAGGTAGAAGGGGGTGAGAGAGGTGGAGGTAGAAGGGGGTGAGAGAGAGGGGAGAGAGAGGGGGGAGAGAGAGGTGGAGGTAGAAGGGGGTGAGAGAGAGGTGGAGGTAGAAGGGGGTGAGAGAGAGGTGGAGGTAGAAGGGGGTGAGAGAGAGAGGTGGGGGTAGAAGGGGGGAGAGAGAGGTGGGGAGGGGGAGGAGAGAGGTGGAGGAGAAGGGGGGAGAGAGGTGGAGGGAGAAGGGGGTGAGAGAGAGGTGGAGGTAGAAGGGGGTGGAGAGAGAGGTGGAGGAAGAAGGGGGTGAGAGAGAGGTGGAGGAGAGGGGGTGAGAGAGAGGTGGGGGAAGAAGGGGGTGAGAGAGAGGTGGAGAAGGGGGTGAGAGAGAGGTGGAGGAAGAAGGGGGGGAGAGAGAGGTGGAGGAGAAGGGGGTGAGAGAGAGGTGGAGGTAGAAGGGGGTGAGGAGAGAGGTGGAGGAAGAAGGGGGTGAGAGAGAGGTGGAGGTAGAAGGGGGTGAGAGAGAGGTGGAGGTAGAAGGGGGTGAGAGAGAGGTGGGGAGAGAAGGGGGTGAGAGAGAGGTGGGGAGAAGGGGGTGAGAGAGAGGTGGAGGTAGAAGGGGGTGAGAGAGAGGTGGAGGAGAAGGGGGTGAGAGAGAGGTGGAGGTAGAAGGGGGTGAGAGAGAGGTGGAGGAGAAGGGGGTGAGAGAGAGGTGGGGGAAGGAGGGGGAGGGAGAGGTGGAGGAGAAGGGGGTGAGAGAGAGGTGGGGGAAGAGAGGGGGTGAGAGAGGTGGGGAGAAGGGGGTGAGAGAGAGGTGGGGGAGAAGGGGGGGAGAGGAGAGGTGGAGGAGGAAGGGGGTGAGAGAGAGGTGGTGGTAGAAGGGGGTGAGAGAGAGGTGGAGGTAGAAGGGGTGAGAGAGAGGGGGAGGTAGAAGGAGGTGGAGAGAGAGGGTGGGGGTAGAAGGGGGGGAGAGAGAGGTGGAGGGAAGGGGGTGAGAGAGAGGTGGAGGAAGAAGGGGGGAGAGGAGGTGGAGGTAGAAGGGGGGAGAGAGAGGTGGAGGTAGAAGGGGGTGAGAGAGAGGTGGAGGTAGAAGGGGGTGAGAGAGAGGTGGAGAAGGGGGTGAGAGAGTGGTGGAGAAGGGGGTGAGAGAGAGGTGGGGAGAAGGGGGTGGAGAGAGGTGGGGGAGAAGGGGGTGAGAGAGAGGTGGAGGTAGAAGGGGGTGGAGAGAGGGGAGGTAGAAGGGGGTGAGAGAGAGGTGGAGGAGAGAGGGGGGAGAGAGAGGTGGGGGAAGAGAGGGGGGGTGAGAGAGAGGTGGAGGAGAAGGGGGTGAGGAGAGGTGGGAGGAGAAGGGGTGAGAGAGGTGGAGGAGAAGGGGGTGAGAGAGAGGTGGGGGTAGAAGGGGGTGAGAGAGAGGTGGAGGAAGAAGGGGGTGAGAGAGAGGTGGAGGTAGAAGGGGGTGAGAGAGAGGTGGGTAGAAGGGGGTGAGAGAGGTGGAGTTAGAAGGGGGTGAGAGAGAGGTGGAGGAAGAAGGGGGTGAGAGAGAGGTGGAGATGGGGGTGAGAGAGAGGTGGAGGAGAGGGGGTGGGAGAGAGGTGGAGGTAGAAGGGGGGTGAGAGGGAGAGGAGGGGGGTGAGAGGGGGTGGAGAGGGGGGAGAGAGAGGTGGGGGTAGAAGGGGGTGAGAGAGAGGTGGAGGAGAAGGGGGTGAGAGAGAGGTGGGGAAGAAGGGGGTGAGAGAGAGGTGGAGGAGAAGGGGGTGAGAGGAGAGGTGGGGAGGAGAGGGGGTGAGGGAGAGAGGTGGAGGAGAAGGGGGTGAGAGAGAGGTGGAGGAGAAGGGGGTGAGAGAGAGGTGGAGGAGAGAGGGGGTGAGAGGAGGGGGAGGTAGAGGGGTGAGAGGGAGGTGGAGGAGAAGGGGGTGAGAGAGTGGGGGGGGAACACGGGGGTGAGAGAGAGGTGGAGGAGAAGGGGGTGAGAGGAGGGGGGGAGAAGGGGGTGAGAGAGAGGTGGAGGTAGAAGGGGGTGAGAGAGAGGTGGAGGAGAAGGGGGTGAGAGAGAGGTGGAGGAAGAAGGGGGTGAGAGAGAGGTGGAGGAGAAGGAGGGTGAGAGAGAGGTGGAGGAGAAGGGGTGAGAGAGAGGTGGAGGGTAGAAGGGGGTGAGAGAGAGGTGGAGGTAGAAGGGGGTGGAGAGAGAGGTGGAGGAGAAGGGGTGAGAGAGAGGGGAGGTAGAAGGGGTGAGAGAGAGGTGGAGGGAGAAGGGGGTGAGAGAGAGGTGGGGTAGAAGGGGTGAGAGAGAGGTGGAGGAGAAGGGGGGAGAGAGAGGTGGAGGTAGAAGGGGGTGAGAGAGAGGTGGGGAAGAAGGGGGTGAGAGAGAGGTGGGGAAGAAGGGGTGAGAGAGAGGTGGAGGTAGAAGGGGGTGAGAGAGAGGTGGAGGTAGAAGGGGGTGAGAGAGAGGTGGAGGAGAGGGGGTGAGAGAGAGGTGGAGGAGAAGGGGGTGAGAGAGAGGTGGAGGGAAGAGAGGGGGTGAGAGAGAGGTGGAGGAAGAAGGGGGTGAGAGAGAGGTGGAGGTAGAAGGGGGTGAGAGAGAGGTGGGGTAGAAGGGGTGAGAGAGAGGTGGAGGTAGAAGGGGGTGAGAGAGAGGTGGAGGAGAAGGGGGTGAGGAGAGGTGGAGGTAGAAGGGGGTGAGAGGAGGTGGAGGAGAAGGGGGTGAGAGAGAGGTGGAGGAGAAGGGGGTGAGCGAGAGGTGGAGGTAGAAGGGGGTGAGAGAGAGGTGGAGGGTAGAAGGGGGTGAGAGAGAGGTGGGGGAAGGGGTGAGAGAGGTGGGGGTAGAAGGGGGTGAGAGAGTGGTGGAGGAGAAGGGGGTGAGAGGAGGGTGGAGGTAGAAGGGGGTGAGAGAGAGGTGGAGGTAGAAGGGGGTGAGAGAGAGGTGGGGGTAGAAGGGGGTGAGAGAGAGGTGGAGGTAGAAGGGGGTGAGAGAGAGGTGGGGGTAGAAGGGGGTGAGAGAGAGGTGGAGGAAGAAGGGGGTGAGAGAGAGGTGGAGGTAGAAGGGGGTGAGAGAGAGGTGGAGGAAGAAGGGGTGAGAGAGAGGTGGAGGGAGAAGGGGGTGTGAGAGTGGTGGAGGTTGAAGGGGGTGAGAGAGAGGTGGGGTAGAAGGGGGTGAGAGAGAGGTGGAGGAGAAGGGGGTGAGAGAGAGGTGGAGGTAGAAGGGGGTGAGAGAGAGGTGGAGGTAGAAGGGGGTGAGAGAGAGGTGGAGGTAGAAGGGGGTGAGAGAGAGGTGGAGGTAGAAGGGGGTGAGAGAGAGGTGGGGTAGAAGGGGGTGAGAGAGAGGTGGAGGTAGAAGGGGGTGAGAGAGAGGTGGAGGTAGAAGGGGGTGAGAGAGAGGTGGAGGTAGAAGGGGGTGAGAGAGGTGGAGGTAGAAGGGGGTGAGAGAGAGGTGGAGGAAGAAGGGGTGAGAGAGAGGTGGGGGAGAGGGGGTGAGAGAGAGGTGGAGGACGAAGGGGGTGAGAGAGAGGTGGAGGTAGAAGGGGGTGAGAGAGAGGTGGGGGAAGAAGGGGGTGAGAGAGAGGTGGGGTAGAAGGGGGTGAGAGAGAGGTGGAGGTAGAAGGGGGTGAGAGAGAGGTGGAGGAGAAGGGGGTGAGAGAGAGGTGGAGGTAGACGGGGGTGAGAGAGTGGAGGGGTAGAAGGGGGTGAGAGAGAGGTGGAGGAAGAAGGGGGGAGAGAGAGGTGGAGGAGAAGGGGTGAGAGAGAGGTGGGGAGAAGGGGGTGAGAGAGAGGTGGAGGTAGAAGGGGGTGAGAGAGAGAGGTGGAGGTGGAAGGGGGTGAGAGAGAGGTGGAGGTAGAAGGGGGTGAGAGAGAGGTGGAGGTAGAAGGGGGTGAGAGAGAGGTGGAGGAAGGGGGTGAGAGAGAGGTGGAGGAAGAAGGGGGTGAGAGAGAGGTGGAGGTAGAAGGGGGTGAGAGAGAGGTGGAGGAAGAAGGGGGTGAGAGAGAGGTGGAGGTAGAAGGGGGTGAGAGAGAGGTGGAGGTAGAAGGGGGTGAGAGAGAGGTGAGTAGAAGGGGTGAGAGAGAGGTGGAGGTAGAAGGGGATGAGAGAGAGGTGGGGGAAGAAGGGGGTGAGAGAGAGGTGGAGGTAGAAGGGGGTGAGAGAGAGGTGGAGGTAGAAGGGGGTGAGAGAGAGGTGGGGGTAGAAGGGGGTGAGAGAGAGGTGGAGGTAGAAGGGGGTGAGAGAGAGGTGGAGGTAGAAGGGGGTGAGAGAGAGGTGGGGGAAGAAGGGTGAGAGAGAGGTGGGGAAGAAGGGGGTGAGAGAGAGGTGGAGGTAGAAGGGGGTGAGAGAGAGGTGGAGGTAGAAGGGGGTGAGAGAGAGGTGGAGAAGGGGGTGAGAGAGAGGTGGAGGAGAAGGGGTGAGAGAGAGGTGGAGGTAGAAGGGGGTGAGAGAGAGGTGGAGGTAGAAGGGGGTGAGAGAGAGGTGGAGGAAGAAGGGGGTGAGAGAGAGGTGGAGGAAGAAGGGGGTGAGAGAGGAGGTGGAGGTAGAAGGGGGTGAGAGAGAGGTGGAGGTAGAAGGGGGTGAGAGAGAGGTGGAGGTAGAAGGGGGTGAGAGAGAGGTGGAGGGAGAAGGGGGTGAGAGAGAGGTGGAGGTAGAAGGGGGTGAGAGAGAGGTGGGGGTAGAAGGGGGTGAGAGAGAGGTGGAGGAAGAAGGGGGTGAGAGAGAGGTGGAGGTAGAAGGGGGTGAGAGAGAGGTGGAGGTAGAAGGGGGTGAGAGAGAGGTGGAGGTAGAAGGGGGTGAGAGAGAGGTGGAGAAGGGGGTGAGAGAGAGGTGGGGGAGAAGGGGGTCAGAGAGAGGTGGAGGGAGAAGGGGGTGAGAGAGAGGTGGAGGTAGAAGGGGGTGAGAGAGAGGTGGAGGTAGAAGGGGGTGAGAGAGAGGTGGAGGTAGAAGGGGGTGAGAGAGAGGTGGAGGTAGAAGGGGGTGAGAGAGAGGTGGAGGGAGAAGGGGGTGAGAGAGAGGTGGAGGTAGAAGGGGGTGAGAGAGAGGTGGAGGAAGAGGGGGTGAGAGAGAGGTGGAGGAGAAGGGGGTGAGAGGAGAGAGGTGGAGGAGAGGGAGAAGGGGGTGAGAGAGAGGTGGAGGAGAAGGGGGTGAGAGAGAGGTGGAGGTAGAAGGGGGTGAGAGAGAGGTGGAGGAGAAGGGGGTGAGAGAGAGGTGGAGGTAGAAGGGGGTGAGAGAGAGGTGGGGGAAGAAGGGGGTGAGAGAGAGGTGGGGGAAGAAGGGGGTGAGAGAGAGGTGGAGGTAGAAGGGGGTGAGAGAGAGGTGGAGGTAGAAGGGGGTGAGAGAGAGGTGGAGGTAGAAGGGGGTGAGAGAGAGGTGGAGGTAGAAGGGGGTGAGAGAGAGGTGGAGGTAGAAGGGGGTGAGAGAGAGGTGGAGGTAGAAGGGGGTGAGAGAGGTAGAGGTAGAAGGGGGTGAGAGGGAGGTGGAGGTAGAAGGGGGTGAGAGAGAGGTGGAGGTAGAAGGGGGTGAGAGAGAGGTGGAGGTAGAAGGGGTGAGAGAGAGGTGGAGGAAGAAGGGGGTGAGAGAGGTGGAGGTAGAAGGGGGTGAGAGAGAGGTGGAGGAAGAAGGAGGTGAGAGAGGTGGTGGTAGAAGGGGGTGAGAGAGAGGTGGAGGTAGAAGGGGGTGAGAGAGAGGTGGAGGTAGAAGGGGGTGAGAGAGAGGTGGAGGAAGAAGGGGGAGAGAGAGGTGGAGGAGAGAGGGGGTGAGAGAGAGGTGGAGGTAGAAGGGGTGAGAGAGAGGTGGAGGTAGAAGGGGGTGAGAGAGAGGTGGAGGTAGAAGGGGGTGAGAGAGAGGTGGGGGTAGAAGGGGGTGAGAGAGAGGTGGAGGTAGAAGGGGGTGAGAGAGGTGGAGGTAGAAGGGGGTGAGAGAGAGGTGGGGGAAGAAGGGGGTGAGAGAGAGGTGGAGGTAGAAGGGGTGAGAGAGAGGTGGAGGTAGAAGGGGGTGAGAGAGAGGTGGGGGAAGAAGGGGGTGAGAGAGAGGTGGAGGTAGAAGGGGGTGAGAGAGAGGTGGAGGTAGAAGGGGGTGAGAGAGAGGTGGAGGTAGAAGGGGGTGAGAGAGGGTGGAGGTAGAAGGGGGTGAGAGAGAGGTGGAGGTAGAAGGGGGTGAGAGAGAGGTGGGGGTAGAAGGGGGTGAGAGAGAGGTGGGGGTAGAAGGGGGTGAGAGAGGTGGAGGTAGAAGGGGGTGAGAGAGGTGGAGGAAGAAGGAGGTGAGAGAGGTGGAGAAGGGGGTGAGAGAGAGGTGGAGGTAGAAGGAGGTGAGAGAGAGGTGGAGGTAGAAGGAGGTGAGAGAGGCGGGGTGGAGGGAGAGAGGCTGGGTGGAGGGAGAGAGGCGGTTGTGGAGGGAGACAGGAGGTGAGAGAGGCGGGGTGGAGGGAGACAGGAGGTGAGAGACAGGGTTAATAAAAACAGAGCGGGCGGGCCACCTCCACGCTCCTCCGCCTAATAAAGTCGCCTCAATTTATCTGCCAGCGGGGGGTTCCAAGGGTTGGGGGGGTGGGGTGTTCAGGGAGGGGGGTGCTTGGATACAGGTCTAGAAGGGGGGTTCCAGGGGTAAGGGGGGAAGGAAAGAGTGTTTAGGAAAAGGGGGATGTTAGGGTACAAGTCAAGAAAGGGGGAGGGGGTGTTCCAGGGGGTAAAAAAAGGTGTGAAGGGTGGAGTTACAACTTAGTGTTCTAGAGGGTGAGGTGAAGTGATAAGGATTAAGGTTCCAGGAGGATAGGAAGGGTAAAGCTTGGGTTCCCGGAATGGTGGATGGGTGAGTGATGAGTAAATCCTCAACGTTATCGGAGGTATTATTCCGAGGAAGAAAAAGAAATTAAGACGCGTCCTCCGCGGCGCCTGGTCCTGTAGGGGTCGACAGAACCTCGTGAACTGCCTGGCAAAGTAAATTCGTATCGTCCATTACCAGCGTAACATACACTAACGTAAAGACAAAGGTCTGGAAGAAGGAGGAGACTGTAAAAATGAAACATCTCACCTAGAGGCTTTCAGGAACATGGGAGGGAAGGAGGAAAGAACAGAGAGCCATAAACAGCCTCTGGATGTAAGAGGAAAATTTAGATTCCAGACAGAGAATTCCACCTGAATCCTAAATAGAATTAGAAAGGCTTTTTCCTTCAGCTGACCGTGTTATAGCAGCCGAGGCGCCCCAAGTAACTAAGAGACTCGGGCCACCAGCCACTCCGACGGCTCCTGTGCCCTCGATAAATTTTCCTCCATATATTATCTGGAGCGACGAAGCTCCGGGGAGGTCGCCTGAAACTGGCGAAAATGGACGCTGCCTCAATATAACCGCCAGAGCCCAAGAAATATTGGTAACGATATTCGGTCACCTTGACGTTTGTTTTCTAATAAAGTCGCTTCAATTTATCTCCCGTGCCTGGAGAATGGACGAGTGGGAGGGGCAGGAGGTGGGGAGGGGATGAGGCTGGCTGGAAGAGAAGAGCAAGAGAGAGAGAGAAGTAAGAGGAGGGAGTGTTGTGGACAGAGGCAGACTGGAGGTTGGAATGAGCAGGAAAATGAGAATTTAGATACGGAAGGTTTGAAATGAAGATGATAAACTGTTGTGGATTGGTGGTAATGTGACGAAGAGAAGAATTAGAAACAGGTGGAAAAAGACAGTAGATTTAAAAAATAGGGAAAGGCAACAAAGCGAGAGGCAGGAAAACAGAGCGAAATGAGAAGACACATGTAAGCCGTCGGTGGCCGCCACGATCTATATTAAAAATAAAAACCTTGAATATTAAAATGTATATATATATATATATATATATATATATATATATATATATATATATATATATATATATATATATATATATATACAGTGTATATATATAATACTTTTTTTCAAACGTGTGAATGTAACTAAAAAATTAACACAATTGCACAATTGAAGTAGGACATCTCCATCAGGTGTTCAAAGGTGTCTGGGACCCTGAGGTGCTTGTAGATGATGCTGGTGCGACACACACACACACACACACAGACACACACAGGCAGATCAGGTGACAGGAGAGAATGGATTCAATCAACGACTTACAGGTGAGATAAACACACCTGCTATCTAATTTTCCCCCTGAAGGACACCCTAGACCTTGTTTCCCCCAAGTTATATGTAGGCGGAACTCCCTCAGATAAAAGGACGAGGAGAAATAGGAGTTTATCAAGAGCACTTGGAGGACCTAAAGGAAGCTTTTTCGAGGTGAATACAGATTAGAGCTTACCAGTCTAGGTCTTATGGACATACATATTCACCCCTTCACCCCTCATCCCTCCCTCCACCCACCTCCCTCCCTCCCTCCCTCCCTCCCTCCCTCATCCTTCCTCCTCTTCCCCTCACGTCTTCCTCCCCATCTGTAAGGAAACCTGAACTAGAGGGAAATCCATTAGAAGGCCCGTGTATGGGAGAAAATCTAGACTAGAAACCCCGACCATTGAGGTCTCTCTCTCTCTCTCTCTCTCTCTCTCTCTCTCTCTCTCTCTCTCTCTCTCTCTCTCTCTCGGCACGCCCACCAAATGGACCACGAGAAAAATGGACCAAGTGAAGGAAGGACGCGCAAAAGTTTTCTGAAAAGCCTTTTAGCGAGACCTTCCAGTAACGTTATAGGGTTAATGGTGAAGATGTCTCCATTTAAGGGGGTCTGGAAGAAGCGATCATTGTCTGAATAAAACTCCCCACCCCCCCTCCTCCCCCCCACCCCACCCTAGACCTGCAGCTTGTACACACACACACACACACACACACACACACACACTTTATATGTAAACTTAATAAAAGGATTGGATAGGACATTTTGTACATAAATACTCATTCATTCATAGTTGACGATATTTAATGGAAAAGGGAAGTTCCTTTTAGGGTAAACTTTTGGGATCTGCAGTTTTCATTTCTTTTCTTTTTTCTTTTTCCTTTCTCTTCTTTTTTTTTAGCGAGTTTTATCATTTTTTTTATGTTGTTGTTCGTGTTGTTCATTTGTGTAATTGTGAAAGACTTTTGTGTGGTGTTTTGTTTTTGTGTAAGTGAAAGTAAAGTGATGTTATAGCTTGTGTAAGTTTGAGTATTATTTATTATTATTATTATTATTATTATTATTATTATTATTATTATTATCATTATCTCCCCATTTATTGCCTCTCTATAATGGTATTCCTGCCTCGCCTTTCTCAGAGCCCATCGATAGCTTCTCAACTTATCTTTCCTCCCAAGGGGGCACCTACATCCTCTCTCTCTCTCTCTCTCTCTCTCTCTCTCTCTCTCTCTCTCTCTCTCTCAACTCGACCATCCGTCTCCTCCTTCCTTCCCTCCCTCCCTGGTGATGGTAGAGGAAGGAAGATAGAAGATCCTGAGGGAAGGAGGAGGGGAAAGGGGAAATGACAGGCAAGGGAGAGAGAGAGGGGGAGGGAAGAAGAGGGGAAGAGAATTTGGCATTTACTTTTCCACATCGTGATCAGTTACCTCAGTCCCCCAGTGTTTGTTTTTATGACTCTCTCTCTCTCTCTCTCTCTCTCTCTCTCTCTCTCTCTCTCTCTCTCTCTCTCTCTCTCTCTCTCTCTCTCCACTTTATTGTTTTTATTCGTATCAAAATTTATAACAGATAATTTTCTCATGAACTATAATTTGTCATAGCTAAAAATAATAATATAATAATAATAATAATAATAATAATAATAATACTATCACCACCACCTCCACTATCAACCACTATCTCAACCTCCACCACTATGCCCAATATCACTACCACAACCAATACCACCCTCTGCCACTATCACCACCTCCACTATCACCACCCCGCTATCATCAATATCACCACCATCACTGTCATCACCACCACCCAAACACACCCACACCACCACCACTATCACCACTATCACCAACCACACCACCACCACCCTCCCCACCACAATCCCCACCCCAGGATCGCCGGGGGAATCTGTCCTCCCCATCCTCTAACATTCTACACCACCGCACCATTATCACCTTGGCACCATTAATTCAGCAACTTAGCATTTTTCAAGCTCCTATCATTCTCGCCCCGCCTTACAGCCTCACACCCACATTCCACCTATATTCGTCTCTCGGCCGTAGTTTTTACAATATTCTTCCCGACCTGAACCCTACAGACGACAAGGCTGCTTCTGAGGGCGTCTTTATATCGTGGCTGGTGCTGGCGGTCTTGCCTATTGGCGTGTACTTTATATAGCGCCATTACCTATGTGTAGAGAGGTGTTTATTGTGTTTATTGTGTATAAAATTGTTTAATGACGTCTGTTCTGTGTATATTTCATTTTTTTAAATTTTTACATACAATAAATTCGTAATTTTATCAGATTAATTAATGACATTGCAAATCTATAATAAATATTTTTTTCTGTGAATTTATAAACAATCGAGAATTAATTTGTTTTGGGAAATTTTTATCAATTTTGTTTTTTTTCGTTTTGGGGGTAAATTTCAATGTAGTGTTTTATGAATAGAATCGGGATATATTTCTCTGGTATATTTATTTATTATTTTATGTATTTTAATGTGTATGAAGATTAATATACACAAAAATACAACATTTCTAACTTGCAGACGATTACCTGACTCTACACCCTACAGAATCATCCTACACATAAATTATTACTAAGCAGTATACACAAGGACTTATAATCTGTATGTTTGTATTACAGTATGACGTCAATATGCCCTGTATCCCTGTATTACTGTATCCGTGTATTACTGTATCCGTGTATTACTGTATCCGTGTATTACTGTATCTCTGTAGTCTGTGTCACCATCTCTGCTTCCTGTAATCGAATTCACTAACCCTCTCGTCTACTTGGCTGTTAATCATATTTATTATCCCCCTTCTTCTCCCCCTCCTCCCCTCTTCTCCTCCCCCCCCCTCACCAACCCTCTTTGCGTCAGACCATGATAATATTTTCACACAATTCATTCCTATCTCCCCTTACCTTCTCCTCCACCTCCTTGTCCTCCTCATCCTCTTTCTCCCCTTGTCTGGACGTCTCTTCCCCCCATCTCCCTTCTCCCCCTCCCCTCCTCATATCTCTCTCTCTCTCTCTCTCTCTCTCTCTCTCTCTCTCTCTCAATCATCCCTTCCCCCTTATCATCTCATCTACCCCTTCTCTTCCGCCTCCCCTACTGCCCCTTCCCCCTTTTTACCCCTCCCCATTAATGGTCTTCCTCCCCTTCTCTCCCTCACCCCTAGGTACTATGTCTCACCCCAAGTCGCCATCATTCTCACCTGTTCTCTCAGATTCGATTAATTATCACAAATAATTAGATTAGTAACAACAACAACAACAATAATAATGATAATAATAATAATAATAATAATACAAGATGATTATTATAGTTTTTTCGACGTAATAGTGTGTGTGTGTGTGTGTGTGTTTACAGTACATTTTGGCGTATTAATTACTCATTAGTTATATAATTATCATCGCTCACTCTATTAATTTTTTTTTATTTTTGTTATTATTTTTAAGTATTTTTATTGATAAATTTATGTATTTTGTGTTTTATGTATAGTATTTATTTATTAATGTGTTTATATATTTATTTTAATGTTTTTTGTTTATTTTATTTTTGTTTTTTTTCGTTTTATTTTATGTATATATTTTATAGTATTTTTCTATATTTTTATGTTATTGTTTTATTTTAGGTATATTATTTTATTTTATTTTTACTAGTTTTATTCATTTGTTTTTAGTCAATTTATTTTATTATATTTCGTTCGTGTAACTTTTGTTTTTCTTATAAATATTTGTTATATTATCTCCTAATTTTTTATCCAAGTTTTTAATATTTCTTCCCTTTGTCGTATTTGTGTTTTTCCATCTTTTATTCAATTCATTTTATGCATCATTTTATTTATTTACAATTATTTTTTCCATATTCATAACCCATTATTTATTCCATTCATTTATTTTATGTTTCTATTAATTTATTCAGTTTTTGTAAGGTAGTAGGCAGCTAACAAACAGGGAGGTACTGTAGCCTGGGAAGATATTGGAAGCGTAGATCCTGCTGCCATATGTGACCAGGTTGCTGAACTGACTTTCTGCCTCATTTACACACCGTTGCAGAGTCTCAATTGTTTTTTTTACTATTTACAACACAACATCTATATCGTTTCTCACTATTGATCTATTTTATTTTATTTTATTTTATTTATTTTATGTTTTTATTGATGGTTTAATTTATTTTCTCCACCTCTCCCTCAATCTCTTCTGGGGTTTTTTTAATTTCTCTCTTTCTCTCTATTTATTGTATCTTTCAATCTCTTATTATTTTATATTTCTATTTACTTTTTATTGTTGCATTTATCGTATTTTGTCTATTTTATTGATGTGATTTATTTTAGTTTTGATTTTTCTCTCAGGAAGGTTAATATTTTGGTAAGGGGGTCCATTCTTATTGCCCATTTCATTGCCCTTAATTACTTTGTGTGCCCTCTTGCCCCCTTGCCCGACGCCTGTTGTAAACTTTAATATCGTTACCTTCAAATCTTCCCTTTGTCTTTTCCTACCTCCCTTGCTCCTCAATACCTCCCTCGCCCCTTGCCCCTTCAATACCTCCCTCGCCCCTTGCTCCTTCAATACCTCCTTCGCCCCTTGCCCCATCTAGACCTACTCCTTGCCCCCTACTTCTTGATCTCCATCTCTCCTCGTAAACCAACCAACCCCCCTCTCACCCTCACGCTATTCCTCCTCTCCTCTACCCTACCCCCTTCCGCTCTCCCTCCCCCCCCCTCCCTCCCCCCCCTCACCTCTTCCTCACGGCCTAACTGGAATAAAAAATATCGTCGCCCTCCCTCCCTCCCTCTCTCCCGCCCTCCCTCCCTCCCTCGCCCCCACCCCTCCACTAAGGTCGGATAGGTTATTCGCCGCGGCCGAATATGCGTCTTGTCACGGCCGGATAAGTTAATCGCCGCGGCCGTATAGTTTATTCGCCACGGCCGGATAGGTTATACTCGCCACGACCGGATAGGATCCTCAAGTTACCACTGCATGATATATTATTCACCCCGACTTAAATCTCTCTCTCTCTCTCTCTCTCTCTCTCTCTCTCTCTCTCTCTCTCTCTCTCCTCGAGTATGGAGGACGGAGACTCTCTGCTTTAGGTCAACAAGTCGTAATACAACACTCAGCATCAACGTAAATTCAGCTTATCCCCCCAGACGGTGATGCTGTGAATATTACTCTTTCTCCCTCCCTGCCTGCCGTCTCCCGCAGTCCTGGTGATAGTGGTGGTGATGGTTGTTATGATGGTGGTGATGATGATGATAGTGATTGTGATGTTTATAGTTGTGGTGCTGATGGTGATGTTGGTGGTGGTGATGGTGGTGGTGATGATGATGGTGGTGATGAGTACGCTATAACCCTACTGTTTTCTGTGGTCCTGGTGATGATGGTAATGATGGATGCACCACCAAGGCCACCTTCTTGTGGCACTGTCAGGGCCCTTTCTTGTGGCATCAGCAAGGCGGCCACCTTCTTGTTGTACCAGTAGGGCCATCTTCTTGTGACACCAGTAGGGTCACCTTCTTGTGGCGTCAGTAGGGCCACCTTCTTGTGGCACCAGCAGGGCCACCTTGTGACATTGTCAGGATCCCCTCGTGGTAACACGGCCTGGGCCCTCCACTATGGCCAAGGCCCCACCTCCCTTACTGGAGGCACAGTCAGGCCCCCCCCCCCCCCCCAGCAGGTGGCGGCGCGCGTGGTGGAGGCAGATAACCAGAGCTCAACATTCACAGCACGCTTGAGAATCGCCGACGCTCTCCCCGGTCAAAAATATATTACAGCTGTAAATAAAAAGCGGAGCCCAACTCACGTCCCGGGATACATCAGCGCTGGCCCTTAAGGGGGAGCTGTGCCGAGGGGAAGGGAGGGGAGGGAAATGTGGGAGAGGGGAGTAGGGGTGATAGGAGAGGTAAACTTGGAGGAGGGGAGAGAGGGAGAAAGGGCTGGGAGGGAGAGATAGACGTACGTGAGGGGAACGAGAGGTAAAGAAAAGATAAATATACATGTAGAGAGAGGCAATAAAATATGATGGAGGCAGAATGAGGGAGACTGGATGTAGGTGACGGAGGTTGTGATTGTGTGGATGATGCTCCAGTGTGGATGATCTTCCAATGTGGATGATGTTCCAGTGTGGATGATGCTCCAGTGTGGATGATGTTCCAGTTTGGATGATGTTCCAGTGTGGATGATGCTCCAGTGTGGATGATGTTCCAGTGTGGATGATGTTCCAGTGTGGATGATGCTCCAGTATGGATGATGTTCCAGTGTGGATGATGCTTCAGTGTGGATGATGCTCCAGTGTGGATGATGTTCCAGTGTGGATGATGTTCCAGTGTGGATGATGTAGTAGATAATTTATTAACATGCTTAGGAATGGATATCCATGACGTAATAAATAAAAGGTATCAACTTAATAAAATAATCATACGTAAATGAAGCCCAACCTAACCTAACCTAACCTAACCTAACCTAATTCCCAGGCCTTTACACCTAACCTAACGTAATTCCCAGGCCTTTACACCTAACCTAACCTAACCTAACCTAACCTAATTCCCAGGCCTTTACACCTAACCTAACCATAAAAAACAAAACTTCTGTAAACTTAATTGTTATCAAGGACATGGCCGGCATCCTGAGGCTGACACACCAGACTAAACGAGATATACAATTTGTTCATCATCTTGTCATGAAACTTGAGCAAGAACAGAGTTTATCCTTGCAGCTATACACCACCACCACTACCACCACCACTACTACCACCACCACTACTACCACCAGTACCACAGTCTCCACCACCACCACACAACATAAAGTGATAACATGTCAACGTCTGGGCCAGTTAACTTTGGCTGGGTGTTCCTCTGTGTGTGTGTGGTGGCGGCAGCAGCGGGAAGGAGTTGTATTGGTGCACCAACCGCCAGCTCCGCCACAACAACACGCCAACAACATTGCCAACAACAACAACACCACAAACAATCTCTCCTCCTCCTCCTCCTCCTCTTCCTGCATTGTTGTGTATAATACCAGCGGCAGTGCAGGCGCGGTGTAGTTTGGCACTCCGGGAAGCCATTGAACCGTGGGGAAATCTGCAGCTAATTGGCGTTTTCCATATTGTAACGGGGAGGGAGGAGGGGGCGGCGCTCCCTGCAACTGGCGGCCGATATGTCATTATTACTCGCAACGTCATTATGACTCGAGATGGCGGCGGGCACACAGGGACACGGTGATCCTGGCCGAGGGTGGCTTTGTTGAGGTTAGATGGGTCGAGGGTGGCTTTGTCGAGGTTAGATTGGTCTAGGGTGGTCGGGCCGAGGGTATAGGGGTGGCTTTCTCGAGGGTGGCTTTGTGGATGGTATCTATAGGCCGAGGGTGGCTTTGTCGAGGTTAGAGGTGCCGAGGGTAGCTAGGCCGAGGGTGGCTTTGTCGAGGTTAGAGGGGCCGAATGGTGGGCTAGGCCAGAGGTAACCAAGCCCAAGACTGTAAAACACGAAGTACTGTAAGAATAGTAAATACTCACAGTGTATGCAGGGTGATGATAGTGATGACCATGGTGATGATAACCGTGATAATGGCAGGTGATAGTGATGACCATGGTGATGATAACCGAGATAATGGCAGGTGATGATGACCATGGTGATGATAACCGTGATAATGGCAGGTGATAGTGATGACCTTGGTGATGATAACCGTGATAATGGCAGGTGATAGTGATGACCTTGGTGATGATAACCGTGATAATGGCAGGTGATAGTGATGACCATGGTGATGATAACCGTGATAATGGCAGGTGATAGTGATGACCATGGTGATGATAACCGTGATAATGGCAGGTGATAGTGATGACCATGGTGATGATAACCGTGATAATGGCAGGTAATAGTGATGACCATGGTGATGATAACCGTGATAATGGCAGGTAATAGTGATGACCATGGTGATGATAACCGTGATAATGGCAGGTGATAGTGATGATCATGGTGATAACCGTGATAGTGATGACCATGGTGATGATAACCGTGATAGTGATGACCATGGTGATGATAACCGTGATAGTGATGACCATGGTGATAACCGTGATAGTGATGACCATGGTGATGATAACCGTGATAATGGCAGATGATAGTGATAACAGTATTAATGACGGCCAGGACAGTGATTATGATGATGGTGATAACTGCAGTAATAATAATGATGATGATGATGATTAATGATTGCCATAACATATATAATGATGATGATGACCAGAGCAGTAATGATGTTGACAAGAACAATAATAATGACAAAAGCATTAATGATAGTGACAATAGCAATAATAATAACAACGATTATAACGACGACAATGATGATGATGATGATGATAATGGTGACAATTCTAATAATGAGAGCGGTGGGGAGGAGAGGAGAGGGGAGGGTGGCCCTGGTGGTGTCAGTGTTGCCAGCTGTTGACAACACTCGGATGCTGGTGCAGGAGCTCATTTCAAGACTGATCATTATGTGGATAATTGGCAATAATGAAGCTTCCTCCGTACCATTCTCGGCCGGAGTTCTCAGAGGTTCGTACAGTAAAGTTAACCCCTTGAGGTGAGGAGGTGATAATGCTTCTTATTTATCTGGTATTACACAGAACAAACGATAAAGTCGATAATAACCAAGACTCGATCTTAACTACATACATGTTTTTGTGTCGTATTTTTTCTTCCCTAAAATAACCACAACCACAACAATTACAGTAACAAGTACATCATGATTCACACTACCACCACTACTACCACAACAATAACAATATCAAAAGGCAACAACATGTACCACCAACAACAATAATAACGACAATAACATCTGCAACAACTACCACCATCACCACAACAACATCAAAGGGAACACGTACCACAACCACAACAACCACAACCACTACCACAATAATAACTACTGTAATAACCACAACCTCATCAAAGGTCTCCATCAGAAATACAACATTGAATTGAATTGTAACATCATTAAACTCACAGAAAAAACAACATACAACCAACTCCTACAACCAACTCATACAACCAACTCATACAACCAACTCCTACAACCAACTCCTACAACCAACTCATACAACCAACATCCTAAACCACTTCCCCTAAAACAACCCCAAAAAAACTCATACCCAACTCATACAACACTCCTACAACCAACTCCTACACAACCAACTCATACAACCAACTTCTACAACCAACTCATACAACCAACTCCTACAACCAACTCATACAACCAACTCATACAACCAACTCCTACAACCAACTCATACAACCAACTCATACAACCAACTCATACAACCAACTCATACAACCAACTCATACAACCAACTCCTACAACCAACTCATACAACCAACTCATACAACCAACTCATCCTCTCAACCAACTTCAAGCAACAGGTTCCTCCTCACTCCCGACTCACAAATATTCGACTCATAAACGGCGGCGAACTGTCTCCATTTTCTAAGAGACGAGAGAGATATTGAGATGTTTTATCGGGTTCTTGGTTTATGACGAAAATAAATAATAAATAAAAAGATTTAAGTTATTTAGGGCTTTTGTTACTGATATTTTAAGCTTATTTACTTTTTTACGTAAATAAGTGTAAATGTAAATACGGATTGAGTATATTTACAAAGGTCCTCCATTTGCCCTACTGACCATCAGCCATAGAGTGTCCGTCTGTGATCGCTGACCATCTACCCAGAGCGCTTATTTGCCCACTGTCCAGCGGCCCTGAACCAATGAGCGTGCTCGATTCTCCCCCTCAGTGACTTTGACCACTCAGAGCGTTGTGTCGTCTAGCTGGCCCGGCCAATCACGACGGTGGGATCCCCAGTGTCCAGCGGTCTGTCCACACCCCCTCCCACACGTGCTGGGGGAGGAGAGGGGGGGCCGGTGGTGCTGGACAATGGCTTCCTCTCAGTGTTGCCAATTTCTCCAGGTAGATGATAATGTGACTGAGAAGATGAACAATATTCTTTGGTAGCGCTGTCGACTCTCTCTCTCTCTCTCTCTCTCTCTCTCTCTCTCTCTCTCCTCTGTTAGCGACACCCGACCTTAACCCCTCGAGTACGACGACTCAACACCTCCAGTACAATATCATCGTACTCAAGAGGTTGGTTAAAGGTCTAATTACCAGTGAATAATAATAATACTAAGCTGATAGGAAATGTATGTTTGTCATCATCATCATCATCATCACCACCACCAACATCATTAATATCACCATCATCATCATCATCATCATCACCACCAACATCATTAATATCATCATCATCATCATCACCATCATCATCATCATCATCATCACCATCATCATCATCATCACTATGAATATAAGTATCCTCTTCCTCCTCGTGTTCCTCCTCCACTTCATCATCATCACCACCATCATCATCACCATCATCATCATCATCATCACTATGAATATAAGTATCCTCTCCCTCCTCGTGCTCCTCCTCCACTTCACTATCATCATCATCATCATCACCATCATCATCATCATCATCATCACTATGAATATAAGTATCCTCCTCTTCCTCCTCGTGTTCCTCCTCCACTTCACTATCATCATCATCATCATCATCATCACCATCATCATCATCATCACTATGAATATAAGTATCCTCCTCTTCCTCCTCGTGTTCCTCCTCCACTTCATCATCCTCATTATCACCAACATCATTAATATCATCATCACTAATATCAGTATCTCTCATCCTCCATCACTCATCTCACCATCACCATCATCATCATCATCATCATCATCACCACCACCAACATCATTAATATCATCATCATCATCATCATCATCACCATCATCATCATCATCACTATGAATATAAGTATCCTCTCCCTCCTCGTGTTCCTCCTCCACATCATCATCATCACCATCATCATCACCCTCATCATTAATATCATCATCATCATCATCATCACCATCATCATCATCATCATCATCACCACCACCATCATCATCATCATCATCATCACCATCACCCTCATCATCACCACCAATATCATTAATATCATCATCATCATCATCACCATCATCATCATCATCATCACCACCCTCATCATCACCACCAACATCATTAATATCATCACCACCATCATCATCACCATCATCATCATCATCACCACCCTCATCAGCACCACCAACATCATCATCATGATCATCACCATCATCATCATCATCATCATCATCATCACCACCAACATCATTAATATCATCATCATCACCATCATCATCATCATCACTATGAATATAAGTATCCTCTCCCTCCTCGTGTTCCTCCTCCACATCATCATCATCACCATCATCATCACCCTCATCATTAATATCATCACCATCACCATCATCATCATCATCATCATGGATCAATTTCAATAAACTAACTCCGGCTCTAACAGGTAGCAGCTAAGCCGCCATTTTCACTGCAGTGTGAGTACATTTGTGTCCCCTTCTCACCCTTCCTCCTTCCCTCCCTCCCTTTCCACCCCTCACTTTTCCTCTTCCTACCCCTCCCTCCCTTCCCTTCTTCCTACCCCTCCCTCCCTTCCCTTCTTCCTACCCCTCCCTCACTCCCTACTTCCTTTTCCACCCCTCACTTACTTTCCTTCCCCTTTCTGACTTCCTTTCTCTTTCCCATTCCTTCTTTCCCCTCCCTGTTTCCCTCTTTACTCCTTTTCTTCTCTTCCTCTCTCCTCCTCTCTTATTCCTTTTTCCCGATTTCCCTCCCCTTCTTCCTTTCTCCCTCTACCCCTTTCTCTCCTATTCTTTCTTTCACCCACCCCTGTTCCTTTCTTATTCCTTTCTCCTTGTCCCTCTCTCCCCTTGTTTCTTCTTTCCTCTCTCTCTCTCTCTCTCTCTCTCTCTCTCTCTCTCTCCTCCAGTTAGACAGACAGACGGTTACCAGGTGTTCTGTCAGTCCGTCGTCCTCTGTTGATCGACGGCACAAGACCTGGATTTAGTGGGTCTGACCTAGAGTGTAACCCGGACCTTTGCCTCACCAATGTTTACACTCGTTCAAAGTCCTCTAGTAGAGTTATTCCTCCCTGTGTAGGTAGATAGTTGCTTCATTGAGTTGCTTCACTTAGTTGCTTCACTGAGTTGCTTCACAGAGATGTTTCACTGAGTTGTTTCAATGAGTTGTTTGACTGAACTGGTTTACTGATTTGCTTCTCTGAGTTGTTTGCCTGAGGTCTTTCACTGAGTTGTTTCACTGAGATGCTTCACTGAGTTGTTTCACTGAGATGCTTCGCTGAATTGCTTCACTGAGTCATTTAACTGAGTTCTTTCGCTGAGTTGCTTCTCTGGGTTGTTAAACTGAGTTGCTTCACTGAGTTGTTTTAGAGTTGCTTCGCTGAGTTGCTTCACAGAGTTGCCTCATTGAAATGTTTCGTAACAGCGGATCATTGTACATAATATGATTTAATGTCAGCAATGGAGAGAGAGAGAAAGAGAGAGGGGGGGGATTAAGAAGGAGGAGTTGGAAGAGAGAAAGATAAAGAAGGAAGAACAAGGAGAAAGGATGGTGAAAGATCAAGAAAGAGAGAAATAAGAAGAAAAAAGAGAGTTGGAGGAAGTGAGGACGGACTAAGAATAATGGAAAAAGAAGAAGAATGGAAGAGAAGGAAATGATAAAGAACAGAAGAATAAAGAAGGGGCGAGGGAAGGATGGCGATGAATAACACAAACCACAAGACACACACCCGCCCTGGCCACAACCCCACCCCCCTACATCACACACCCGTCACCCACCTCCCCCCCCCCTCCCCCCAACGACCATAACAACAATTGTACCGTTTGGGGGCGGCGTGACGTGCCCGTAACAACGTCACAAAACACGGTTAGATGGAGTCTGGGGGGAGGGGGGGGGCCATGGCCAGTGTGTCCAGAGTCCCGGGCCATCCTCTCCTCTACTGTAATTTTCAGGGACGATGGCGGACAATGGACACCGTTGGTAGAACTAGACGTCGCAAGACCCCGACCAATTCTTCTGGGTGTGGTGTTATAATATCCTAACCGCCGTTTAGGGGGGCGGCTGGGCACGAGGCGGAGGGAGAGGGTGTTTGGGGGGGGGGGGGTTAGTGAAGGGGAGAGTCAAGGAGGTATAGGGAAGGGCTGAGGCGAGGGGAAGGGAGGAGAGGTGAGGGGTGGTAGTGAGTTGTGGAGAGTTCCTGATAGATGGCGGTACTTCCTGGTCACATTTTCTCCCCTAATATCAATGTTTTATATATATATATATAATATATATATATATATATATATATACATATATATATATATATATATCTTGATAAAATCACACGGGAGAATGGAAACAACGTTTTCATTGTGGATTTACATGAAATATATATATATATAAACGTGATATATTATAGCACATCTTTACATATAAACTTAGGATATAACACAAGTAATATAGAATAAAAATGAAAGGATGTTATATGCTCCCTGTATAATTTACCGATGGTAAATGTTATGTAAATCAGCGTAAATGTGATAAACAAACCTTCTGTAAATTTAACCTAATCTGTAAATCAGAATGTGTGACGTCACCATGGGATTGTTTTTATCGTGGTGGATTTAACTTTTTTACACACACACACACACACACACTCACTCACACTGGATGACGGTCTCTCTCTAGCCCAGTGTTTCTCAAACCCAAGGGGGTCACGGCAAGATTTTAGGGGGCCATGGCAGGCTAGTGTAAGTAGTATATGTTTGGAGGAAATGTGGAAACTCTGATTCAACTTTTTGTTACTTTGCCTTGTTAGGGGAGAAATCTTTTTTTTTGTCATTGTGTGTAATCATAATAGCCATACGGTACAGTTTACACAGTTTGGTGCAGCAACTAGTTTTTCATTTCCAACGGATTCGCTCAGATTGCACGATGCTAGTTCCTGTTCAGACGAATTCCTTGATCTCGGAACGATTCTGCTGCCAGAGACCTCTATGAAGAAAAATCTCTGACTGTATTCTGGTGCTCAATGTATCAGTCATATCCAAAAGTTAGTGAGGTCGCACTTCGAGTCCTCTTGCCATTTTCTACTATTTATTTATGTGAATCTGGGTTTCTCCACCTTCTTCAAGTAGAGAAGAAAAACCCAAACCGGTTACATGTGGACCCAGACATGAGATGTGCTCTATCAGTGACTCGACCTCGAATCAGTTGAAAGGAAACAATGTCATCCATCTCATTGAACTGTAACAAAATATGCATTCTGTTTGATGATTGAAAACATTAAAATAAAGGAAGAGAACCAAAACAGTTTATTTTCATCATTATTTGTGAGGGGCTTGGGAGAGAACTGAAGGGGGCCAGGTGGAGAGTTCCTCATGGGGGGAATGAAGTGAAAAAGTTTGAGAAACGAGTCTAGCCGGATGTTAATATCACTAGAGACGCTGCAACTGGGAAATATTTTTGAATTAATTAAAGTTTAAATTATTATTGTCTTTGTTGGTTCCATTGTTTATTATTATTATTATTATTATTATTATTATTATTATTATTATTATTATTGTCATCATTATTATTATTATTATTATTATTATTATTATCTCGTTCGTCTTATAAATCTTTAAATAATAAAATACAACTTATTACTGAAGTGAATTGAATTTTAAAATAACTAAAATAATAGGATTTTAGACTAATAATAACAGAATTAAATCAATCAAATTAAATATATATCGAAATAGAATGGGAAAATTAATCCTATATAGATCAAATTATTGGAACGAGTCTTTTAATTTAGTACAATGATATTTAGTGTTTTAAAAGACATTTATTATGACTTTTTCTCAATCTTCATAGGCCGATTCATTTGCATAGGCCTATTAAGTCATCAGTATTTAAAAAACCATATTAATTAGGCCTATTTATTTCTTCATCATCACGT
>CAUDMG010000120.1:0-195000 GCA_958450375.1 Homarus gammarus | reverse complement strand
GGGATTTAGGGGCGTGAGGGGGAGATGGATAGGGAAAGGGGGAGGTGGATAAGGTAGAGGGGGAGGAGGAGAGGTAGATATGGATGGAGTAGAGGTAGAGGGTGGAGGGGTAGGAGAGGTGGATAAGGAAGGGATAGAGGTGGAGGGGAGAGAGGTGGATGTGAAAGGGGTGGAGGAAGGGATGCATAGAAGGGGGGGATTTAAGGATGTGAAGGGATGTGTGTAGGAAGAAAAGGATGAGGAGGAGGGGAGTAAATGGGGAGGAAACAATATCCAATAATCGATAAATGAAGGTACAGAAGATATTGGTTGTTGTTGAGGAAGGTCCGCTATGCATGAACGATCCCAGGCCTGTCATTGGTCCACGCACACAACCCCTCTCTTCCTCCCCTCCCCCCGTACCCTCCCCTTTCCCCATCCGCCCCTTCCCTCCCCTTTTCCATAACAACGGCCACTACTCCTTCCCCTACCCCCCCTCCTCTCTCCCCCCTCTGTCGCCTCTTCTCTTATCCCTGGCCACAACACTAGCTAACACTCTTAATTCCTCCTAACTTCTTCCACATCCCCTAAAGACCTCTTCTTCCTTCTCCTCCCCCTCCCCCCTTCCCCTCCTTCCTCCCTTTCCTCTTCCCCTTTCCCTCCATCTCCACTTACCCAAACAGCCGTCCATCTCTTACACAAACACTCCCGGTAACCTCCTTTCTCTCCTCCACCCACCACCTCTTGCACCCCTCCACCAAACGTCAACCCCTACCCTCCCCTCTTCTCCCCTCCCCTTACACCACACTCCCCCCCCCTCCCCTCTTCTTACCTATCTACCCCCACACCTACCTTTCCTCTCTCCCCTTCACCACCACTCAATAACCCCCCTCCCCTCTCCCTCCAACCACTTCCCATTCCTGTCTCAACACCCACCACCCACCCAGGCTTCGTTCGGCCGCCCATCACCCCCTGCCGCCCATAACATCCTCCCCCCCCCCCTCACCTCCCTCCCCCGCTCCAAATTCAATTGTCGGCGTCCAAGTTCCAGCGGTGGTAATTTATTTACTTGCCAGTATTAGATTAGAGCACGAGTTTTGGTGGTGTGCGCGGCTTGTGTGTGTGTGTGTGTGTGTGTGTGTGTGTGTGTGTGTGCGCGGCTTGTGTGTGTGTGTGTGTGTGTGTGTGTGTATGTGTGTGTGTGTGTGTGTGAGTGTCAACAATTATCCCTTCGTCCTTCGCCGTCTCTCATTCCCTCTCATTAAAGCATATAACAAATAACAACATTACACATATACTATTTATATATAAACAGTTACTCATAATTACTCACAAGATCTCATAATAAAAACAAATATTCACAGAAACTCAGAATAAAGCAAGTACTCACATCATCTCAAAAATTATTATATAACTCACGATAAACTCACAGACTAACAACATCTTCTCACAAAACTTACAGTAACTCACTTATACTCAAAAAAACATTCAGATACACAATTACTCGTAAAAGAAATCTCACAAAACTCATAAAAATCACAAATATTTACACTAATTTACAAACACTAGGTCTCATAAGATATCTTCAAATTTTTACAAACTTACAATAACTCATAATACTCACAAACTCGAAGACGGAGAAAGAATTCGGGTTCATAAAATCAATATTTAGTCGAATATAAAACATAAACAAATTATGCTGCTGCTCTCTCTCTCTCTCTCTCTCTCTCTCTCTCTCTCTCTCTCTCTCTCTCTCTCTCTCTCTCTCTCTCTCCACCATCTCATCGCCCTTCTTCTCCTTTACTCGCCCCTACTCGCCCCTCCTTGCCCCTCCCCCAACATCACCTCGGCCTCCCTAGAGATCCCTTCCAACATTCCATTTCCAATATTTTGATTCTTTCACTGTCCTCTCCTGGTGGGGCCATCAACCGCCAGCGTGATGGAGGAGGGGGGGGGGGGAAGGAGGAGGGGCGAGGCGGCCATCGGGAAGGAGAGGCGAGAGAGGAGGAGGAGGGGGGGAAGGAGAGGGAGGAGGGGGGCGCTTCTCCCCAAAATGGCACCGGATGCAGCACCGCCCTCGGCCTCAGCCACACCAAAGGGCGCGTGGTTCTCGGTCTGCCTAGTGGGAGAGAGGGAGAGGAGGAGGCACTCTGTCCTGGGGAAAGGTCAGGGGGTGAAAGTGCCCTTCGGAGATCTCTCGTTGTTCGTGGATGTTCAGCGCTTTCACTCGCGTCTTTACCTCCTCCTCCTCCTCCTCCTCCTCCCTTTCCTCAGGTGGTCTCTTTACCCATTTTCTTAAAATGGTTTTCTTTCTTCCTCTTGTAAAATGGTCCTGCTTTCTTCCCTCTGCTGGTCCAACTCCTCCTCCTTCTCCTCCTCCTCCTCCTCCTCCTCCTCCTCCTCCTCCTCCTCCCTTCTCAATTGGTCATCCTACTCCTCTTAACGCACCTCAGTTTATCTTCCTCCATCGGCATCTCTTTTTCCCTACTTACTCTCAAAATCACGAACTCTCCCTCCCTCCCTCCCTCATTGTTCCTTCGTTTATCCCTCCCGAACCTCATCCCTCCATCGTTTCCTCCCTCCCCCTCTCTCCCTCATCCCTCCATCGTTTCCTCCCTCCCTCATCCCTCCATCCTTTCCTCCCTCACTCCTCCCTCCCTCCCATCTCATCCTTTTTCCTCGACTTTTATCTTCTCTGGCTTCCATCTAATTTGGTTTCCCGAGCTGGTGTCATCAGGGTGGTCCTCGTTAATTTCCACTGCTGCTCAAGATGTGTGTGTGTGTGTGTGTGTGTGTGTGTGTGTGTGCCCCGACCTACATACACACGTGCATCACTTCACCAACCAACATGACAAATAATCACTAATCGTCAACCTATCATTTCACTCCACAAAAAAAAAATCAAAAATCGAATACACTTTCTAAAAAAAAAAAAAAAAAAAAAAAAAAAAAAAAAAATTATTGTTAATTTACCAAAGTGCCAATACCATTCCTTACTGTTAATTGGTTTCCCCGTATCACCTTTTATTTACCTGTCCTTAAACTTTATATCGATGTAATTTGAGGTATAATTTTATTTTATTTGTTGTTTACTTGGGGTGGGTCAATCTCACCTGCTCTGACCACCTGATAAGAGTGAGGATTTTTTTTTTTAATACATTCATCGAGTGCACCTGTCTTTGTCGACCTACCTGGATCTCTCTCTCTCTCTCTCTCTCTATTTCCTCCAATCTTCTTTCTTCTCTTAATCCTTCCTTCATTCTCTCTACTCTCTCTCCCTGTCTTCATATCCCCATTCTCTCACCTCTCTTCCCTTTCCTCCCTTCATCTCCCCATTCTATCACCGTCTCCCCCCCCCCCACTTCTTCCCTTCATCTCCTCTCCCCCCTCCCTTCTTCCCTTCATTTCCCCTCCCTTCATCTCCCCTCCCTTCATCTCCCTTCTCCTCATCTCCCCTCCCCTCATCTCCCCCCTCCCCTCCTCTCCCTCCATCTCCCCTTTCCCCTTTACCTCCTCTTACCTTGCCGGCACTCAAGCGATTCAATTATAGTATAGCCTGAGTAATCGCTAGGTACTCAAGCAATCTCACTTAATGCAGAACCTCTGACGCTCCGTCGCCAAATTTACGAGTGCGCCGCGGTAAACTCTCCTCTAGGGAGGTCAGGCCACCTTCGGAATGGTCTGAACCGAGAAAAACTCCTCTTGGTTAATGTTATTGCCTTCAGGAGCTCGGGCCGCCGCCGAAACGGACCCGCCAGGTGGGTAATGGACCCAGCGGGTACATAATGCTCGAGGCAGCGTCAAGGAGTTGCTCTCAGGGTGACACTGGACCGGGCCGGGTCTTTGTCATTCTGTCCCCGTCCTAACCATTACAAACTCTGGATTATCACACGACCTTATTCTTCCTTCCTTCCTCACACACACACACACACACACACACACACACACGTGAGGATGTTAGTTTATTGTTTATTCTGTCTTTCTAAATTTTATCTTTACTTTTTCGACTCGACTTCTTCCTTCACACATCTTTATTTGTTTCTCATTATCTTCTTCCCCTTCTCTTCCCCAAGTTATTATTCGTCTTCCATTGACTTCTTCTTATCATTTCTTCCTTCATTACTTCTTCTTCTTCTTCTTCTTCCTCTTCAGTGTCTCGTCCTCACCTGGGCCACAACAACCAAGAAGAGGTTCCTGAGTCGACCTGAAGCAAGTTTGCGTGTTGAATGAGTTCTTTAATCTGCGCTTTGATGTCCTGAGCTTAAACTCTTGCGTTCATTTTTTTGTTTAACTTTTGCGTTTTATTATCATTATTATTATTATTATTATTATTATTTTTAGTTTTGCGTTTTATTATTATTATTATTATTATTATTATTATTATTATTATTATTGCTTTCGTGTTTTATTAGTATTTTTGCTTTAATTTTGCGTTTCTATTGGTGTTTTGATTTATATATATATATATATTTTTTTTTTACTGGGTGTTGGTCTGTGTGTGTATATCATAGTGGAAGGTAATTGTTATACATACATACACACATACATACATACATACAAACATACACACATATACATACACACACACACAAACACACACACACACACGCACGCACACACACACACACACACTCTTAAGTTTACTCTTTATAAATAACTTTACCAGTGTGCGGAAAAATCCTTTTATTATGTTAGAAAATTAAGTAAAAGATTCTTAACGCTCCAGGAATTTCCACCAACTTTTAATAACTCCTCACGGGATAACATCTTCTTAACAGTCGTGACCTAACTTAACTTAATCTAACCTAACCTAACTTAATCTAACCTACCCTAACCTAAGCTACCGTAATGTAACCTAACCTAAGCTACCGTAATGTAACCTAACCTAAGCTACCGTAATGTAACCTAACCTAAGCTACCGTAATGTAACCTAACCTAAGCTACCGTAATGTAACCTAACCTAACCTAAGCTACCGTAATGTAACCTAACCTAAGCTACCGTAATGTAACCTAACCTAAACTAACCTAACCTAACCTAAGCTACCGTAATGTAACCTAACCTAAGCTAACGTAATGTAATCTAACCTAAGCTACCTTAATGTAACCTAACCTAACCTAAGCTACCGTAATGTAACCTAACCTAAGCTACCGTAATGTAACCTAACCTAAACTAACCTACCCTAACCTAAGCTACCGTAATGTAACCTAACCTAAGCTACCGTAATGTAACCTAACCTAAGCTACCGTAATGTAACCTAACCTAAGCTACCGTAATGTAACCTAACCCAACCTAAGCTACCGTAATGTAATCTAACCTAAGCTACCGTAATGTAACCTAACCTAACCTAAGCTAACGTAATGTAACCTAACCTAAGCTACCGTAATGTAACCTAACCTAAGCTACCGTAATGTAACCTAACCTAAGCTACCGTAATGTAACCTAACCTAACCTAAGCTACCGTAATGTAATCTAACCTAAGCTACCGTAATGTAACCTAACCTAACCTAAGCTAACGTAATGTAACCTAACCTAAGCTACCGTAATGTAACCTAACCTAAGCTACCGTAATGTAACCTAACCTAAGCTACCGTAATGTAACCTAACCTAACCTAAGCTACCGTAATGTAATCTAACCTAAGCTACCGTAATGTAACCTAACCTAACCTAAGCTAACGTAATGTAACCTAACCTAAGCTACCGTAATGTAACCTAACCTAAGCTACCGTAATGTAACCTAACCTAAGCTACCGTAATGTAACCTAGCCTAACCTAAGCTAACGTAATGTAACCTAACCTAAGCTACCTTAATGTAACCTAACTGAATCTAACCTAACCGCTACCCTCAGTAACGCAGCTTATACAGGGAGAGGGGGAGGGGGGGGGGGGGGTACAGTACATCTTGTTAACCCAAATTCGTTTTCTTTCTCAGGTTCTCTCCTCACTCTTTATCGCCATCCGTCCGTCCGTCCGTCCGTCCATCCGTCCGTCCATCCATCCGTCCGTTTGTCCGTCCGTCCGTCCGTCCGTCCTTTCTGTGTGTGTGTTGTCTGCGTGTGTTATGATCTAAGTGTAAAATAGTGTGATGACGATAATACTGAATGTCTGTCTGTCTGTCTGTCTGTCTATCTGTTATTCTGTCTGTCTCTGTCTATCTGTTATTCTGTCTGTCTGTCTGTCTGTCTGTCTGTCTATCTATCTGTTATTCTGTCTGTCTCTGTCTATCTGTTATTCTGTCTGTCTGTGTCTGTCTGTCTGTCTGTCTGTGTATCTGTCTGTCTTCTTATCATCAGCAGTTAATGGAGAAGTTAACGTAAGACTCTTGAGGAATTCAACTTTGTGTTAAAGGTTAAATTAACTTGTTAAATAATGTCTTATGTCTATGATTAACTGAGAACTTAACTTGTTGTGTTGTCAAGTTAAATGAGTCAGTTCAAGGAGGGTTAATGTCAGCTGTTACGGGATGTGTTTGGTGTGTGAGTTTTTGTCGATTCATCATTTGGTTAGGTTAGGTTAGGATGGTCAAGGTTTGGTTAGGTTAGGTTAGGTTAAGTTAGGTTAGGATGGTCAAGGTTTGGTTAGGTTAGGTTAGGTTAAGTTAGGTTAGTTTAGTTTAGGTTAGGTTAGGTTAGGTTAGGTTAAGCTAGGTTAGGATGGTCAAGGTTTGGTTAGGTTAGGTTAGGTTAAGTTAGGTTAGGTTAGGTTAGGTTAGGTTAGGTTAGGTTAGTTTAGGTTAGGTTAGGTTAGGATGGTCAAGGTTTGGTTAGGTTAGGGTAAGTTAGGTTAGGTTAGGTTAGTTTAGGTTAGGTTAGGTTAGGATGGTCAAGGTTTGGTTAGGTTAGGTTAAGTTAAGTTAGGTTAGTTTAGTTTAGGTTAGGTTAGGTTAGGTTAGGTTAGGTTAGGATGGTCAAGGTTTGGTTAGGTTAGGATGATCAGGGTTACGTTAGGTTAGGTTAGGTTTTGTTACGAGAAACCGTTGACATAAGACACTCTGAGGATTTAGGACCTTAGGGGTTAAATTAGGATCCAGTATTGAGTGTTGTTTAGCACTGTATTGCCCCGAGGTGTGTCGTTTAGCACTGCATTGCCCCGAGGTGTGTTGTTTAGCACTGCATTGCCCCGAGGTGTGTTGTTTAGCACTGCATTGCCCCGAGGTGTGTTGTTTAGCACTGCATTGCCCCCGAGGTGTGTTGTTTAGCACTCTATTGCCCCCGAGGTGTGTGTTGTTTAGCACTTTATTGCCCCGAGGGGTGTATTGGTTAGCACTGTATTACCTCACACCGTCGTAAGGTGTCTCGGGGCTGGAGTCTCAAATAGTCTTAAGTTCATTTTTCTTCCCGTAAGTATAGTGTTGTAGATGACGTCATTTGGTCTATGACTCAGATATAAAGGTGGAAAATAGCGTCGATCATGTAGTGAGACTTTACCTGGGTCTAATGACTACAACATGCAGAGCTACATCACTAACAACAGAACTACCCAACTAGATACTTCACCTTAAGCCAATCACAATAGCCCACGTGTGTGTGTGTGTGGGTCTGTTCTTATATATCAAACAGATAATGGGACAGAACTAATGAATGGATTAGTGTACCTTGAATATTAATTAGTGCTCTAAGTCAGAGGCGACCTATTTACATAGCATCCATCTCAAACCTGTGATTGCGGAGGATCTGAATCAATTGAGGTCTCAGATACGAGGAGTGAATTGAAGCCTCGGGGCAAGACCGTTCTAAGCCTCGGAAACCACTAATGTCGGAGTTCTCGTTGCTAGTATATGGTTACGTCGACCCTAAGTTAGCTGAGAGAGTAGCCACATCACCTTCGTATCCCTTCAATTCAGTATATCGGAGGCAGATAATGATTATTGCGAATCGATCCTAAGGTTGAGACTCTCACTGAAACGGTGTGGGAGATGGGGCCTTAGGCGACGGTGTGGGTTATCTCCGTCATGCCCTCAGACCAGTAATTCATCGGAGACTCACCTTAATGCAGGAGCGGCTGGTGGGAGGCCCAGAGGCTCCTGTACGAGGCTCACGACGCCGCCACAGCCAGAGGAAACACAGGGATGTCTTAGATGCGTTAGTCAGCTCCATGAATGCCTATTCTCATTGACTTACTAACCAACTGATCCACTGAAAGAATTTTTTACCATCGTTCCCTCGGCCCGTTTCCACCATAACTTTCTCCTCATTACTCCATTATTTTGCCTCATGGTCTCCTCACTACCTCAGCTTATGATCATTCCTTCCTCACTTGAAGTAAACGAGGAACTTATTGTAACAAACTCAATAGAGGTTTTCCATATAGTTACTCAGCTCGGATAGTTTCCCTGGGTATGATAAGGTTTAGATAGATGGATTGATGAAATGTATACAATCGTCAGTGTGTAGGTTTGGTCATGCACTCACTCGGTAAGACGTCAAGGGGCTCAGGAACATCTTGTATTGAGAACTAACTGAAGGGATCGATAAGTGGTTCCAAACTTTCCTTTAAAGATGTCTGTAAACGAGACATGGAGGCCTTCAACATCAAGGTCGGAGGCTGGAGGTTGTTGTCTGCTGGTGAGAGGGACGAGTGGTGACGACAGCTAAGGCAAGGGACGACTACTCAGGGCAGGACAGCGATTGACTCTACCAATTTGACTTTACACGATTATCTCAGCAGACTGTAGCCTATGTGGTCCCGACTTCATGACATCAGTGGTGTAAAAGAGTATCCTATGTGCTCCTGACTTCATGACTTCAGTGGTGTAAAAGCCGAACAGATGCCTATGTGCTCCTGACTTCATGACTTCAGTAGTGTAAAAGCCGAACAGATGCCTATGTGCTCCTGACTTCATGACTTCAGTAGTGTAAAAGCCGAACAGATGCCTATGTGCTCCTGACTTCATGACTTCAGTAGTGTAAAAGCCGAACAGATGTCTATGTGCTCCTGACTTCATGACTTCAGTAGTGTAAAAGCCGAACAGATGCCTATGTGCTCCTGACTTCATGACTTCAGTAGTGTAAAAGCCGAACAGATGTCTATGTGCTCCTGACTTCATGACTTCAGTAGTGTAAAAGCCGAACAGATGCCTATGTGCTCCTGACTTCATGACTTCAGTAGTGTAAAAGCCGAACAGATGCCTATGTGCTCCTGACTTCATGACTTCAGTAGTGTAAAAGCCGAACAGATGCCTATGTGCTCCTGACTTCATGATTTCAGTAGTGTAAAAGCGTGACGGATATTACCAGTCCTGAAGTGTTCTGTGAAGCCAATCTGACCAAAATCTTCCGAAGTCAAGCTGATGCCAACACAAGTAACCTCACCATTTCCTTAAGTTAGGTTAGGTTAGGTTAGGTTAGGTTAGGTTAGGTTAGGTTAGAAGTACATAAAGCAGAAAATACGTGAAATAAGATTATGAGTGAGGGAGGGAGGTGAAGAATGAGGGAGGGTGATGATGAATAAGGGAGGGAGATAATGAATGAGGGAGGGAGATAATGAATGAGGGAGGGAGATGATGAATGAGGGAGGGTGATGATGAATGAGGGAGGGAGATGATGAATGAGGGAGGGATATGATGAGTGAGGAAGGGGGGAAGATGATGAATGAGGGAGGGAGGTGAAGAATGAGGGAGGGTGATGATGAATGAGGGAGGGAGATGATGAATGAGGGAGGGATATGATGAGTGAGGGAGGGAGGTGAAGAATGAGGGAGGGTGATGATGAATAAGGGAGGGAGGTGAAGAATGAGGGAGGGTGATGATGAATAAGGGAGGGAGATAATGAATGAGGGAGGGAGATGATGAATGAGGGAGGGAGGTGAAGAATGAGGGAGGGTGATGATGAATAAGGGAGGGAGATGATGAATGAGGGAGGGTGATGATGAATAAGGGAGGGAGATAATGAATGAGGGAGGGAGATGATGAATGAGGGAGGGAGGTGAAGAATGAGGGAGGGTGATGATGAATAAGGGAGGGAGGTGAAGAATGAGGGAGGGTGATGATGAATAAGGGAGGGAGATAATGAATGAGGGAGGGAGATAATGAATGAGGGAGGGAGGTGAAGAATGAGGGAGGGTGATGATGAATAAGGGAGGGAGATAATGAATGAGGGAGGGTGATGATGAATGAGGTAGAAATTAATGAGTGAAAGAGAAGATAATGAGTGAAGGTATTAGAAAATGAGAGGCCAGACTATGATAATATAAACATGGATAAAGAAAATGGGATTCGGGGGATGGTAAATGAGGGTAGAGAGAGAAGAAAAAAGATGAAAGTGTGATAGACCGAGAGAGAGAGAGAGAGAGAGAGAGAGAGACGAGTGTGACGGGAAAGACAGACAGACAGGTGTGACGAGAGAGAACACATTAGATTGAATCTCGTGTACCAGGAAGACCAAGAGATACAGACCTAGAGGTAAGATGAGACTAATTTACCATGAAGAGGAAAAAAGAGAGAGAAATGAGGAAAATAAACACCAACTCTTTAACACCTTCAAAGTTTATCAAAAGTTATGACAACAGACGAAACTTGTGAAACTTTTTGGCCTTAAGAGTAATTACTGAAACAAGACAAAACTCCTTAAACTTTTAATCGTTCAGAGAAGTTATGAGAACAGTTAAGAGATAAAAAAATAAATAAGAGAGACGGTAAACATAAAGAGAAAGACAAATATATTTTTAGCGATTTGTCAAAAGTGAAAATTCATGTATTTAAAATTGACGGAAAAATATGCGTACATGGCTCGTGTGTGTGTGTGTGTGTGTGTGTGTTTGTGTGTGTGTGTGTGTGTGTGTGTGTGTGACGTTTGGCAACCCTGTACATCATCATTCCTAAGTGGCGGCAACACTGTACAGCATCATGATGTTCACCTCATCTGCTCATCTCCGGGAAGGATGCTGCTGCTAATATCCCGCCAGCCTTCCTAATACCGACTCACCCTTTTGCTGCGGTATTACCCAAACACACTAATAACGCCTCCGTCAATCTCGGTGCGCCATCCGTCTGCCATTTTTTTCCTGACGGGTTTTTCTGCTCTTCTTTGGCCGCCCACTTTCGTCAGGGCTCTGTTGGGCGTGCATAGAAGGGGTGTGGGGTCGGGGCTTGATGTTAGTAGCAAGATGTTGGGGCTTAGAAGTGATGTTTGTGGAGCTCCTAACATCTTCCTACTGGAGGAACACTTCACCAGGTACTGTAGTGGTGATGCTACAGGGACTGACGAAGGTGCTGCTGGCTGGAGAACCCCAACACTCGGCTATGGGTTGATGGGGTCCCTACAGGAGAGGTTCCCACTGCTGGCACACACTGACAGAAACTCATCTCTCAGCTCTAAGCATGATTAGAAAACCAATTTATCATGATACAGGATAATACCTCCGTGTGTCTTCCCTCCCTCACCATCATGTCTTCCCTCCCTCACCATCATGTCTTCCCTCCCTCACCATCATGTCTTCCCTCCCTCACCATCATGTCTTCCCTCCCTCACCATCATGTCTTCCCTCCCTCACCATCATGTCTTCCCTCCCTCACCATCATGTCTTCCCTCTCTCACCATCATGTCTTCCCTCCCTCACCATCATGTCTTCCCTCCCTCACCATCATGTCTTCCCTCCCTCACCATCATGTCTTCCCTCCCTCACCATCATGTCTTCCCTCCCTCACCATCATGTCCTTCCTCCCTCACCATCACCTGCTGCGTCTATCAGTGTTTATATAGATAAGCAAATATATGTATGTATTTAATCACACACACACACACACACACACATACACACACGCACACACGTACCTCGTCACCGCAGGAGAGACTGATGTAAAAAAAATCTCTCTCTCTTATACTCTTGTAAATCCGATACTTACCAAAGTTTCCAAGAATTTTTATGTTAGGAAAATATTAAGTACCTTTATCATCTCTTCCTCGTGGTGGAAGTATCATAAAGAAAAGAGAAATATCGCCAAAAGCTGTGAAAGATTATCTACTCGTTGCTGGATCATCTACTTTATCAGAAAAAACGAAGCATTTTTTCTCGTAAATTTTGGACGGAATTTCAAGGTTAAAAATTTGGGAGCTCTCTCTCTCTCTCTCTCTCTCTCTCTCTCTCTCTCTCTCTCTCTCTCTCTCTCTCTCTCTCTCTTAAGGTGAGTATCCTTTGGCCTTCCCTTAACAGTGTCCGAAAACTTACTGACCAGACTTTCTTCCTCATTTACACACAATTGCAGGGTCTCAATTGTTTCTCTTACTTTGACGACACAACATACGTACATATGTTTCTCACTTTTGATCTCTTTTTTTTTGTATGTCTTTATTATTATTATTATTATTATTATTATTATTATTATTATTATTATTACTACATTTTCGACCCCAGGCCCTGATGTGGGTCAGTGACCTGTGCCTGGGTGGGCTAATCCCCTTAAAAAAAAAATATAATACAGAAGCTCGTTTGTTCTAGAATTACCTTAAACACCAATCAGAGAGCTCCTTTCATCCTGAATCATATTGACCACTCAGAGATCTCGTTTTCTCCTTGGACTTAGCTTTTTTGACCACTCAGGGGGCTCGTTTCTTCCTGGATCATATTGACCAATCAGAGAGCTCGTTTCTTCCTGGACAAAGCCTATACTGGCCATTCAGGGCTCAAGGTCTACTCTCCTTATCCTCTTGCAATGTTATCTCCTTCTTTATCTCATCCATCTCCTTTTATCTTCTCTCCCTACTTACCATCATCCCTACCTCCCCTTCTCCCCCCCCCCCCTTGTCTTACCCTCCAAATGGAATATCAAAGGAGACGAAGCAGTAGGCGATGACGAAGGAGGTGGGAGGTCGAGGGGAACAATAGTCTTTCTCCCCTTTATCCAATCGCTATCGTTTATTCACTTCGTTATTATCTTCCTTCCTCTTCTTCTTCCTACTTCTGGTTTTCCTCTTCTTTGTTTTTGTTTATTTATCTGTTTATTTGTTTTGTCTGTGATCCTCTTAGTTCAGTGTCATTTATTCATCCTCTCTCTCTCTCTCTCTCTCTCTCTCTCTCTCTCTCTCTCTCTCTCTCTCTCTCTCCTCGACCACTGGATGTAACCTTCCTCCTCCTCCTCCTCCCCCTCCTCCTCCTCCTCCTCCTCCTCCCTGACCCCTGGATATAACCTCCTCCTCCTCCTCCTCATTTAATTTCGTCTGGGCCCGTCACCTCCCCTCGGGGGTTCCAGGCTGGCTACCGTAATCCATCCATTTCCATCATCCCTTCCAGTCCCCTCCCAGCCCCCATACAGCGGCTACAGCCCCCTTTCAGTCCTCTTCTGGCCCTTTCTAGCCCCCTCCAATCCCATACAGCCCTCTCTCAGTTCCCTTCCAGTACCTTTCAGCCCCTATTAGTCACCTCTAGCATTTCTCCCTACCCTTTCCAGCTTCTTCCAACTCTTCCAAGATATCTCCCTGTCCTTCCAGCACCCCTTCAAACCCTCCCACCCCCTTTCCTGTCCTTCCAGCACCACTTCCAGCCCTTCCAGCATCCCTTCCAACACTCCCACCCCCTTTCTTGACCTTCCAGCACTACTTCCAGCCCTTCCAGCATCCCTTCCAACCCTCCCACCCCCTTTCCTGTCCTTCCAGCATCCATTCCAACCCTCCCGCCCCCTTTACCTTCCCACACCACTTCCAGCCCTTCCAGCATCACTTCCAACCCTCCCACCCCCTTTCCTGTCCTTCCAGCACCACTTCCAGCCCTTTCAGCATCCCTTCCAACCCTCCCACCCCCTTTCCTGTCCTTCCAGCACCACTTCCAGCCCTTCCAGCATCCCTTCCAACCCTCCCACCCCCTTTCCTGTCCTTCCAGCACTACTTCCAGCCCTTCCAGCATCCATTCCAACCCTCCCGCCCCCTTTACCTTCCCACACCACTTCCAGCCCTTCCAGCATCCATTCCATCACTCCCGCCCCCTTCCCTGTCCTTCCAGCACTACTTCCAGCCCTTATAGCACCCCTTCAAACCCTCCCACCCCCTTCCCTGTCCTTCCCACACCACTTCCAGCCCTTCCAGCATCCATTCCAACCCTCCCGCCCCCTTTACCTTCCCACACCACTTCCAGCCCATCCAGCATCCATTCCATCACTCCCACCCCCTTCCCTGTCCTTCCAGCACCACTTCCAGCCCTTCCAGCATCCATTCCAACCCTCCCACCCCCTTCCCTTTTCCTTCCAGCACTACTTCCAGCCCTTCCAGCATCCATTCCAACCCTCCCGCCCCCTTTCTTAACCTTCCCACACCACTTCCAGCTCTTCCAGCATCCCTCCCAGCCACTTTCTGGATCCTCTTCAGCCCATAAGTTATGTCTTCCAGCGGAGTCCTTTTCATCTTTCCTTCCAGTCTGTAATAGTCTCTTTTGATATCCATGCCCTACCCTTCCATCCCCTCCTATCCTTTTTTTCTACTGTCCCTCTCCTTCTCAAGTCCTTCTCCTTCTCTTCTCCCTCTTATCCTTCATTCCCTCTTCTTATTCTTATTCTTCTTCTTCTTCTATCTTATCCCCTCTCTCCTCCTCCCATTCCCCTCTTCCTTCTCTTTCTTTCCATCCATCTCTCACTCTCGTTCTCCTGTCTTTCTTCTCCGTGTCCTCTCCTCCTCGGCTCCTTCTCCTCTTCCTCTCCTTCTCCTGTTTCTCTTCCTCCTCCGTAGACGACACAACTCGGTGAATCACAATTCTATTTCGCCATGTTGTAAGAGCACTCTCCATTTGGGTGAGTTTTCCAGTCTGCTTCTCTCTCTCTCTCTCTCTCTCTCTCTCTCTCTCTCTCTCTCTCTCTCTCTCTCTCTCTCTCTCTCTCTCTCTCTCCAGTGCGTATTATTATTACATTTTCCATAGTGATAATTAAAGGGTCTCCTGTCGTTTATATAAGTTAAGACGCTCTTGTTAATAGCTCACACACACACACACACACACACACACACACACGGTTGTCCCATCCCTACTTAATCTATGTCTCTCTCCCTCTCCCTTCCTTTACCTATGCCTCCACTCTCCCAGCTTCACTCTCCCCTCCTCTCCCCTCGGCTCTTACCCTCTGATGCTGTCGATCACAAAATGGCCGCCCAAATAGAAATGGACATTAATACAGGGGTGGGAGGGGGGAGGGGGGGAAGGGGCAGATCAGGGGGTGGGGAGAGGGGAGATTTGGAGGGGGATGAAGGAGAAAGGGGAAGGAAGGTGGAGATTGAAGGAAGAGAAAGAATGAAAGAGAGGGAGGAAGAGAAGGAGAGGAGGAGGGAGGAGAAAACGTAGAGAAAAATGGGGATGAGGGAGAGAGAAGGAACGGAAAGAAAGTAAATGAAAACGGAGAGAGAGAGAGAGAGAGAGAGAGAGAGAGAGAGAGAGAGAGAGAGAGAGGAGGGGTGGATGATGAATAGTGAGAAAGAGGAAGGAGAGAAAAGAGAAGAGCGAGAGGGATAGGAAGGAACAAGGAGGAAGAGAGAAGAGAAGCTATTGCATGAAGTAACAAACACACACACACACACACACCTGGTGATTGGCGGGCCAGGTACACCTCACTGGCGGTGTATAACACAATGGGTATTGATGTTGCTTTATGTGGTGTGTTTACCTCGTGCATATCACCCCAGGCTTACCTTATGACCTCTTTGTTCCCCCTCCCATGCTGGTAAACTGTGGCCACCGACTACCTCCTCACCAGGTGTGTTAGGGGGGGTTCAGGTACCTCCCAGGTGTGTTAGGGGGGTTCAGATACCTCCCAGATGTGTTAGGGGGGGTTCAGGTACCTCCCAGGTGTGTTAGGGGGGGTTCAGGTACCTCCCAGGTGTGTTAGGGGGGGTTCAGGTACCTCCCAGGTGTGTTAGGGGGGTTCAGGTACCTCCCAGGTGTGTTAGGGGGGTTCAGGTACCTCACAGGTGTGTTAGGTGGTGGAGGAGGTACCCCCCCCCCCCCAAGGTACATTAAGGGGAGGGGAGGAGGGGGGGAGGAGCATCACAGTTCTCAAGCATTATAGCAGATCATAATACAGCCATAATCATTATTGTAGAAATAATTATAAATAGTTCAACAGTTGTCTACAGTAATTACGTCTTAATGAACACGTAAAGAAAAGAAAATGGGTATTAATAAGTGTATTTTTAAAGGGGCGACTGAACTAAAGTAAATTGAAGAGTGTATATACATTATCAACATCAATCTACATTACCTTATTATTGATTAAATATAGATAGTACATTAAATCATCAGAATGTATATATATAAACATCATAACGTCACTTTTAATAGACTATCACCAGCTATTTGTTACCAATATACAAGGTAACGAGTGAAATCTTGGTGGCCACTTAGCCTTGTCATCCATCAAGCGGTGTTTAAGAATCTCCCGCCACTCAACCTTCTAAGAGAGCCATTGAGTGAGCAAGTTTTGACGTCCAGAAAGTTTCACTCACTTGTCGGAATCTTCGTTCTCATCCACGGCGTGAGAGTTTGGCCTGGACGTAACTAGTTGAAAAGTGTGATGTTATTTTATGTTGGTATTTATTATTATTATTATTATTATTATTATTATTATTATTATTATTATTATTATTATTATTATTATTGCTGTTGTATTCTTTTTATTATTACTGTTATTATTATAAGTAGTAGTAGTAGGAGTAGGAAAAGTGGAGGGCATCAAAAGTGGTGGGACTTTGTAACATCGCGAGGTCCACAAATAGGGTACCACCCAAACGGCAACAAGTCCTTCCTCATCGTGAAGCCAGAACATTATGAACGGGCAATGGAGGTTTTTGGCGGAAGTGAGGTCAAAATAACTAAGGACAGCCAAAGACATCTTGGTGCAGTAATTGGCACTACGGACTTCAAGACCGAGTACGTAGCGGGAAAGGTGAATGAGTGGGTTAGTGAAATCTAAGCTCTGTCTGAGATTGCTAACACAGAGCCACATGCGGCTTTTGCTGCATTCACTCATGGAGTCAAGCATCATTGGAACTACCTGATGCGTACTATCCCTGATATCGGACCCCTCCTCCACCCTCTAGAAGAAGCTATCAGTGTCAAGTTCATTCCTAAATTAGTGAAACACCCTGACTTAACCCCAGCAGAAAGAGCACTTCTTGCACTTCCATCAAGACTGGGAGGGATGGGACTAACCAATCCAGAGGAGATTGCTGCCACCGAACATCAAAATTCACTTAAGCTCACGGCAGCCCTCACTGACCACATAATAGCCCAGAATGCAACAGGGGAGGTGGATACCAGTGAAGTAAATAAGATTCGTAGGTCCATTACAACAGATCGACAGCACTGCCAAAATGATAAGTTGCAGCAACTGTTGCTGCAGGTACCAGAAAATTTGAAAAAAAAGTAGCTATAGCGCAGGAGGTGGGCGCCTTGAACTAGTTAACTACGTTACCGATAAGGGCAAATGGTTTCAGTCTTAACAAACAAGAATTTACAGATGCCATTGCTCTAAGGTACGGTCGGCCAGTAGAAGGTTTGCCCTCCCAATGCCTGTGTGGCTCTTCCTATGATGGCGATCACGCCATGGAATGCAAGAAGGGGGGCTTCATATGCATGAGGCATGACGAAGTAAGGGACCTCACAGCAAATATGTTGAAGGAAATCTGCCGGGATGTCATGGTAGAACCGAGCCTCCTTCCTTTGGATGGTGAGATCTTCCAACACAGGACTTCAAACACATCTAATGAAGCCCGTGTTGACGTCAGTGCTCGAGGATTCTGGACGCGGGGACAGCGAGCTTTCTTCGACATCAGGATTTTTTATCCCATGGCCGCATGTCACCGTAACCTAGCTCTCGATGCTGCACATAGGAGGAATGAGAACGACAAGAGAAGGCCATATTGGGAGAGAATTCAAAACGTTGATCAAGGCAGCTTCACTCCTCTAGTGTTCACAACCTCTGGTGGGATGGGACCAAGTGCAAGATGTTTCTACGCCAGACTCGCGGAGGTGATCTCCGAACAGAAGCAGCAGCCCAGAAGTTATGTTACAGCCTGGATGAGATGTCGACTGTCTTTCTCTCTCCTTCGGTCGGCTTTGCTCTGCCTCATGGGAACTAGAGCTTCTGCCCCAATTCCGACAACTGCTGCAGATATTGACTATGAGGCTACAGTCACTGAATGCCGCATAGATCTGCAGCTCAACTAAATCAACTCAGATAGGATAGCTACTTATGTATTAGGATATTTAATATTAAGGTAATAAAATGGTGGTGAAGGTGTGGCTATTGGGGGAGGCTGGAGGCCACTTTAAAAAAAAAAAAAGTAGTAGTAGTAGTAGTAGTAGTAATAATAGTAGTATGGTTGCTATCATTAATGTCACCACAAACCACACCTAAAACGTACAATTTCACAATAAAGGTGACCAAAGGCAGGAGAGGTCACAGGGGAGGGTCACCTAACACAGCATGGGAGGGAAGGAGGGGTCATAGGTCACAGTGGGGGTGACCTAACACAGCATGGGAGGAAAGAAGGAGTCAAAGGTCACAGCGAGGGTGACCTAACACAACATGGGAGGGAAGGAGCGGTCATAGGTCACAGCGAGGGTGACCTAAGACAGCATGGGAGGGAAGGAGGGGTCATAGGTTACAGTGAGGGTGACCTAACACAACATGGGAGGGAAGGAGGGGTCATAGGTTACAGCGAGGGTGACCTAACACAGCATGGGAGGGAAGGAGCCGTCATAGATCACAGCGAGGGTGACCTAACACAGCATGGGAGGGAAGGAGGGGTCATAAGTCACAGCGAGGGTGACCTAACACAGCATGGGAGGGAAGGAGGGGTCATAGGTCACAGTGGGGGTAAGAAGGTGGTTGTGGTAGTGAACGAGGAGACCCATTGTGAGCATTTAAGTAGATTATTGCAGAGTATTGACGTCTTAGGCTCTGAATGTTGTACGTGTTTACCTGTCCCAACACACCTGCTTATACACAGTCTCTCTCCCTCCATGGTGACTGTTGGACTGGTGACTGTTTGACTGTTGCTTATATACACAGTCTCTCTCCTTCCATGGTAACTGTTTGACTGTTGCTTATATACACAGTCTCTCTCCTTCGATGGTGACTGTTTGACTGTTGCTTATATACACAGTCTCTCTCCTTCGATGGTGACTGTTTGACTGTTGCTTATATACACAGTCTCTCTCCCCCCCATGGTGACTGTTGGTGGACTGGTGACTGTTTGACTGTTGCTTATATACACAATCTCCCTCCCTCCATGGTGACTGTTGTTGGACTGGTGACTGTTTGACTGTTGCTAGGGGTTAAATGAGAGAGAGTGTGTGTGTGTGACTGTTGCTACCTGTTAAAGCGGGAGGGTGCCTGTTTATGACTGGTTAAGGGACTGTTGACTGTTGCTGTAAAACGGTAGGTAGTTGAACTGTGATAAACCCCCAACATGGATAAACCCCCAATATGGATAAACCCCCAACATGGATAAACTCCCAACATGGATAAACCCCCAACATGGATAAACCCCCAATATGGATAAACTCCCAACATGGATAAACTCCCAACATGGATAAACCCCCAATATGGATAGATCCCCAACATGGATTAACTCCCAACATGGATAAACCCCCAATATGGATAAACTCCCAACATGGATAAACTCCCAACATGGATAAACCCCCAACATGGATAAACTCCCAACATGGATAAACCCCCAATATGGATAAACCCCCAACATGGATAAACCCCCAACATGGATAAACTCCCAACATGGATAAACCCCCAATATGGATAAACCCCCAACATGGATAAACTCCCAACATGGATAAACTCCCAACACGGATAAACCACCAACATGGATAAACCCCCAACATGGATAAACTCCCAACATGGATAAACCCCCAATATGGATAAACCCCCAACATGGATAAACTCCCAACATGGATAAACCCCCAATATGGATAAAGCCCCAACACGGATAAAGCCCCAACACGGATAAATCCCCAACATGGATAAACCCCCAACATGGATAAACCCCCAACATGGATAATGCCCCAACATGGATAAACTCCCAACATGGATAAACCCCCAACATGGATAAACCCCCAACATGGATAAACTCCCAACGTAGATAAACCCCCAACATGGATACACCCCCAACATGGATAATGCCCCAACATGGATAAACTCCCAACATGGATAAACCCCCAACATGGATAAACCCCCAACATGGATAAAGCCCCAACACGGAAGCCAGAGAGGTTTAGTTCCCCTATAATATCCGGCAGCCAGTTGGTCACAGTTATTAATGGCATCTTCTTGTTCCACGGCTTCAGCATTTCCCCGGAATATGTCGGCTGTTGCGAACTGGGTGTAGCCGGGTGTAGGTGGGTGTAATTGACTGTAACCGTGTGTATGTCGGGTGTAGGTGGGTGTAATTGACTGTAACCGGGTGTATGTGGGGTGTATTAGGGGGGGGGGGTAGCCGGGTGTAGGTGGGTGTAATTGACTGTAACTGGGTGTATGTGTGGTGTATTAGGGGGGGTGTAGGTGGGTGTAATTGACTGTAACTGGGTGTATGTGGGGTGTATTAAAGGTGGGTGGGTGTAGATGAAGTGTAGGTGGGTGTAGAGGGTGTACGAGGATGTACATGGGTGTAGGTGGGTGTTAGTGGGTATAGGGTAGTCGTGTTGCGGGTGTGGGTGGGTGTTGGGGTGTAAGTGGGTGTAGAGATGTGTAGTAGATGGCGAGTGAAGAGATAACCCCACCTTCGATGTAACGTCCAGTGCATCAACGGACGTCCAGTGCATCAACGGACGTCCAGTGCATCAACGGACGTCCAGTGCATCAACGGACGTCCAGTGCATCAACGAACGTCCAGTGCACCAACGGACGTCCAGTGCACCAACGGACGTCCAGTGCATCAACAGACTCAAGGGAGGTGTGAGGGGATGACAACAAACAAACACCCACACTATTCCCCCACCTCCCCACTCCCTCTACCTTCCCCCTCCTACCTCCCCCCCTCCCTCCCTTTCATCTTCCTCTCTCTTCACTTTCCTTTCCCTCCCCCTCCCTCCCTTTCCTCTCCCCCCTCCCTTTCTTCCTCTCCCTTCCCTTTTTTCTTCTTCTCCCTTCCCTTTTCTCTCCCTTACCCCTTCCTCCTCCCTCGCCCCTCCCTTAAGGTACCTGTCCTTTAAGTCGGCAAATCCATCTCTTATCTAATTTGTAAGAGCCATCTCGCTGCGTCGTGTCTGGAGCGTTGAAACCCTACCAGTAACATGGTTATCTAGGGGGTGCCTGGATATACCCCTTCTCCCTACTGCCCCTTACTACACCCCCCCCCCCCTCCCTTTAGCCCCTATACCCATACCCCTCCCTCACCCTTTACCCTTCTTTCCCTCCATCTTTATTTACTCTCTCTCTCTCTCTCTCTCTCTCTCTCTCTCTCTCTCTCCTCATCGTCTTAGATGTGTCCCAAGGGAGTCATCCACGACACTATTACTCCTATTCCCGTCCTCCTTCCTTCCTTCATTTCTATCTTTCTTCCCTCTTTCTTTCATTCTCTCTTTCTGTCTTTTAATTCCCCACTTCCTTCATTTCTTTCATTTTTGTGCTTCCTTGCTTCGTTTCTTTCTTAATTTCTTTTCTTTCTTTCTCTTCGTGTATGTTTGTTTGTTTGTTTGATTGATTCCTACTTTCCTTCCTTCATTCAAACATTCTTCCATTCTTTCCTTCCCTCCTTCTTTTCGTTCTCCTTCTGTTCTGTCCCTTCTTTACTCTCTTCTCCCATCCTCCTCTTTTTATTCTCTCCCTCCATCTTACATCTACCCCTCTCCCTCCCTCTCCCTAAACCTGAGGACGCGATCATCCCCCACTCTCACCGCTACGTCACCTCTCTCTTGTCTCAGCATCTGCAGCAACAGGAACATCTGGGCAGCAGCAGTGAGCCACAAGCAGGGGCGATGGCAGCGGGAACAGCAGCAGCAGTTACAGGAGCAACAGTCGGAACAGCAACAGGAAGAAGACAGCGGCCGCCACAATAGCATAAGGAACACAAGCTGTAGCAGGAGGATACAACAGCACGAGTCTCGGTATAAACTAAAACAGGAAAGAGCAGCAGCAGTCGTAGCAGCGGTGGTGGCAGCAGCAGCGGCGGTGGCAGCAGATTCAGTGTGTGAGGTTGCCCAATAATCCGGGCAGGTCCCGGGGGAGTCTGGTTGGCTGGCTGGCTTAGCGAGTGCTTTCCTGGGGCAGGACATCAAAATGGCGGCCCCCGTGTATCAAAGGAAATGGTTGTCACATTCAGAAGCTGAGTTATTCGGGCAGGAAAGACGCAGATGCACCAGTTTAATGTTATTGACTTTGATCGACATCCATTTCGATACCGGGATCTGGGTAGGGAGGAGCCTGGAGGGGGATGGGTGGGGATAGTGGTCCGTTTTATACCCCATCCGGGGGGGTCTTGTGTAAGTCTCTGTCGGTGTCGTGGCGGCAGAGTCGGGGTTGGACAAGAAAACGTTCACATTACCAAGTATTATTAGTCTATTGTTCGCTGCTATGTGCACCTTTAACCTGTGAAGCTACCCGACAATACGTTCCCTCACACCGACCCAACATCACTCCATCATTTCGGGAAAATCGAGGGACCATTCATGCAAAACCAAACGCTGGAACGGAGGAATTCGTCCAGAAATGTCGCTGCTTTTTCTCTCTCACTGTCTTCCAATATTTTTGAGATGTGTGAGGTGAATATATAAATTATGCTCTTACATACGTGAGCACGGGAGAAAAAAATCTTTGTCTGTCCACGTTCAACTCTGTTCACCCCGTTATAACCTTAACCTACAACTGTGAGATTCTTATTTTCTCTCTTGAATGGGTCTATGATGCCACTAGGTCTTTTTTATATAGATATAAACACTTCGGTGAGAATAACATACAAATAGCTTTTATAACTCACAACATCAACTTCTTTAATCGTGTCTCCACAAGTTTATCGAGAACCGAACCACACTATTAAAATCTACACGACAGTGATGACAAGTTCTAACTAGTTATTTAGACGAGGTTTAGGTACTCTCTGGGAGCCACCTACACTGGTGCCAAGTCTCCACAACGCCCCCCTCCCCCTACACTGGTGCCAAGTCTCCACAACGCCCCCCTCCCCCTACACTGGTGCCAAGTCTCCATAACGCCCCTCCTCCCCTACACTGGTGCCAAGTCTCCACAACATCCCCCTCCCCTACATTGGTACCAAGTCTCCACAACATCCCCCTCCCCTACACTGGTACCAAGTCTCCACAACATCCCCCTCCCCTACACTGGTACCAAGTCTCCACAACACCCCCCTCCCCCTACACTGGTACCAAGTCTCCACAACGCCCCCCTCCCCCTACACTGGTGCCAAGTCTCCACAACATCCCCCTCCCCTACATTGGTACCAAGTCTCCACAACATCCCCCTCCCCTACATTGGTACCAAGTCTCCACAACACCCCCCTCCCCCTACACTGGTACCAAGTCTCCACAACGCCCCCCTCCCCCTACACTGGTACCAAGTCTCCACAATGCCCCCCTCCCCCTACACTGGTACCAAGTCTCCACAACACCCCCCTCCCCCTACATTGGTACCAAGTCTCCACAACGCCCCCCTCCCCCTACACTGGTACCAAGTCTCCATGCCGGAGAATCTCTGACCCAGAAGTTATCTCACTAACACCAAACTCTTTTCTTTTCTTTTTTTCGGGACAAACTTTTCTTCCGTAACTCGACAACCTCCCTTGCTAAATAACTTTTATACAAACTGAGGAGAACCCGTGTTTGACATCACTTAATATAAACAATACCTGCGACGGGTCTTAACTGCAGGAGGAGCCGACGAAGATGTCTCTGGGATGTTTTAAGCCTCGGGGAACTCTTTAAGTCTTTTATCAATTACTTAGAAACCAAGTCCGACCAACGCCAGTAAACGAGTGAGCATCGAGTCATGGCGATGAGGTGGAGGTCTTCTTACAGGTCACAGCGGAGAGGGAAAAAAAGAAGAGTATTCCTTGGAGACTCTGCCAGGTGATAATGAAATGGCAGGTGATAATGAAATGAAGTAGAATTTTACACACGATTCTGGGAAGTGGAAGAGGAACAGGATGTAAGAGGTGAGAGCATAAGATGGGGGATAGATGGAAGAAAGAAGCCTACCCCCCCCCCCCCCCAAGGAGAAGTATTCAAGAGGATAGAGGAGGAGGAGGAGGAAGAGGAGGAGGTGGAGGAGGAGGAGGGGATAGGCAAGAGGATACAGAGATCTTAAAGAGGTGTGTGTGTGTGTGTGTGTGTGTGTGTTGCTGTAGGTGACGTCGACTTACCCAAGGATTAAACAACCTGTATATACTGATGTGTGTGTATGTGTGTCTGCCATGAATCCATTACAGGCAAATCCTCTGCACCCCCTCCCCTCACCGCACCCCTTCCCTCTCACCCCTCCCCATCCCCCCCCACCTTCCCTGCCTCTCCCCACCCACCTTCAACCATGATAATAATCCTTGCCCGATAAATCTGTCATAATCGATCACTTTCCTATGCATTCCAGATTTCTATTAAACGTATTGTCCCTCTCTCTGCTTTACACACATGTATCTGTTACGCCTGACGAAGGGGAAATTACGCCTGGCGAAGGGGAGAGTAAAGTACATTTTCATTTATTCTTGGGTTGACATACTTTTTGGTTGATATTTAAGACACCATAGGAAGGTAACTGTACTCTGAGTGGGTTAAGTTGACTGTTTTTATGGATACAGTCACCATAGGAAGGTAACTGTACTCTGAGTGGGTTAAGATGACTGTTTTTATGGATACAGTCACCATAGGGAGGTAACTGTACTCTGAGTGGGTTAAGATGACTGTTTTTATGGATACAGTCACCATAGGGAGGTAACTGTACTCTGAGTGGGTTAAGTTGACTGTTTTTATGGATACAGTCACCATAGGGAGGCAACTGTACTCCGAGTAGGTTAAAATACAGTTTGTTTTATAATACAGTCACCATAGACAGGTTACTGTACCTTTGTATTCTGTATTCCTTACCTAAACCATAAACTTACATAGATATTTCATATTAAATTTATGTAACTAAAATTGAGATAGGAGGAAGAGAAGCGAGAAATGCAGAAGATAACGATAATAATAACGAAAAGTGAGATAAGGAGGAAGAGAAGAGATAAATGTAGAAGATAACGATAATAATAATAATGTGTTTGAGTCAAGCTTGTAGTGGCCTGCTGGGTGGTGTCGAGAGAGGTAGTTTAAGCGGGGTTTGGTTCACTGCATACAACTGCCTGGGTTCTGATAGTACAGTACATTACACTTTCCATGCAGCACACGAGAGGAGTGGCGGTAAAATCTCTCTCTCTCTCTCTCTCTCTCTCTCTCTCTCTCTCTCTCTCCTAACTGTTGTTATGAATAGGGTGATAAGCTGCTCCAACTACGATACTAACTAGATGATTATCGTGTTGTTGTTGTTATTATACACAGTCTATCGTAACTGTATGTGTGTGTGTGTGAGTGTGTGAGTGTGTGTGTGAGTGTGTGAGTGTGTGTGTCTTGGAGAACACGGAGGACCATGACTTAGTGTTAGAACTCAGCCTTAAAGCCCAGTAACTACGGGAGGAGGGAAGACAATTGTAAACAGTGGTGGTGGTAGCAGTTAGTACTGGTGATTGTGGGTAGTGGTGGTTGGTGGTAGTGGTGGTTGTGGTGGTAATTGTAGTGGTAGGGTTGTGGTGGTTGTAGTAGTGGTGGTGTTGATTGAGATGGTGGTAGTGGTAGTAGTTGTATTGGTGGTAGTGGTAGTAGTTGTAGTGGTGGGGTTGTTGTGGTGGTGATGCGTCTGATTTAGAGGGGGGGGGGGAAGGGAGTGAATGGGAGGAGGGAAAGGAGAGAAAGAAAGGAGGGTAAAGGTTGGGAATGAGAGGTAGGAAAGGAGAGAGAGAGAGAGATGACGTGGGTGAGAAGGAAGATTTATTGCCAACAACTAGCAATAGACCACACACACACACACACACACACACACACACACACACTCTGTCCCATAAAACAATTGCCATCGTCTCTGTGCTCCACGTCTAAGTGAGGGAAGGTGGTGGGCCTCTCTCTCCATGATCTAATTAAATACAGGTAAAGAACGCGCACCTTGGGGAGAGAGAGAGAGAGAGAGAGAGGCCTAGACAAAGGGAGAGAGAAAGGGGGAAGGGAGGGATAATAGTTAAGGGAGGAGAGAGAGAGAGAGAGAGAGAGAGAGAGAGTTATTCTCGAGTCGCATTCTGTGCCGATCGTATCGTTATCTTATCACTTGCTAATGCTACCTGGGGCAATTAGGTTTGGTTAGGTTAGGTTAGGTTAGGTCTGGTCAGGTGATTTTAGGTTAGGCCTCTTAGGTTAGGACAGAATAGTTTAGGTTAGGATAGGTTAGATTATCTGTTGTCAGTATGTATTATCTCTAGTGTATATGTATGGTGTATGGTGTATATGTATGATGTGTATCATGTATGATGTATGATGTATGGTGTATAATGTATGATGTATGTTGTGTATCATGTATGATGTATGTTGTATATGGTGTATGGTGTATAAATATGATGTATGGTGTATAATGTATGATGTATGATGTATGGTGTATATGTATCATGCATGTTGTGTATCATGTATGATGTATGGTGTATAAATATGATGTATGGTGTATATGTATGATGTATGGTGTATGGTGTATAAATATGTTGCATGGTCTATTTGTATGATGTATGTTGTATATGATGTATGGTGTATAAATATGATGTATGGTGTATATGTATGATGTATGGTGTATGGTGTATAAATATGATGTATGGTCTATTTGTATGATGTATGTTGTATATGATGTATGGTGTATATGTATAATGTATGATGTATGTTGTGTATTATGTATGATGTATGATGTATGTTGTGTATTATGTTTGATGTATGGTGTATATGTATGATGTATGGTGTATATGTATGATGTATGATGTATGGTGTATATGTATAATGTATGATGTATGTTGTGTATTATGTATGATGTATGGTGTATGATGTATGTTGTGTATTATGTATGATGTATGTTGTGTATTATGTATGATGTATGGTGTATGGTGTATATGTATAATGTATGATGTATGTTGTGTATTATGTATGATGTATAGTGTATATGTATGATGTATGGTGTATATGTATAATGTATGATGTATGTTGTGTATGATGTATGATGTATGTTGTGTATTATGTATGATGTATGGTGTATATGTATGATGTATGATGTATGGTGTATATGTATAATGTATGATGTATGTTGTGTATTATGTATGATGTATGTTGTGTATTATGTATGATGTATGGTGTATATGTATAATGTATGATGAATGTTGTGTATTATGTATGATGTATGGTGTATATGTATGATGTATGTTGTGTATTATGTATGATGTATGGTGTATATGTATGATGTATGGTGTATATGTATAATGTATGATGTATGTTGTGTATTATGTATGATGTATGGTGTATATGTATGATGTATGATGTATGGTGTATATGTATAATGTATGATGTATGTTGTGTATTATGTATGATGTATGTTGTGTATTATGTATGATGTATGGTGTATATGTATAATGTATGATGAATGTTGTGTATTATGTATGATGTATGGTGTATATGTATGATGTATGTTGTGTATTATGTATGATGTATGGTGTATATGTATGATGTATGGTGTATATGTATAATGTATGATGTATGTTGTGTATGATGTATGATGTATGGTGTACTATATGTATAATGTATGGTGTATGTTGTGTATTATGTATGATGTATGGTGTATATAATGTATATGATAAATGATAACACCAAAAACTTTACATCAATCTAAACAAAATGTGTCAGTTCCTTCGCTTCCATCTTGTCTACATATAAATCAGGGTGCCATTACTGTGAATATCCTTCTCTTAACATCTCCCGACGACATCTTCTGCTGTATCTAAGAGGATTCAATTATTCCCCTGGTGGAGTATTGCCTCAGGGCTCACACAAATGCGGTGAAGATTTTGTCTTCCGTTTTTCATCTCTACAGAATATTCAACTACAGAACCGTATCTAACTACAGAACCACGTCTCATTACATAACTACGTCTAACTACAGAACTAATTCTAACTACAGACCGCGTCTCATTACATAACTACGTCTAACTACAGAACTAATTCTAACTACAGACCGCGTCTCATTACATAACTACGTCTAACTACAGAACTAATTCTAACTACAGAACCACGTCTAATTACATAACTACGTCTAACTACAGAACTAATTCTAACTACAGACCACGTCTAATTACATAACTACGTCTAACTACAGAACTAATTTTAACTAAGTAATTGATTTCTCTTTCATTTTGTATTTTTTTTTCAGCTATTTCTTACCTGTAATTTTTTGTTACCTGTTGTGCCTCTTGTTACATGTACTGACTCCTCTTGTTACATGTACTGACTCCCCTTGTTACCTGTACTTCCCCTTGTTACCTGTAATTCCTCTTCCATCTCTTATCGACAGGACCATCCTCTTATAGACTCGGTGAAGGCTTCCGGATGGGTTCATATATCCTGCTTTATATAACACCCCTCCCCCCCCCCCCCTCAAGCTCCTCAACCACTGTACACCTATATCAGTTCACATGAAGACCAGCCACCCAATCGCGTTTCACAGTAAGATTAACCATGCTAACCTACCCTGACCTAGCCTGATCTAAACTAACCTAACACTAACCTCACCATACTAACATACCCTGACCTCGCCTGACCTAAGCTAACCTAACCACCCTAACCTAACCTCACACTAACCTATCCTAATATAAAATAACCTAACCTCCCTACTGTAATGTGTTATAAATTTACTGTAATTATTGTATTATTATCATTATCTTTCACTATCGCCACCAAAAGTTAAATTTATCATTCATCTAAATTATTTCCACATTCCAATAATATATCACAACAAACTAAGACATTCTAACAATCAATGCTACTTTTTTTTTTATTTACACTACTTTTTGTTCATCTTTTTACTCTCAGCAGCAGTAGCACACGTAACAGCCCCTCGCGACAGGTACAAGACGAACTCAATTGGAAGAGTAGGGAAGGTTCGGGAGAGGTGCTCATCTGATATCGTTCCAGGATCTCATCTTTCACCTCCCCTTAAGCTCCTCACATCCAGGCTCCTGAAAATTGGATACAGACACCCACCTCAACAAATTGAGCTTCGGGGCACAAGATGGAAAGGGGGAGAGGGAGAGGACGCTACGTGTTTTATTTCTCCTCTGTTTTCTTTCTTTCTCTTTCTTTCTTTCTTTCTTTCTTTCTTTTTTATCTTCATCCTTCCTTCCTTCCTTCCTTCCTTCTTTCCTTCCTTCCTTCGTTAGTTAGTGTCTTGTTCTGTGTCGTCGATATATTTCTGGCTTCTTATATGTGCAAATCTCTCTCTCTCTCTCTATCTCTCTCTATCTCTCTCTCTCTCTCTCTCTCTCTCTCTCTCTCTCTCCTTAATAGTGTTTTATTAAGGCTAAGACACGCTCCAGGAAACGTAAATAATCCAGTAAATTGACTTGAATCTTATCGTAAGTCGTAGTGTTCGTATTCTCAGGCAATCATAACCAGTAGAGATTTGACTTAAAGAAAACGGGGGCATCAATTGAAGACTTAAGGGCGAAAATAACATTGTTCTTACGTGTTAATAATTCCTTACCGACTTGAGGGGTAGTGTATAGGAAGTTGAGTCTTAAGGAGAGATGATTTATGGGTGAAATTACGATGCGTTTTTGTCTTGATTAATATATTTTTTGATGTGTTGTTTAAGTATATTTATTTGTAGTGTATGTATGTATGTATGTATGTATGTATGTATGTATGTATGTACAGGGTATTTATGAGTAATTTTCGTGTATAAATGTGTATTTTGTATTGTATAAATATATATTTTTTAATATAACTTAGTCAAATATATTCTTTGGAATTGATGCCCTGTTTCCTATAGGTCATTTGAAAACTATACCTTGAAATAGGAACTTAACTAACTTATTTAAGGGAACTTTGAACTGACTTATTTGAGGGAACTTTTAACGGACTTATTTAAGGGAACTTTTAACGGACTTATTTAAGGTCAAAGATGCATTGTGTGTGATGTTTTACACCTATTGTATTTATGGGTCATTTAGCTTCGTCTTAAACTGTATTGTATTGTATTATTTGCATTGTATTTTGTATTATTGTATTGTATATTGTATAACTGTATTTCGTATTGTATTTTCTTTATTATTATACTGTACATTCCGTTGTATTTCATCATATTACACTGTTGTCTTATAAGAAATATATAATTTTCACCTTCTTGTGACACTGCTGGTTCAGTCTGACGGCCAGAATCACAGAATTTAAAACCTTATGAACGGGTGACTTAAGGTTTGAAATCCCATTCCTCAGCATCCGTATAAATAAATTTGTGTGAGTTGGGAAGGTCTAATTTTGCCATAAGACTGACGTGATGATTCGTTGAACTTAACCCTTCCAGTGAGTTGATTTAAGGGTGAGATTACGGTGGCTCTGGTATAGTGGATCTTGGTGGGTGGATTGTGACAGCATCAGTCTTCATCAAGGGTATTGCTTCTTGTCCTCTATAAGTGAGATTAATTTCTTGTTGATGGCGATAGTTTTAGTCTCACGTGTTTATTTAATTATTTTGGTCCTATTGATTTGTTTGGGTGGGTTTTGATTTGATTCTGTTTGTTTTTTGTTTTTTTTAGTTGTCTGGTTATTTTTTTTTTTTTTTTTTGTCTTATTTGCGTGCATTTGTTTTCATGTTTAAGTTTTAATCATCTATACTTTCGTTTGTTTAAGGTTCATTCATCTATAACTTCATTTGTTTTCATTTAGATAGGCTTTAATCATATATACTTTTATTTGTTTGTTTTAATCATCTATACAATTTGCATTTTCACTTATAATATCTCTGCTTATTTTTCCTTTCCTCGTTTTATTAATTTACTTCATATTATTATTCTTTTTGTATATTTACATATTATTCGCAAAATGATAAGTCATAAGTGGTGAAATGTACACTCAGACAGTCAAACAGTCGAGTTCGTGAAGGTTGAAAACAATAGACGACTGAATCACTTACTCTCTTGCACTTGTTTCCTCCTTGAGCAATATATTGAGTCACCAAGTCTTCTGCATCGTTTATATTACTGGAAATTCCCTTCAACACAAAGAAATATATATTGATGTTGTAATTATTTGTTATTTATGGATTTCTAGTGTTTATATTTTTTGTGTGTGATGGTATGACTTGGCGAGTATCTGTGTAGCTCTGAACTATTTAATCTTTGAGTGTGTGTGTGTGTAAACAAGCTCTAGTGGATATAAGGAAAATCTTCACTTTAGATGAATCCTACAAAGACCAGCCCCTCCCCTCCCACCCCCAGCTCTGCCCTTCCCTCATGCTCCCCTAAGGTCTTCGCCCCTCCTGCACCCCCTTTGGTTCTGTCCTCCCCCTTCCCCCAAGCTCTGCCCTCCCCCTTCCTCACGTCTCCCTGAGGCAATACAAGGGGTAACTGAGCCCCAAGACCCCTGGGGGGAGAGGGGGAGTGAATTAGGGCAAGGGACGAGAAATCTCAGAGATGGAGGAGGGAGAGGGAGTGGCGGGGGAGGAGGAGGGCTGGAAGGCTACCGTAGAGGAGAAGAGGAGGATGACGGGAAGGAAGAGGAAAGAGGAGGAGGAGGAGGAGGAGGAAAGGAAGACTACCGTAGAGGAAGAGAAGAAGAAGAAAAAAGCAGAAGAGAATGACAAACGAAGGGAGAGAAAAGAAGAGTGAATATTGAGAAGGAAAAAATAAATTAGAATAAAAGAAAGACACTATGAAAACAAAAATAAGTGGTAGAAAAACATTAAAAATTTTCACTAATAAAAGTAACTGAAATAAATTACCTTAAAATTATAACTTAAATTCACTATCATATGATGCTACAATATCAGCCATCTTAAACCCTGTATAAGATATCGTAAACTCATATTAAACAAGTACCATTGTGTCTCTTAATGTTAAACAGATGAGAATAGTTTAAAGAATTTCACTCCTGGAAAGTTATTAAAATTTGATTGTTTTTTTTTTTTTGGTTATGTCGTTTGTTTGTTGAGTTTATATATTGTGTATGTGAGTTTAGGAGGAGGAGTAGAGTATGTGGCGATGTTTTTACCTGTTTGTTTTTATTTGTTTTAGGTTACATATTAAATTTGTCTAGTATTTCCTGCCTGTACTACTCTCTCTCTTTCTCTCTCTCTCTCTCTCTCTCTCTCTCTCTCTCTCTCTCTCTCTCTCTCAGGAGGTGGGTTCGGTGCCTTTTATCCACCCCACATATAAGATGAAGTGTAAAGATGATAACATATTGAAATTAATAACAACAATTGCATTATAGTATTGCATTAGTTAATCTAAGTCGCTGTACAACACAAGGTATCTTCTTTACCTAACTTAACCTAACCTCACCCACCCAGATAGTGGCAGGAATGTTAATGTATAGAGGAAATATACTGTGGTGTCTATACTTCAGGTGATTCTCATTCTGACGCACGTTGTATATCTGCTGTTTTTGGTTCACTAGTAGCCAGGGTTACCGTTCACTGTGGCTTCTTTATACAGTAGACAGCATCATTTGAAGGGTAAGGAAGGTATTATTGCTATATATAATCAACGAAGCCTTGAGATCATTAGTCAGGTGGGAGGGGAAGGTAGACGATGGCTAAGAGTTATGGACCAAGTAGCAGCGAGCGGCCCACCTCGTACTGTGCTGTACTGTATACCTGCCACTGTATCACGCCGTCGGACGCTGCCAAACCTTGATCGATAAATTCCGGACATCCGTGACACAACTACGCCACCACTCTGGGGGGAATACAGATTGCTCATTAGAAAAACTCCGGGCGCGGCCTCCAGGCGTTCTCCCGTGGTAACTTCCGGAAGAATTACCGATAAAACTAATACAAAAATGGATATAAAATGGCCGAGGTTCCCCGCCGGCGTCGACAGCGGACGGGGCGAGCCATTGACAAACTGGGTAATGGTGGGCGATAAATTCTCGCAGATTGAGCGCCTCTCATTTACATTTTATTTGCCAGTCCTTCCCAGATTTATTGTTGTTCTTCATTTTTCAAGAGGAAGGCGAGAAGGACGTAACCCTCAAGGGAAACAAAGACCCGTGAAATCAGCTCTCTGTCTTAGTAACGAGAGGGCGAAAATCTGTCTCCATTACGGCCTGGTCTTAGCGTCCGTCCTGGCCCAAATTTCCCGCGTGTTTCGTGGGTTTGTGGTAATTTTCTGTGTATTGGTCATAACATGTGAAGACGCTACTGGAAGATATGATATTGACGGAATAGATTAATGTGTAGGACTATTGAAACACCCCCCCCCCCGCCCTCTCTCTCTCTCTCTCTGTATTTATGAAAGATAATCAACGGTCTGAAATAATTTGGTAGTCGAAGAAATATTAATGAAAGTTTTGAAAGAAAGGTCACGAGTAGGTCTTCCTATGTACACACACACACACACACACACACACACACACACTTACCGAACTCCCATATCAACGCCACCATCTTAAGTCTCTCTCTCTCTCTCTCTCTCTCTCCGTGGCGAGACCTTCGGGTATGACACACATTATTTGACCTTAAGAACACAGCAACACTAAGACGCTCTGTTGAGTTGTATTGATATTATTACGCTGACTCTTATGGTTTTGTTTATTCCTGTTTATTTTACTTTATTGTATTATCCTTATTTCTTATTTTTTCTAATTCTTTTAATTTTCTCTTCTCTCTCTCACCTCACAATCTCATCCTACCTTCCCTCACCCCTCAACATCACCCCTCCCTCACCCTCCTCCCCTCCCTCATCCCTCATCATCACCCCTCCTCCCCTCCCTCATCCCTCACCATCACCTCTTCCCCTCCCTCATCCCTCACCATCACCCCTCCTCTCCTCCCTCATCCCTCACCTATCTTCCCCTCCCTCATCCCTCACCATCACCTCTCTTCCCCTCCCTCATCCCTAACCATCACCTCTCTTCCCCTCCCTCACCCCTCACCATCACCCCTCCTCCCCTCCCTCATCCCTCACCATCACCGCTCTTCCCCTCCCTCATCCCTCACCAACACCCCTCCCTCACCCTCCTTCCCTCCCTCATCCCTCACCATCACCCCTCCTCCCCTCCCTCACCCCTCACCATCACCTCTCTTCCCCTCCCTCATCCCTCACCATCACCCCTCCTCCCCTCCCTCACCCCTCACCATCACCCCTCCTCCCCTCCCTCACCCCTCACCATCACCTCTCTTCCCCTCCCTCACCCCTCCCTCACCCTCCTCCCCTCCCTCACCCCTCACCATCACCTCTCTTCCCCTCCTCACCCCTCTCCATCACCTCTCTTCCCCTCCCTCATCCCTCACCATCACCCCTCCTCCCCTCCATCATCCCTCACCATCACCCCTCCCTCACCCTCCTCCCCTCCCTCATCCCTCACCATCACCTCTCTTCCCCTCCCTCACCTCTCACCATCACCTCTCTTCCCCTCCCTCATCCCTCACCATCACCTCTCTTCCCCTCCCTCACCCCTCACCATCACCTCTCTTCCCCTCCCTCACCCCTCCTCCATCACCCCTCTTCCCCTCCCTCATCCCTCACCATCACCCCTCCTCCCCTCCCTCACCCCTCACCATCACCCCTCTTCCCCTCCCTCATCCCTCACCATCACCCCTCCTCCCCTCCCTCACCCCTCACCATCACCCCTCTTCCCCTCCCTCACCCCTCCTCCATCACCCCTCTTCCCCTCCCTCACCCTCACCATCACCCCTCTTCCCCTCCCTCATCCCTCACCATCACCTCTCTTCCCCTCCCTCATCCCTCACCATGACCCCTCCTCCTCTCCCTCATCCCTCACCATCACCCCTCCTCCCCTCCCTCACCCCTCACCATCACCTCTCTTCCCCTCCCTCATCCCTCACCATCACCCCTCCTCCCCTCCCTCACCCCTCACCATCACCTCTCTTCCCCTCCCTCATCCCTCACCATCACCTCTCTTCCCCTCCCTCACCCCTCACCATCACCCCTCTTCCCCTCCCTCACCCCTCACCATCACCTCTCTTCCCCTCCCTCACCCCTCACCATCACCCCTCTTCCCCTCCCTCACCCCTCACCATCACCCCTCCTCCCCTCCCTCACCCCTCACCATCACCCCTCTTCCCCTCCCTTACCCCTCACCATCACCTCTCTTCCCTTCCCTCACCCCTCACCATCACCCCTCTTCCCCTCCCTCACCCCTCACCATCACCCCTCTTCCCCTTCCTTACCCCTCACCATCACCTCTCTTCCCTTCCCTCACCCCTCACCATCACCCCTCTTCCCCTCCCTCACCCCTCACCACCACCCCTCTTCCCCTCCCTCACCCCTCACCATCACCCCTCTTCCCCTCCCTCACCCCTCACCATCACCCCTCCTCCCCTCCCTCACCCCTCACCATCACCTCTCTTCCCCTCCCTCATCCCTCACCATCACCCCTCTTCCCCTCCCTCACCCCTCACCATCACCCCTCTTCCCCTCCCTCACCCCTCACCATCACCCCTCTTCCCCTCCCTCACCCCTCTCCATCACCTCTCTTCCCCTCCCTCACCCCTCACCATCACCCCTCTTCCCCTCCCTCACCCCTCACCATCACCCCTCCTCCCCTCCTCACCCCTCTCCATCACCCCTCTTCCCCTCCCTCATCCCTCACCATCACCTCTCTTCCCCTCCCTCACCCCTCACCACCACCTCTCTTCCCCTCCCTCACCCCTCACCATCACCTCTCTTCCCCTCCCTCACCCCTCACCATCACCCCTCTTCCCCTCCCTCACCCCTCACCACCACCCCTCTTCCCCTCCCTCACCCCTCACCACCACCTCTCTTCCCCTCCCTCACCCCTCACCATCACCTCTCTTCCCCTCCCTCACCCCTCACCATCACCCCTCTTCCCCTCCCTCACCCCTCACCATCACCCCTCTTCCTCTCCCTCACCCTTCTCCCTCACCCTTCCTACCTTCCCTCATCCTACTTTTCACTCCAACCACCATCCATCCTGAACCTCATCTACCCGTCCCCATCAAACCTCCCCTCCCTCCCTCTACCCCTCCCCCTCATCCCCCTCCCCCCCTCACCCTCTCCCCTTCACCCCCTCTCCCCCTCATTGATAACAAGAGAAAGTCAAGGGAAACAAGCCACGTAACATAAGCAAGGTTCCATTCTTTCGATTTTTCCCGACAGTCTCGTGGCCTCGACGGCAGCAACTTGTAATGGGATATGTAAATCAGTCACCGCATATTTGTGAGACGTCTTGCCCGACGCACTCGCCCAGATGGTGTCTGTCTGTCTGTGTGTCTGTGGATGTCGGTGTGTGTATCAGTGTGTATCTGTGTGTGTGTGTGTGTGTGTGTGTATGATAGTGGGTTATATAAATGTGTGTGTGTGTGTGTGTGTGTTGTGTGTGTGTGGGTGTCAGTCAGTAGCAGCAATAACAGCAATGGAGTGGGGTTTTCACACACACACACACACACACAAGAAAATCGTTGATGGATTCATAGTTTTTATTGACTTCCTGAACCACAAAATCGTCGTCTCTCCGAAATATTTTTTTTCCTTTCGAATGATAAAAGTTGGTTTTTAACACCAGCCAATATGAGAATACTGCCCCTATCACCAACAACACCACCACTATCACCAACACCACAACTATCACCAACAACACCATCACTGTCACTACCATTATCACCACCACTACTCCCCACCACCACTCCCCACCGTCACCACTATCACCACCAACAATCACTGCCAACATCAACACTACCACAACAACAATAATATCACCACCACCACCTCCTCTCACCACCACTCACCACCACCACTCACCACCATCACCACCACTCACCACCATCACTACCACTCAACACTCACCACCACTCACCACCACCACTCACCACCAACCACCATCACCACCACCATCACTACCACTCACCACTCATCACCACCATCACTCACCACCACCACCACTCACCACTATCACCACCACCACCATCATCAACGCTGCCACTGATATTTGCAATACAAGAGGCAGCCTGGGAACGTGGATATCACTTTACTGATCCCCGTCCTAATCGTCTCCGCTAATTGTCAATCACACCACACGATGAATCCCTAATCATTGGCTGGTCTCAAATGTATTAGTCTTCTCACTCACCTCCTTCCATTCACCTCCTCCCAATCCTCTTCCTCACCTTTACTCCCCCTTTCACTCACCTCCTCCTAATCCTCCACTTCCTCCTTCTCCTCACCTTTACTCCCCCTTTCACTCACCTGTTCCTAATCCTCCACTTCCTCCTTCTCCTCACCTTTACTCCCCTTTCACTCACCTCCTCCTAATCCTCCACTTCCTCCTCCTCCTCACCTTTACTCACCCTCCCACTCACCTCCTCCTAATCCTCCACCTCCTCACCTTTACTCCCGGTGCCCAATCGCAACAACGACCTGCGTCCTAATCATTACCATTTATAACCATTAGAATCTAACTAGTAGACCCCGTCCGCCATTTCCAACCACCATTGCCGACTAACCCCCCCCCCCTCCCCCTCTTCCTCCCACACCTCCCCATTTAGGCTCCTCCCCTCCCTCAGGCCCCCCCTTCCCTCCTTGCCATCACCCTCGGCCAAGTAATCCTACAAATTGGATTTAATTATCTTGGGCGTGACACTCTGAGAGAGGATTAACACGCTGGTCGAGTACCTTCTGCGCCATCTTGTATCTCATTTGCATACGCAGCCAAGTTTAGTCTAGCATTCACCTTTCTTCTGCTTCAGCACCACCACCACTGTCGCCGTCAACGTCACCTGCAGGACGTGACACAGGTGAACAGCCGCAATAGACCTACCTGTTGGAAATATTGGGGGAGAAAAAAACACCTCTGCCGGTGCTGCTGGAAGACGGGCCAGGTACAGGCACACAAACAACCACACGACACCTTTCCTTTACCTGTAGGAGGTACTGAGAGCAAGCAGCATCACTAACGAGGCCACCTGCGGGAGAAACTCGGCGGAGGTGAGAGGCCACAACTTACCTACCTGCAGCAGGTATTGGGAAACGAAACGGCAGCAGCGGCGTCGATCAGCCAAGTCGACGGCCGCCGATAGAGGAAGACGCGGTGGCAGGCCTTTGAGCCGTGCTACACTGAGTCTCCCGCTGGTTAATGCTCTTACCTCTCGCCTCTGCATTCCTGGTCGTAATTACCTGCTGCCTGTGTCCGGAGCCTTCAGGTGCGCTGATTACCTTTCACTGTTTATATTCCAGAGACGTATATGTATGTATTCCAGGATTCCCAGGTAGGGGGGAGGGAGGTGGGGAGAACCAGGCGACGCCATCTTTGGAATATCTCGGAGTGTCAGTTAGCATTACCTCTCACACGAGAAGCATCTTGGAGACGCTGGTGGGAATATTTGGGAATGTTGGAACGGTGGTGGGAATATCTGGGAATGTCGGAGTGGTGAGGGTGCCACCAGCTGCCGGCCCGACTCATTAACACGCTCCAGGCGCAAATGGTGCCACCTCCTCCTCCTCCTCCTCCTCCTCCTCCTCCTCCTCCTCCTCCTCCTCCTCCTTCTTCTTCTTCTTCTTCTTCTTCTTCTTCTTCTTCTTCTTCTTCTTCTTTATTTTCCTCCTGTTCCACTACCTCCTCTCCCATGTCTCATTATTCTCTTCCACGTCCTTCACATCTCTTCCTCTTTCCCTTTAACGTTATTCCTCACCCCTTACACCCTGACTCTCACACCTTACCCCTCACCCTCACCTCTTACACTCACCGCTCACCCGTACCCCTCCACCCCTACCCCCCACCCCTCACACCTACCCCTCACCCCTCACCCCTACCCCTCACCCTCACCCTTCACCCTCACCGCTCACCCTCACCCCTCGCCCTCACCCCTCACCCCTCACCCTCGCCCTCACCCCTACCCCTCACCCCTCACCTCTCACCCCTCACTCTCCCCGCTCATCACAGCCATTATTATCGAGCAAGATGGGAGTGTCAGGGGCGGTGTGTTATCGTTATCACAGGACGAGACACACATGAATCTTCCTTAGTCCCCCCCTCCCTCACCCTTTCCTCACCCTGCCTTCCCGTACTCCCTCCCTCACCCAGAGCCCTTTACCCGCCCTTATTGGGGAATTAAGAAAGGTCAGATGCCCTTAGTGTCACATGTGGCTTGCAATCTCCCTCCCTCTATCCCTCCCTCCCTCTATCCCTCTCTCCCTCTATCTCTCACCCACAGCCTTTACCCGCCCTTATCGACGGGGGAGGGAGAGGCTCTGAGCCCTAGGTGCCAGGCGAGGCTTGCAACAATGCCAGCGCCAATTATGAGAACACTCTAATTGTAACGTTGCAGTCTGACTTCAGGTGTGTCAGCTAAATTGGGGAGGCAGGAGGTGTGGTGGTAGGGGAGGTATACTCCTACTGTATAGTGGTGGTGGTAGCGGCGGCGTCGTCGTGTGGTAGCGTTGGTGATAGTGGTGTATAGTGGTAGTTGTGATGTGTAGTGGTGGTGGTGGAGGTGTAGTGACAGTGAAGGTGTGTAGTGACGGTGGAGTGTAGTGGTGGTGGTGGAGGAGGAGGTGTGTGTGTGTGTGTGTGGTGGTGGTGGTGGAGGAGGTGTGTGTGGTGGTGGTGGAAGAGGTGTGTGTGGTGGTGGTGGAGGAGGTGTGTGTGTGGTGGTGGTGGTGGAGGAGGTGTGTGTGGTGGTGGTGGTGGAGGAGGAGGTGTGTGTGTGTGTGTGTGGTGGTGGTGGTGGTGGAGGAGGTGTGTGTGGTGGTGGTGGAGGAGGTGTGTGTGTGGTGGTGGTGGTGGAGGAGGTGTGTGTGGTGGTGGTGGTGGAGGAGGAGGTGTGTGTGGTGGTGATGGTGGAGGAGGTGTGTGTGTGGTGGTGGTGGAGGAGGTGTGTGTGGTGGTGATGGTGGAGGAGGTGTGTGTGTGGTGGTGGAGGAGGTGTGTGTGTGGTGGTGGTAGAGGAGGAGGTGTGTGGTGGTGGTGGTGGAGGAGGTGTGTGTGGTGGTGATGGTGGAGGAGGTGTGTGTGTGGTGGTGGAGGAGGTGTGTGTGGTGGTGGTGGAGGAGGAGGTGTGTGGTGGTGGTGGAGGAGGAGGTGTGTGGTGGTGGTGGTGGAGGAGGTGTGTGTGGTGGTGATGGTGGAGGAGGTGTGTGTGTGGTGGTGGAGGAGGAGGTGTGTGGTGGTGGTGGAGGAGGAGGTGTGTGTGGTGGTGGTGGAGGAGGTGTGTGTGGTGGTAGTGGTGGTGGAGGAGGTGTGTGTGTGGTGGTGGTGGAGGAGGTGTGTGTGTGTGTGTGGTGGTGGAAGTGTGTGTGGTGGTAGTGGTGGTGGTGGTGGAGGAGGTGTGTGTGTGGTGGTGGTGGAGGTGTGTGTGGTGGTGGTGGTGGAGGAGGTGTGGGTGGTGGTAGTGGTGGTGGTGGAGGAGGTGTGTGTGTGGTGGTGGTGGTGGAGGAGGTGTGTGTGTGTGTGGTGGTGGTGGAGGAGGTGTGTGTGGTGGTGGTGGTGGAGGAGGTGTGTGTGGTGGTGGTGGAGGAGGTGTGTGTGTGTGTGGTGGTGGTGGAGGAGGTGTGTGTGTGTGGTGGTGGTGGAGGAGGTGTGTGTGGTGGTGGTGGTGGTGGTGATGGAGGAGGTGTGTGTGGTGGTAGTGGTGGTGGTGGAGGAGGTGTGTGGTGGTGGTGGTGGAGGAGGTGTGTGTGTGTGGTGGTGGTGGAGGAGGTGTGTGTGGTGGTGGTGGTGGTGGTGGTGGAGGAGGTGTGTGTGGTGGTAGTGGTGGTGGTGGAGGAGGTGTGTGTGTGTGGTGGTGGTGATGGAGGAGGTGTGTGTGGTGGTAGTGGTGGTGGTGGAAGAGGTGTGTGTGTGGTAGTGGTGGTGGTGGAGGAGGTGTGTGTGTGGTGGTGGAGGAGGTGTGTGTGTGGTGGTGGTGGTGGAGGAGGAGGAGGAGGTGTGTGTGTGGTAGTGGTGGTGGTGGTGGAAGAGGTGTGTGTGGTGGTAGTGGTGGTGGTGGAGGAGGTGTGTGTGTGGTGGTGGAGGAGGTGTGTGTGTGGTAGTGGTGGTGGTGGTGGAAGAGGTGTGTGTGGTGGTAGTGGTGGTGGTGGAGGAGGTGTGTGTGTGTGGTGGTGGTGGTGGAGGAGGAGGTGTGTGTGTGGTAGTGGTGGTGGTGGAGGAGGTGTGTGTGTGGTGGTGGAGGAGGTGTGTGTGTGGTGGTGGTGGTGGAGGAGGAGGTGTGTGTGTGGTAGTGGTGGTGGTGGTGGAAGAGGTGTGTGTGGTGGTAGTGGTGGTGGTGGAGGAGGTGTGTGTGTGGTGGTGGAGGAGGTGTGTGTGTGGTAGTGGTGGTGGTGGTGGTGGAAGAGGTGTGTGTGGTGGTAGTGGTGGTGGTGGAGGAGGTGTGTGTGGTGGTGGTGATGGAGGAGGTGTGTGGTGGTAGTGGTGGTGGTGGAGGAGGTGTGTGTGTGGTAGTGGTGGTGGTGGAGGAGGTGTGTGTGTGGTGGTGGAGGAGGTGTGTGTGTGGTGGTGGTGGTGGAGGAGGAGGTGTGTGTGTGGTGGTAGTGGTGGTGGTGGAGGAGGTGTGTGTGTGGTAGTGGTGGTGGTGGTGGAAGAGGTGTGTGTGGTGGTAGTGGTGGTGGTGGAGGAGGTGTGTGTGTGGTAGTGGTGGTGGTGGTGGAAGAGGTGTGTGTGGTGGTAGTGGTGGTGGTGGAGGAGGTGTGTGTGTGGTGGTGGTGGTGGAGGAGGAGGTGTGTGTGTGGTAGTGGTGGTGACAGTGAGGGACGTTGTCATGGTGATGGTGGGTGACTTTACAACAGTGCACAGTACAGTCTGGGTGTAGGGTGCTGGCCACACAGTATATGCCGTATGTGTACATAAGTGGCCGTCAGGTCTATATGAATCCCACTTTCACCTGTATGAATATGTTCGTTCAAGAGTGTTTTTGTCTAGGAGTGTGTCATTTTATATACAGGTGTACTTTTGAGCGCATCCTTATGTCAGTACTTATATCTGTATGTATGTGGGTATGAATATGTACGTTATGTGTAGATACACATGAGTGTGTACTTTTAAACGTCTCTTCCCCTGTTTACAGAAACTCTAAAAAAATGCCGCCGCTTCTTGAGGCACAACAGTAATTGTACAAGTTAGTTCAACTGTGTGTGAGTATTTCCTCAACTTGCCAAACACAACAACATGTTACCACCAGCTCCTCATTCTCTCCCCCAGCCTTCCTCCCTCCCCAAGCCCCCTCCTCCCCCAGCCCCCTCCTCCCCCAGCCCCTTCCTCCCCCAATCCCCCCTCCTACCCCAGCCCCCCCTCTTACCCCAGTCCCCCCTCCTACCCCAGCCCCCCTCCTACCCCAGTCCCCCTCCTCCCCCAGTCCCCCCTCCTACCCCAGCCCCCCCTCCTACCCCAGCCCCCCCTCCTACCCCAGCCCCCCCCCCTCCTGCCCCAGTCCCTCCCTCCTCCGCCTGACCCTCCTCAGTCCTCTCCACGACATGTGTCGTCAATTATACTCACCAAGGTAAATTATTCAATATCCTGTTTTTTTCTTCTTCTTCCTCGTCTCCTTATTGAGCACTCGGCAAAACTGTTCTCTCCAACAAACCAAATTGAGGAAGTTTAGACGCAGAATTGGATTACTTGTTCGCGTTTTTTCTCCGTGTGCGAGGTGGGGGGGGGGGGGGGAACAGTCAGTCGGTCGGTGACATCTCATTTCTAAGTCATCGTGGGGGTTGGTATGTCGTTAGTTAAGGGGAATTGTTTTACGAAGAACCATGAAGATATTGTTGGTTTTGTTCATATATAACACAACTGTCTAATGAGGGAGTGTTTCTAAAAGCGTTATTTAGTGTTTGTTCATATACGGCATTAGTATCTGTATGAGAAAATGTTCGTAGTAAGTTATATTATCTTTGTTCATGTATTGTTCAAGCGTCAATTAGGGAATAGTTCCATATAAAAGTCTTATTGACTTTGTTCACATACGGCAGAAGCGTCTCAAAGGGTCATATTATCAATGTTAATGAATATATTATGATAAACAGAGATTTACAAGGGTCTTACAGCCTGGACTTGTTCCTCATTAACGACAGACATTCACAAGGATGAATATTTGATTATCTACCAAATTATTATATTATATCTAATGGCAAATAATACCTTGTGATCCCATCTATACCTTCTGTGACACCTTGGTATCAGGTAAACACTGAGTGCTGAATGTGTGTAACCCCTGAAGACACTTCGCAGGATGTGGTAAAGTTTCGTAGGACATTTACCTCCGAGAATGGATAATTTGGCTCGGCTGGATAACAGGATCGGGCCACTTGGATGGCAAGGGAGCGTCTATTCCTCAGAGGGGAGAGTAATGGCTACGGAAATCCCCTTCTCCTCCCCTCAAATACGGTAGTGCTAAGAGAGGGGACTCACAGATGAGGAAGGGGACGTCTCCTCCTGTTAGGGGGAAGGTGTGAGGCAGCTCCACAGGGCGTCACAATTATCAGGTGCCTCATAATTGTGTTCATTAAACAAGAACGACTTCAAAGACGGCAGGGATACAAAGCGACGCCTCGAACACCTCCTTCACACCCTCCCTGTACCCTCGATCACCCCGCTGAGGAGGTGACGACGACCACCCCGCTGCCGAGGACTGGTTAATGACCCAGCGCTCTGCATAGGGTTTTGTTATCTCTCTCGAGCAACACTGCAGTTCACTATTATACCGCCTCATGTTCATACACCTCCACCACTGCCTGCCACACCTTTCTCCAGCCACACTACACTACCACGTCTCTCTGCAGCCACACTACATTGCCACATCACTCTGGAGCCACACTACATTGCCACAACTTTCTTGAGACACTATACTGCCATACCTAACGCTCCACTACCGTACCTTGTTCACACTACGCCCACTACCACCACACCTACCACCACAGCACCACACCTATTACCACACCTACCACACCAAACCACACTATATCCGTGTGCGCTGTATCCATATTCCCACCCAGCACAACCTTCATCATAACACCCTCCGGATATAGGGGTGAAAGAGGCCAACATGTAAACAAAGTAGAAGGCCTCCCGGAGATCAGCTGTTGGCGAAGGAGGCAGGGATCTTGCTCCAATTTTCCCGCCATATTTGAATAATACAGGCCCCGCCATTTGCCAGCGCGGGCCAGCTGTGCCTCCACGTACCGCGCGCGGGAAACAATATTGGTACATCACTCAATATCGCGCCTTATTATGAAGATTATATGCTAACGCCCTACCGCTACCGCCACCACTGCTGCTGTCGACGGTGCTGTGGTCCAAGGCCGCGCGGATTCACAAACATTTCATACTCTGATTTTTCTGCTTCTTTTTTTGTTAGCCCTCGAGAGAAGAGAATTTATTTAGTTAAGGTTGAGTCTTAATTTAATTTAGACGGTGTTATAAATAATAGCTTAAGTTAACGAGTTATATAGCCTCTCCGGACACCAGTTAAGGGACAAATTCACGGCCTGGATGTTTCTTATAAATTCTTAGTTAGAATTTTCTTACGATTTTTTTCATACTCACGGGGTTAAGTCATCGTACTCAGGGGTAAAGTCATCGTACTCAGGGGTTAAGTCATCGTACTCAGGGGTTAAGTCATCGTACTCAGGGGTTAAGTCATCGTACTCAAAGGGTTAAGTTATCGTATTCACGAGACTTATGCCACCTTATTCTTGGGTTTAAGTCATCATACTCAAGGGGTTGTCATCGTACTCGTGGGTTTGAGTCATTATACTCAAGGGGTAAAACGCTATATATGGTGGAATCTTGATGCATTTGCTTTGGTGACATACAGTTTAGTGAAGTAAGTTAGGTACATTATTACATCACCATTTAAGGGAAAATTATAACGTAGCAAACATTTGAAAATCTTGGGTAAAGATCCTCAAAGACTTTATACGGCCTGTCTCTTAATTGATGCTAAGGGTAATTATGTAGTTAAGACTTAGTGTAATTATGAAGTCATTTTGAGCATTAGTTTAGTATCTTATCTTACGTTAGTCAGTTAAATACGTTACGAGAAAAAAAATCAACATACGAATCCCTTTGAGAATCCGTTCCTTTGCCCTTGCATGGCTTGAGGCTAAACGATGGCCTGAGCCTTGAGCCGTGTGCCATTCAAGTCCTGCGTCAGGAAGGTGCTCGACTTTGCCTGTGAGCTCGGCCTGTGTTTGTTGTGGTGAAGACGGTAGAGGAGAGGCTGATGTTGTCTTGTGTTGTTTTTTGTTTTTTTTTTTTACGGGGATTTGCCCACCCGGGCACAGGTCACTGACCCACATCTGGACTTGGGGGGGGGCGAAAATGTATTAATATTAATAATAATTCGTAGTAAATAAAATTTAAAATAAAATAATTAAATAAATAATAATAATAATAATAATAATAATAACGAACCATAAATACAAAAATGAAAAAAGATCAAAAGTGAGAGAGAATATGTGTATGTTGTGTTGTCAATGGTAAGAGAAACAATTGAGACCCTGCAACTGAGTGTAAATGAGGCAGAAAGTCAGATCAGCAACCTGGGACTTGGTCACAATTTTCGTGATGCCATATGGCAGCAGAGTCTACCATTAGACAACACATTATGCTGCCAATATCTTCCCAGGCGGTAGTACCTCCCTGTTTGGTAGCTACCTACTACCAGTTGTGTGTGGTGGTGTGTTACCTGTGTGTGGTGGTGTGTTACCTGTGTGTGGTGGTGTGTTACCTGTGTGTGGTGGTGTGTTACCTGTGTGTGGTGGTGTGTTACCTGTGTGTGGTGGTGTGTTACCTGTGTGTGGTGGTGTGTTACCTGTGTGTGGTGGTGTGTTACCTGTGTGTGGTGGTGTGTTACCTGTGTGTGGTGGTGTGTTACCTGTGTGTGGTGGTGTGTTGCCTGTGTGTGGTGGTGTGTTACCTTTGTGTGGTGGTGTGTTACCTGTGTATGATGGTGTGTTAGTTCTATGGGATGAGTGTTACCTGTGTGAGACTGAGAGTTACCCGAGTGTTACTGGAATTGTTACCTGTTCGAGATGTTGCTCCTTCACTCACATTATAGAACCTCTCCCAAGAACCTTTCCTATCCCTCCAGAACCCCTTTTACTTTCCCAAGAACCTCTCTCATCCTTCCAGAACCCCTGTCACTCTCCCAAGAACCTCTCCCTCATTCCCAAGGTCCTTCCCCCTCTCGGTCCATCTCTCAAGAACCTACCTCCCTTTCTTTCCATCTCCTAAGAGTCTCCTCCTTTCCCTCCCCATCTCCCAAGAACTTCCCCCTCTCCCCAAAGAACCTCCCTCCCCTTCTCCCTATCTCCCCAAAACTTCTCCCTCCTCATAAACCTCTGCCCTGCGTGGCAGTGAGAAGTGATACCACCCTCAGTGTCAAGACCTGACTGAATTACTCAGAATAGGCAAACTGTACTACAAGCTCTGCCAATAAATTTGTTAAACTAAACTAAGCACCTTTCCCAAAGACCTCTCCCCATTTTCTTGGAACCTTCTCTACCTTTCCCCATATTCCTGGAACCTTCCCCTTCCCTCTTCCCCTCTCTCTCCCCTTTTCCCCCTTTCTCCCCATATTTCTAGAGCCTTCCCCTTCCCCCCTTCCCCCCCTCTTTGTCCTTCTTCCTCTTCCCTCCCCCCTTCCCTCCCCATCACCCAATAACTAGGTAAGTGTGTGTGGTAGAGTGGGTTAAGGAAGGTACTGAACGCTCTCTGAGACACGCCAGCAACATGTTTTAATAGTTTGGTGGAGCAATAACCTCTCTCTCTCTCTCTCTCTCTCTCTCTCTCTCTCTCTCTCTCTCTCTCTCTCTCTCTCTCTCTCTCTCTCTCTCTTTTGCCTTGCCTCTTTTTCTTTTTTTGGTTTTAAAATAGAAACTGATATAATAATAATAATAATAATAATAATAATAATAATAATAATAATAATAATGCTAAGAAGAAGAAGAATGTTAGTAAGAATAGTAATAATAATAACAACTCAACGACGATAATAATAATAATAATAATAATAATAATAATAATAATAATAATTTACCTACATGTCCTCATTCGTAGACTATAACAAAAATAATTAGAAACCTAATCTTGTCTATTATAATGTAAGCAACTAAGTGATATATTATCGTTATATCAAGACCATTATGTCCTATACTATGTTTATATAATTATAATGGATATATCTTGGGCATAATATACTTAGCTTAGTTATTATTATTATTATTATTATTATTATCATTATTATTATTATTATTAAACAATGAACTACTAATAACTGTATTTTTATTCATTTTATTTTGAATTTATTTTGTAATTTTTATCCAATTGTATTTTTTTATTTAGAAGAATAAAAAACGGGAGAAACGAAGAGGAGGAGGAGAGATGATGTGTGGGAAGTGGAAGAAGAGGACGAGAGTAGTTGGCTGTATTAACTGTTGAAGGAAGAGGAGGAGGAGGAGAGGTTATAGTGGAGGAAGAGAAGGAGGATGAGGAAGAGGAGGAGGAGAGGTTATAGTGGAGGAAGAGAAGGAGGATGAGGAAGAGAAGGAGTATGAGGAAGAGGAGGAGGAGAAGAAAGAGAAGGAAGAGTATGAGGAAGAGGAGGAGGAGGAGAAGAAAGAGAGAGAAGAGGATGAGGAAGACACAGAAGGCAGGTGTGAACACAGTAGAGGAGAGGGGAGGGCAGCTAGTCACCCCCTCCCCCCTCTTCCCCGTAGTATACCTGGATATGTGACCGCCATTATCTCCATCATGTCGCCCCTCCTGTCACCCCCCTCCCCGTTCCCCTTTGGCGTCCTGCCCAGGGTATACCGCTGCCCCGTGGCCACCCCATCAACACAATGCCATGAGAATACGACACACCATCCGGCGGTCAGCTGTTGTAGTACGCGTGTGGCTGCAACCAGGACACCTCTGTACTCTCCCCCCCCCGCCCACCTTTCGTCCCCTACCTCCCCCCTACTCCCACCCCCTTCTCCCCTCACCCCTCCCCCCCCCTCTCTTCTCTCCCCTTTACCACCTTGTGATTTATCCACGGCATCCATCCCCAGAATCAGCCACGTGCGGTACACCTGGTCACTCTATAGGCCCAGGGATATTTAGGACTCACTGGCGTAGACATTGCAAGGTTAGGTTAGGTTCGGTTTGGTTTGGTTTGGTTAGGTTAGGTTTGGTTAGGTTAGGTGGTTAGGTTAGGTTTGGTTAGGTTTGGTTTGGTTAGGTGTGGTTAGGTTTGGTTTGGTTAGGTTTGGTTTGGTTAGGTTAGGTTAGGTTAGGTTAGGTTAGGTTAGGTTAAAACCACTTTCCAAGAGGCTCACAGTGACCTGCCCTTAATTTTAAAAGTGGTTAAAGAAATATGACCACGTAACTTACTCGTCCAGTTAAGAGTCTTAGCGTGTTGGAACCTTGATGACGCAGATCACAGGAAGCGGTCTGGAGTAGATTGGAGACGGGCATGATACGACACACACACACACACACACACACACACACACACACACACACACCAAATTTTTAAAGACTTCATCATCTCTTTCCCTCAGTCTCTCTTTACTCTCCCCGCCCCCCTTTCCCCCCTTACACACCACTTCCTTCTTCTCCTCCTCCTTCTCCTACCCTGCACCACTTCCTCCCTACCCACCACCCCATTCACCTCCTCCTTCCTAACCCACCACCCCCTCCTCCTCCCCACCACCCCCTTCACCTCCTACCCACCCCCCCTCCTCACCACCCCCTCCCCCTCTTACCCACCCCCTCCTCCTCCTCACCATATTAGCAATTAAAACCCTCAGCTGAAACACCCACAATTAGCTCTTAACAATTTTTTTTTCTTCCCAGGAGATTATGAGGGTAAATGACACAGGGATTCTGTCGTGGGGTGAACACTAAATATCCCGCCGTCTTCATCAAGATTTTCCCAGCTCGGTGTTAATCATATTACAGCGCTAATGAGACGCACCGGCCACTTGCTTGCTCCTTTCCCTTCTGATGAGCCACCCACCGTGTTTTGTGTGTGTGTGTGTGTGTGTGTGTGTGTGTGTGTGTCATTGGCTTATTTACATATTATTTATATTTCCTTCATGACTTTATTCTCACCTTTCTCTATTTCTTTTATTAAATATAATGTTTTTTATTAGTTTGTTTTATTTTTCATGTTTTTTTTAAGTGTTGGTTTATTTTTTGATGAGTCACTAGTGGGTTTAGTTAAGCGCTCTATTGGTAGTTTAACGAGGGTTTAAATCTGGTTTATTAATCTTATTTATAATTGATTTTTGTCATAATTACTTCTATGTTTAATGGTGTTTTATATGGTTTAACTCCTTTATGTAAGACGCTTCTGTTTTTTTTTAAAGGTGTTAATGGCGTGAAGGTTTAATGGGGTTTAATAGTTCTTAATTGTGTCGTCCGCCTCTGCAGATCTCATTAAAATTTGTCCTTTTTTCTGATGTTTGTTTGTTTGTTTGTTGTTGTTGTTGTTTACTGTGAAAGAAAGTTGCTGGGTGTTGTTGTTTTTATTGCTGTTTTTGTTATCTGTTTGTTTCATTTAATGTCTTGATAGTGTGTGTGTGTGTGTGTGTGTGTGTGTGTGTGTGTGTGTGCGAAATGGCTTCCCAGATGTCCTATTTTTCTTATTAATTTGTGAGTTGGAGTTGAGGACAGCGTGGATGTCTTCACTCATGTCTCCCAGGAAAGTCATGCTCTAGATATGCTTCCAGAGAGATGAATGCCTTAGATATGCTCCCTGGAAAGTGTTGCCCCAGATATGCTCCCTGGAAAGTGATGCCCCAGATATGCTCCCTGGAAAATGTATGCCCCAGATGTGTTTCCTGGGAGGTGAACGCCTCGGAAACGCTCCATGTGTGGGGGCTGGCGAGGCCATTTTCGATGACGTCCTGTGAAAAACATTAATATGCTGATATCACGTCCAATACGGCGTGGCCAGACCAGCGCCGGTGTTTCATAAGGCTTTGTCCAGTTCTGAAAATGTCCTCACCCTTTCTCTCAACTTGGCGTTCACCCGTGTCCTTAACTCCGTCTGAATATTTTCCAAGAGAATTTATATATTTTGTATTTCGATTGTCATATTTTCCCGGTTTGTTTGTTTACTTAATCCGTATGTATCCGAAAACGGCATTGCTTTACAGACGACTTGCAATGTGGATAGAATAAGCTGAGTTGCATCATTTTTTAGAGGGGGGGAGAAGGGAAGGAGTGAGTCTTGAGTCTTCAAATTTGTGGGTGATCCTAAGAGCCAAATGACCACAGATATACGTGGAAATATGACCTTTATAACCCAGTGGGCGAGAGAGAACCCCCCCCCCCCCCCCCGTAACATTTTGTCAATAAATGGGGTCATATTAGTTCCTTATCATGTTTTCTTCTGGATGGTTGGAATGACGAGGTTACCCTTGCATGCTACCGAAAAGATTTTGTTGGGATAGGAGAGTTTCGGTCGAGGCGGGAGAGACGATGGCCTCTATACCACCCGGGCAGAAGGTTGACGCTGCTCACTAACTTATGAAAAATAGCGAGGCCGGTGCAAGACGTGACCAAACGAAAGCAGACTCTTGAGAAATGACTGGGGCACAAGTCTGGAATATTTATATCGTTCCAGTCCGACCTTGCTTCACCCTGTGTCGTATCTGAACGGATGAAAAAGTTCACTCTCCCCCCCCCCCCCCCAAGTTTACTTGGTTCACTCACATATTCCCTCGCCTCTGTAACTTCTAGCCCCCTTCCCCCCCTCCCTCCTTCCCCCTCCCCCTTCTCTGTATTAGAAAAACATCTGCTCCTGGAGGCTGCTGGAGTCGTGTACTTTGTTGTTGCTGTTGTTACTTTAGCTCCTTTTAAGTCGCGACGTGTCTACTTTAGGTCTTTTTAAGGAGTAATGCTTCTACTTTATGTATTTTTAAGTAGTAATACGTCTATTTTAGGTCTTTTTAAGTAGTAATACTTCTACTTTAGGTCTTTCTAAGTAGTAATGCGTCTACTTTCAGTCTTTTTAAGTAGTAATGCGTCTACTTTCCGTCTTTTTAAGTAGTAATGCGTCTACTTTAGGTGTTTTAAGTAGTAATGCGTCTACTTTAGGTGTTTTAAGTAGTAATGCGTCAACTTTAGGTCTTTTAAGTAATAATCCGTGTAATTTACATCTTTAAGTAATAATAAGTGCATGATTTCTTTTAGGTTATGTAATTATCGTCTTTAAATCCTCGGTAAAGTATTCCTTGCCTCTACTTGGCTCGTAAACACAAATTATACCACTTCATATTGATATGGGTTATATAATTATCCTTAAATAATCAATAATCCCCTTAAATCATTTGTCATGTCTTTTGTTATCATTTTAGGTGATATAAATACCTTAAATTATAAACCATGTCATATTATAATTTTAGGTAACGTCTTTAAATCACATCCCAGGTATAATTTTAAGGTAAACACAAATTTTAAGTCATAATTCATCAAAAAAATTCTTAACTTACGAGATTTTCACCTGATTGTTTTAATACGATAATCATAAGGAAGGTTTGAAGACAGTCTCACGGCTCATAGCTTCAACACCGAAGTTTTCATGATTCTTACTTTGAAATTTTCTCGTAAATGAATATACAAAAAAATACCTTAACTGATTCACTTACGATAAAGCATTAGTGTTACGTCTAAAATATCGTATACGGAGACTTCCAATGCTTACATTATTTACCACCACTTAGGAGATTAAATTAACGTATATATGATAATTTTATTTAACACTATGTTTTTTTTTTACTATATTTTCTTCTTATATGACTTAATTTATTTTTAAATGTTATTAATATGTTTATTTGTTTATATCTTACTATGTATAAGAATGTTTATATATTTTGTTTCCTTTCGTGGATATAATATTGTAGATTATCATTGATTACTTGTATGGAAGATCGCGTTTTCTATATATATGTTCTGTACACACACACACACCTGCCCCCCCCCCCTCAACCCCACACACACAACACCATCAATAACACAAACCAAGAAGACCCCCTGCGTAGTATTTGCACACACACACACACACACACACACACACATACCTACAACAATCATTCACTTAGTCAGATTTAAGAATGAGTGTCCTCTCATAAAAGCAGAGCGACGCATTCTTGACAAGCCTATGAATAAATGAATAAACATGAATTCAATTTACCACATAAATCACTTGGCAACCTCATTTCTACCTCACTCCCTACGGCATATTGAGTTTGGCGGTCCATATACATATATCCATCTGCAGGCTTAATCCAATATTCTAGTTGACTCTCTCCATCTTAATGACTTGAGTTAATAATCAAAGTTATTCTTCTTGTTTCGACGTATCTATCTATCTCTCTCTATCTCTCTCTCTCTCTCTCTCTCTCTCTCTCTCTCTCTCTCTCTCTCTCTCTCAGGTAGTGTGGAAAGTCGAACCAGTCATATCAGGTCACAGTGGTACCCTTATCTAGTGACCTCCAGTAGCAAGTTGAAATAGGATGTACCTCTGAGTCCCCTCCCACTTAACACCCGTAAGCCAATCAGCAAACAGAACCCGGCCGTAAGCCTCTCCTACTCCTCCACAACAACCAATCACAACTAAAAGGCAAACAGATTTTCCCCTAATACTCAAACATCACGTGAGATCTCTTATATCACCTGCATTATTAAGTAAAAAACTAAATTAACATTCAGTACGGACATTAAGGTGGCCTATTGAATGGTCTTATTTAAGTATAATTAGCCTCCATGATGTGAACAAAGTCTTACAAACATAATACTTATCGTCAAACATCTTGAAGAGAGGTTGACTTGTTTATGGTGATATATACATTAGTCTGAGTGCTTCTTCGTCCGCGAGTGATGGTCCTCAAGGAAAGACTGAACACGTAAAATATTATCTCTGTTCGGGAGTCACCATCAGACTTTACATCCTTCAACAGAGATGAATTTTGAATGTGTTTTTTCTTTTTGTGTGTGTTTGTGTTTTTTTTTAAGGTAAACATTGAATTATTTATGTCTGGTGTATTTGCGAGAGGTCTTGAGCGTCCATCACCGGAGGATTTAGTTAGAAGGCGTGTAGTTTGTAAAGATTTCCTACGTGTTGTTGTTGTGGTTGTGGTTGTTGTTGTTGTTGTGTAAAATAGTTTAAAAAAAAAGGTTTACAGAATAGTCCCAGGCGTTTTTGTTATGATAGAGGGCGCTGGGGTCCACTTCACACATCTCCCTAGAGGAAAAATGATGATAACGATAATAATAAACCCAGTTAGTTCTTGCTTCCCATCACACTCACACACACACACACACACACACACACACACACACACACTAAACAAATGATAAAGCCAGCTACCTACACGACCTCTACCATCAACCTGTCAGGGGTCTAGGTCGTTCTTCCGCTACTACAGGCCCGACGTTTCTCTACCTGCAGGGGGAGCCAAGTCTGTCCACCAGCCCCAACACACGTCTTGGAGTCGTCACGAGAAGGATGGTGGGAAGTAACTCTAACAGCTCGCCCTCGTTTTTCTCTCTCTCTCTCTCTCTGTTTCTCCTTTTCTCCTTCCCTCCCTTCCCACTTTCTTTTCCCTACCTCCTTCTCCTCCTCTTGCTGTCCTTTCCTCTTCCTCTCTTTACGCCCTTAGACTCTCCCCTTCCCCGTTCCTTCCTTCCCTACCTTCTTTTTTTTCTTCGTCTCCCTACCTCCTCCTCCTCTCCAACCAACGCTCCCTCCCTCTCAGATGTCAGCCCCCGCCATCGTCAGCCAGCCAACCTGTCAGCGTCGACGTCAATTATCGGGACAGAACCATGCTATCCAACAGCAGCACTCGAAGGTAGAATCCTATGAGTAAAACCCTACGGATATTAGACCTTAGCTACCCGTTGCTCTAGGTCCTCTCTATCCCTCTCGCCTTACCTGTCAGCCTCTTCTCCCGGCCTCGAGTCGTGGGGAAATGTCACAGATTTTATAGTCACAGAAGGACCTTGGGGGGGGGGGGGGGGGTCGGTGGTACAGTGAGGTGTGGCTGATGGTATAATGACGTGTAGATGACAGTACAGTGACGTGTGGATGACGGTAGAGTGACTCGTGGATGACGGTATAGTGACGTGTGGATGACGGTACAGTAACATGTGGATGACGGTACAGTAACGTGGATGACAGTATAGTGACGCGTGGATGACGGTACAGTGACGTGTAGATGACAGTACAGTGGCGTGTGGATGACGGTACAGTGACGTGTGGATGACGGTACAGTGACGTGTGGATGACGGTACAGTGACGTGTGGATGACGGTACAGTGACGTGAGGATGACAGTACAGTAACGTGAGGATGACGGTACAGTAACGTGAGGATGACAGTACAGTAACGTGAGGATGACGGTACAGTGACGTGAGGATGACGGTACAGTGACGTGTGGATGACAGTACAGTAACGTGAGGATGACGGTACAGTAACGTGAGGATGACGGTACAGTAACGTGAGGATGACGGTACAGTAACGTGAGGATGACAGTACAGTAACGTGAGGATGACGGTACAGTAACGTGAGGATGACAGTACAGTAGCGTGAGGATGACGGTACAGTAACGTGAGGATGACGGTACAGTAACGTGAGGATGACAGTACAGTAACGTGAGGATGACGGTACAGTAACGTGAGGATGACGGTACAGTGACGTGTGGGTGACGGTACAGTAACGTGAGGGTGACGGTACAGTAACGTGAGGATGACAGTGCAGTAACGTGAGGATGACGGTACAGTAACGTGAGGATGACGGTACAGTAACGTGAAGTTACACTACATCCTAACACTACATCCTGACACTATATCCTAACACTATATCCTAACACTGTTCTAACACTATATCCTAACACTATATCCTAACACTATATCCTAACTATATCCTAACACTATATCCTAGCACTATCCTAACACTACATCCTAACACTACATCCTGACACTATATCCTAACACTATGTTCTAACACTATACCCTAACACTATATCCTAACACTATATCCTAACATTAAATACAACAAATCCTGCCAATATATCCTTCCACATACACTGACCTTATGAAGGACTCCTGGTGCCTCTTGGACAGGACCTCCAACGTGACCTGTCTTAAGAGATGAAGGCATAGGTTAGTGACACGAGGTGACCTTCTTGGGGGCCTGGGGGGGGGGGGGGCATTGTTGTGGTGGCATTTGTGTCTCTGGTTCATTACCTTCAACCCCCTCTCCCCCCCTCCTCCTCCCCCCCCTCCTCCTCCCCCTCCCTCTCACAACCCTATTATAATGAGGTATAGAGGCAAGACAGAGCTATCCCACTACACTCTATACCTTCGAGGGTACTATATTGTGGCAGTGGGTTTATCGATGTTATGGCATTGGGGTTTATGGAACCTTTACGTGGAGTTTGACTGTTCCATAAAGCGGAATCTATCTCGAAGTGCCATTTTTGATTCGTGGTGTTAAGGCTCAAAATACAATGGTGTTCTTCCCCTCGTTAGATCCTTACAGAAGAGAACTGTTTGGCACTGTATTGTCCCCGTTACCTTCATATAACACGGGCACTACCACCACTACTAACCTATTGTGCTGCTCAACCAGTCAACTTCAAGACTGGCACTTTATACCTAAAGGAGAATACAATTAATATACTTTTCTAAATCTATCGCTAATATACAAGAATATCACGTATACTGTACATATTCTCACGTATGTATGAAGTATATACAAAACAGTATTTATTCCCTTATTCCCCAATCAGATAATCAGCGAAATATCTTGGTAATTGACTCCAAATTTGAGCTAAAAACTTCTCAGACATTTTCTGTTAAAGAGTCGAGTTTCTCAGTGATGTCGTCCACCTCTGTGATTGGTCGACCTTGTTACCTTGTGTATGTGAAGTGTTTTGAGTGTAGAGCTCTCTCTCTCTCTCTCTCTCTCTCTCTCTCTCTCTCTCTCTCTCTCTCTCTCTCTCTCTAATGTTTCTTCTGTTCCGAGAGAGAAACGAGAGACAAAAACGAAAAGAGAGATATAGAGAAAGAGAGAGATCAGTAATATTTGTGCCTTTCAAGAGAATTTGCCTGAGAGAGAGAGAGAGAGAGAGAGAGAGAGAGAGAGATTATCTTTCTAGAAAAAATTCTTTAATAGACATGTATAGTATAGTACAGTATAGTATATTTATTAAGTGTCTTTGTAATGAACGATGGAGGGAGGAAGGGAAGGAGAGAAGACGAGTGTGAAGGAGGGAGGAAGGAAGGAAGGAAGGAAAGTGAGAGGGAGGGGGAGAAGGGATAGAAATTGGGAGGTACAGGGGGAAGAAGAGGAGAGAGGAAGAGAAGGAGGAAGGAAGAGAAGGAGGAAGGAAGAGAAGGAGGAAGGAAGAGAAGGAAGGAGGAAGGGGGGAGGAAAATATAACATAAAAATAAGCGTCTGCTGAAAGTGTTTCTGAGTCAAATTAGAATAAACAATATTGACATTAAGTTAGTATACTTAAGTGCAGTTTGTGTATTTATAACTGTACCTGTAACTACCTATAATTCTACCTATAGCTTTACCTGTAATTACCTATAACTGTACCTATAAATTTACTATTAACTGTACCTGTAACTACCTATAATTCTACCTATAGCTTTACCTGTAATTACCTATAACTGAACCTATAAATTTACTATTAACTGTACCTGTAACTACCTATAATTATACCTATAGCTTTACCTGTAATTACCTATAACTGTACCTATAAATTTACTTTTAACTGTACCTGTAACTACCTATAATTCTACCTATAGCTTTACCTGTAATTACCTATAACTGTACCTATAAATTTACTTTTAACTGTACCTGTAACTACCTATAATTCTACCTATAGCTTTACCTGTAATTACCTATAACTGAACCTATAAATTTACTATTAACTGTACCTGTAACTACCTATAATTATACCTATAGCTTTACCTGTAATTACCTATAACTGTACCTATAAATTACTTTTAACTGTACCTGTAACTACCTATAATTCTACCTATAGCTTTACCTGTAATTACCTATAACTGTACCTATAAATTTACTTTTAACTGTACCTGTAACTACCTATAATTCTACCTATAGCTTTACCTGTAATTACCTATAACTGTACCTATAAATTTACTTTTAACTGTACCTGTAACTACCTATAATTCTACCTATAGCTTTACCTGTAATTACCTATAACTGTACCTATAAATTTACTTTTAACTATACCTGTAACTACCTATAATTCTACCTATAGCTTTACCTGTAATTACCTATAACTGTACCTATAAATTTACTTTTAACTGTACCTGTAACTACCTATAATTCTACCTATAGTTTTACCTGTAATTACCTATAACTGTACCTATAAATTTACTTTTAACTGTACCTGTAACTCCCTATAACTCTACCTATAGCTTTACCTGTAACTACCTATAACTGTACCTATAATTTTATCAGTCTACCTATAACTATAACTCGAGCTAACAGAGGCTGTGTTATAACGTTATGATTCAGGTTACCAAGATGTGGTATATTTGTCGATAACTTCTAAATAGCGAAAAAAAATACTATTGAAGCCTCACAGAAACCACATAGAGGACCTCAACGTGTGTGTGTGTGTGTGACGTAGGCGAGACGAAGGTGACACCGCCTATAATACCACCTGACGTAGGGCACTAACACCTGCTAATGACCAATTACCGCCTAAGTGATGTTATGGCGGGTCCCTAACACACACACAGACACACACACACACACACACACACACAGCATCAATCACTAAGGCGGCAATGACAGCTGAGAGGTGAAGGGATGGAAGGTGCACAATAGAGCAACAACAACACCTGGATAATACCTCTCTCTCTCTCTCTCTCTCTCTCTCTCTCTCTCTCTCTCTCTCTCTCTCTCTCTCTCTCTCTCTCTCTCTCTCTCTCTCTCATAGTTACGTAATGCCTTTAAATCTGTGTGTGTGTGTGTGTGTGTGTGTGTGTGTGTACCGCCAGGGTGTAGCAACACTGTTCGTGGCACCATGGTGACGTGGCAACATGGTAGGAGGATAATGAGGTAGGTGGGTTGTTTGAGTGCCAGACGATGATTGGCACAGCTACGGCAGCCCACGACAAAGCACAATGGAGGAGGGAGGGAAAGTGAAAGGGAGGCAGGAAGGGATAGAGGGAAGGAAAGTGAGAGGAAGGGAAGGGGGGAAGATGGAGGTGAGGGAGGAAGGGAAGGAAAGAGGGAGAAAAGTGAGAGGGAGAGGCAGAAAGAAAGGAAGAGAAGGAGAGATGGAAGTTGGGAAGGAGGAAGAGAAAGAGCAATGGGGAGGGGGAAACGAGATGGAGAATAAGGAAAAGGATTAAGAAGGAAAGAAGAGAAGAGGAAGTCGGGGAGACGAAAGAAAGGGAAGGAGAGGAGAAGGTAGATGGACGGAACAGAGAAGAGGGAGGGAGAGGGAAAGAAGGAAGTAAAGAGGAAGGAAGGAGAGGGAAATAATGAAGGCGAGGGAGAGAATAAGGGGAGGTAGGGACAGAGTGAGAGATAGTAGGAAGGAGAGAGAGAGGCAAGTTAAAGAGTGAGAGAGTGAGGGGAGGGAGAGGCAGCAGGAGGTAGGGAGAGAGTGAGGGGAGGGTGAGGGGAAGGACGAAAAGCAGGCACAAATTGGCTGGCCTGAAAGGGGAAATGATGATACGTGAGCGATTATGTGTCGGATCACCTTCAACCAATTTTACTTTATTACAGTGTTGAGCCTCGTCGAGTCTTACCTGTTAGCTTTACCTGTGAGTCTTACCTGCGAGTCTTACCTGTGAGTCTTACCTGTGAGTTTTACCTGTGAGTTTTACCTGCGAGTCTTACCTGTGAGTTTTACCTGCGATTCTTACCTGTGAGTTTTACCTGCGAGTCTTACCTGTGAGTTTTACCTGCGAGTCTTACCTGTGAGTTTTACCTGCGATTCTTACCTGTGAGTTTTACCTGTGAGTCTTACCTGCGAGTCTTACCTGTGAGTCTTACCTATGAGTTTTACCTGTGAGTCTTACCTGTGAGTTTTACCTGTGAGTCTTACCTGTGAGTCTTACCTGTGAGTTTTACCTGTGAGTTTTACCTGTGAGTCTTACCTGTGAGTTTTACCTGTGAGTTTTACCTGTGAGTCTTACTTGTGAGTTTTACCTGTGAGTCTTACCTGTGAGTTTTACCTGCGAGTCTTACCTGTGAGTTTTACCTGCGAGTCTTACCTGTGAGTTTTACCTGTGAGTCTTACTTGTTAATTTTACCTGTGAGTTTTACCTGCGAGTCTTGCCTGTGAGTCTTACCTGTGAGTCTTACCTGTGAGTTTTACCTGTGAGTCTTACCTGTGAGTTTTACCTGTGAGTCTTACCTGTGAGTTTTACCTGTGAGTCTTACTTGTTAATTTTACCTGTGAGTCTTACCTGTGAGTTTTACCTGTGAGTCTTACCTGCGAGTCTTACCTGTGAGTCTTACCTGCGAGTCTTACCTGTGAGTCTTACTTGTTAATTTTACCTGTGAGTTTTACCTGCGAGTCTTACCTGTGAGTCTTACCTGTGAGTCTTACCTGTGAGTCTTACCTGCGAGTCTTACCTGCGAGTCTTACCTGTGAGTCTTACCTGTGAGTCTTACCTGTGAGTTTTACCTGCGAGTCTTACCTGTGAGTTTTACCTGCGAGTCTTACCTGTGAGTTTTACCTGTGAGTCTTACCTGTGAGTTTTACCTGCGAGTCTTACCTGCGAGTCTTACCTGTGAGTTTTACCTGTGAGTCTTACCTGTGAGTTTTACCTGCGAGTCTTACCTGTGAGTTTTACCTGCGAGTCTTACCTGTGAGTTTTACCTGTTAGTCTTACCTGTGATGGTGATTGTGGTTGATTGTGATAGTAATTCTTCCTTTGTCCTCTTCCTTTTCCTCCTCCTCCTGCAGACCCATCACATTCACCTCACCACCTCTTCCTTTTCCTCTAGCCTTTCACCTCCTCCTCCTCCTCCTCCTTCTTTATTCCCACCCCTTTCACCTAACCCCTCCTCTTCCTCTTGTTCATTTTCCTTTATCCTCACCCCCTTTCACCTTCCCCTCCTCTTCCCCTTCTTCCTCCTTCTGTTCATCTTCCTCTTCCCTTCCATCAACAAACCCCCATGATCGGGGGCCTGTTGCTCTCTGCATTGGCTTGGGGGTGCTGCTCCTATACCTCCCGCCAATAATACGAGAGACCACTTGTTCTAATCAAACTTCGGAGCGCGTCTCTAAACTGACGTCGCCGGGGTAAGGAGCTTATACTGTAATATTCTGTAATCAATGTAGTCATTATATACGTCTTAGAGGGCTTTGTGAGCAGCTTCTATGAATTCAAGGGTTACCAGGTGCAAAGTGCTAACCCACATCGGTAGGGAGAGGTTATAATGTTGGTTAAGGTGGGTGGTAGGTGAGCTCTAAGGGCAGGTTGGTGGTTGAGAGAGGTTTCCTCCACGGCTCAAGTCTCAGGCGGGCGCAGACAGTCTGTATGCCACAGTCACTCTATCAGGGTCAGGCTGTAAGAGGAGTCAAGCTATCAGAATCGACCTATCAGAGTGAAGGGTATTTAAGGGTCGGTCCACCTGTCAGTCACTCTTTCTGTCAGTCAGGCTACAAATATCAGTCTGTTTATAGTCAGTCTACGGGAGTCAGTTTATTAGATGCCAGTCTGTTTATAGCCAATCTACAGTCAGGTTACGAGAGTCAATCTATTTAGTCAGTAACAGTCATTTTAAACGAGTCAATCTAACAAAGGTAGTCTACTGAAGTTTAATCTACTGAGAGTCAGTCTACATCCATCTACTCAGGCTAGTCTGTTAAGGTCAGTCAGTCTACTACGAGGCAGACAATACTATATGTGACAAAGACAACATGACACATATACTGACGAGAACACATACGATACATACACGAATAATAACGTACATGATACATAAACGTCCCCATACAGATACCGATAAATACGTACACGATCATTAAACGTGTACATGCGATACTGCACGTGCAAATAAACACACACACACACAATGAAATGATACTTACACTGCTGGTGAACACTTACTGTAGGCACGCGTCCAGTGTCAAAAGGCCCCCACACTAACGTTCTGTCCATTCACATAATTGACCCTTCCATTTACCGTGATTCAAAGAGAGATGACCATCCTTTTGCAATTCATGGCCCACGGTCGGACCATTGAGCACCCCGGGACGCGACCATTGAGATGATCAAGGGGTCCCTATTGACCTAGAGAGGTATCAACATCGACCACTGAAAGGAAAGAAGAAAAAAAAAGCTTGCATTGGGTCAGCCATTTGGAGGAGGAAGTAGGAGGGAGATGAGAAGGAAGAGGAGGGGGAAGATGAGGAAGACGAGAAGGAAGAGGAGGGGGAAGGGGAAGATGAGGGAGACGAGAAGGAAGAGGAGGGGGAAGGGGAAGATGAGGGAGACGAGAAGGAAGAGGAGGGGGAAGGGGAAGATGAGGGAGATGAGAAGGAAGAGGAGGGGGAAGGGGAAGATGAGGGGGACGAGAAGGAAGAGGAGGGGGAAGGGGAAGATGAGGAGAAAGATGAGAAGGAAGAGGAGTGAGAGGGGAAGATGAGGGAGACGAGAAAGAAGAGGAGTGAGACGGGAAAGAAGAGAAGGGAGACGGGAAGAAAGAGAAGGGAGACGGAAAGGAAGAGGAGAGAGATGAAAAGGAAGAGAGGGGTGAAAAGGAAGAAGAGGAACAAGAAGAAAAGAACTAGGTACATTTTCTCTCATATTTACCACCACGGTAGAGATGTTCCTATACCCTGTAGTGAAGATAGAAATGCGGTAGAAGAATAGAAACAGAAAACAAATATAAAAATCATCTCTAAATGTAAAGAAACAATAACTAAGGCGCCATCTGCACGTCTGAGGGTTGGCGACTACAGCCCACCACGCTAAACATTTTTTCACGCTGTTTTATAAATTTCCCTAGACTCTGTAATCTATCTGGGGCCACAAGTTTTAATTTCATTTATCTATCCACATCTCCGTCTTACCCTCCCCCCCCTAGGCCCCTTTACCCTTCATTTTTACCCATTAATATCTCTCTTCCATTATCCCTTTATATCTAATTATATGGCCATAATATCCAATTTGTCTTCACCTATAAATTTTTATTCTTAATTTTCTTCATCCAGGTTGTCTTAGTAATTCTTCATTTGTTTTCCTATTAAAAACATCGCATCATCACCAAGTCTCTCTCTCTCTCTCTCTCTCTCTCTCTCTCTCTCTCTCTCTCTCTCTCTCTCTCTCTCTCTCTCTCTCTCTCTCTCTCATGTTCCCTTTATATTTAACTGGACTCTTGAGGTAATTTCTATTTATTTCCTTAATTCATTCTTGTTTCAGTCTCTTCTTCCCATTTATCAACACAACCTAATGTTACTTGTCTAATTACTTTTTTTTGCACGTGTAATTTTTCTCGTGTTTATTTATTTGTAGACACATTAATTGTTCCCCTCCTCACAGCATTAAGTATTGGCTCTTGTTCTTCGTCTGTTTCATTAATTTATTGACTAGTTTTCGTAACCGTTAACTGTGATTACTTTAACTGTTAACTGTGATTACTTTAACTGTTAACTTTGATTACTATAACTGTTATCTTTGATTACTTTAACTGTTATCTTTGATTACTTTAATTGTTAACTGTGATTACTTTAACTGTTACCTTTGATTACTTTAACTGTTAACTGTGATTACTTTAACTGTTAACTGTGATTTCTTTAACTGTTAACTGTGATTACTTTAACTGTTACCTTTGATTACTTTAACTGTTAACTTTGATTACTTTAACTGTTAACTGTGATTACTTTAACTGTTACCTTTGATTACTTTAACTGTTACCTTTGATTACTTTAACTGTTATCTTTGATTACTTTAACTGTTAACTTTGATTACTTTAACTGTTAACTGTGATTACTTTAACTGTTACCTTTGATTACTTTAACTGTTACCTGTGATTACTTTAACTGTTAACTTTGATACTTTAACTGTTAACTGTGATTACTTTAACTGTTACCTTTGATTACTTTAACTGTTAACTGTGATTACTTTAACTGTTAACTTTGATTACTTTAACTGTTAACTGTGATTACTTTAACTGTTACCTTTGATTACTTTAACTGTTAACTGTGATTACTTTAACTGTTACCTTTGATTACTTTAACTGTTAACTGTGATTACTTTAACTGTTACCTTTGATTACTTTAACTGTTATCTGTGATTACTTTAACTGTTAACTTTGATTACTTTAACTGTTACCTTTGATTACTTTAACTGTTAACTGTAATTACTTTAACTGTTAACTTTGATTACTTTAACTGTTAACTGTGATTAATTTAACTGTTAACTTTGATTACCTTAACTGTTAAGTGTGATTACTTGAACTGTTAACTGTGATTACTTGAACTGTTAACTGAATGATTAATTTCACTTTTAACTCTGATTACTTTAACTGTTAACTCTGATTAACTTTTATTCTCTCAGTGAAAAATCTGAATTTTGTTAAAAAAATTAAGTATAAACAAAAGATAAACGAAGAAAATACTGGAAGGTAAAGAAAAAATAAACGTTATTGTCATACTAATAAGATGATGCATTTATCGACCACTCAGCAACGACGAGTAGCCGATATAGGAAACGTAAACAATGTGTGAAGGACCAATCAGCATCGACGAGCCAATCTAGGATACGGAAATAGGTGCGTGAACGACCAATCAGCATCGACGAGCCGTTCTAGGAAAGGTTTACAACGCGTGAGCGACCAATCAGCAGCGAGGACAATGAACCAGCTGAGGTTCTGATCTAAGAAACGTCAGGATTGAAGGGTTGTGACTTGAGGGGAACTCTTGTGGGCACTGACGAGGGGAAGACGTGACCAAGGAAGGGGTCACGGCGGCCCTTGAGACCAGGTTGAGGGGCATAACAGCCTCAACGTCCCCTCAGGTCCCCCTCAGGTGACCCGGGCCTCCCCTCCCCCCAGTGCATACTCACCTGCACCCGTAATGAGCTGACAGGGAAGCTGTTCACCACTGAGTGTTTGTCTTTTTTTACACGAGATATGTGTTGTGTAGTGACTGTTGGCTGTGGCATTATTGTAGCTAATAATGGTAATAACAAGAGAGAGACAGTGATTATGGCAACAATAACACAAGAGCAACAACAGTTATAATAATAACAGCAGCAACACCAACAACAACAATAATAACACATTATAATAATAATAATAATAATAATAATAATAACACATTATAATAATAATAATAACACATTATAATAATAATAATAATAATAATAATAATAATAATAATATTAACACAATAATAATAACATAATAATAATAATAATAATAATAATAATATTATTAACACAATAATAATAACATAATAATAATAATAATAATAATAATAATAATAATAATAATAATAATAATAATAATAATAATAATAATAATAATAACACAATAGTAATAATAACAATAATAATAATAATAATATTAATAATGATAATGATAATAATAATAATAATAATAATACAATAATATTAATAATAATAATAACACATAATAATAATAATAATAACAATAATAACAATAATAATAATAACAATAATAATAATGATAATAATAATAATAATAATAATAATAATAATAATAGTAATAAAATAATAGTAATAAAATAATAATAATAATAATAATAATAACATAATAATAATAGCAATAATAATAATTGTGATAATAATAACATAATAATAATAATAATAATAATAATAATAACAACAATGATAACATATAACAATATTATGCAGTATACTTAACATACACATACGACAAGGCTACTGTATACATTGCGTACTGTCCAGCTGAGAATTTGTAGAGATAAACTCATACTAATTCACATAAAATATCTGCTTACTACCAATTGTTATTTCCTTTAATAAAATAATGTATTTATTAGTTATCAAATTATAATAATTAAACCAATAGAATTATATTTGCAATTGTATTTCTGAATATATATTAAAAGTGACTAAGATCATTGAAATAGATTTGTTAAACTTAATAGTTATATGAATTACCAAACAGAAATAAGTTCAAGTATTTATTTATTCTTTATATTCGTTTCTTTATTTATTTCATTTTTATTTTTTATTCATTGTTTTATTTATCTTATTATTTATTGACTTATAATTTTGTTATTTATTAAGTTACTGTATATATTTATCATTTTATTGTTCACTTAAGTTGATTATTTATTTATGTTAGTTGTGTTCTGAAATTAATCTATTTATTCATCTAGTAATTTACTTTTTATTTTGTATTTGTATTTTTTGTGTTTATTTTATTTAATTTTATATGTAATTTTGATATTCATTTGTTAGGTATCTGTCAGTAATTTATGCATTTTTTTATTTCGTTATTATTGTTAGTAGTAGTAGAAGTAGTAGTAGTACTAGTAAATAAGATTCGTAGGTCCATTACGACAAATCGACAGCACTGCCAAAATGATAAGTTGCAGCAACTGTTGCAGCAGGTACCAGAAAATTTGAAAAAAAAGTAGCTATAGCACAGGAGGTGGGCGCCTCGAACTGGTTAACTACGTTCCCGATAAGGGCAAATGGTTTCAGTCTTAATAAACAAGAATTTACAGATGCCATTGCTCTAAGGTATGGTCGGCCAGTAGAAGGTTTGCCCTCCCAATGCGTGTGTGGCTCTTCCTATGATGGCGATCACGCCATGGTCTGCAAGAAAGGGGGCTTCATATGCATGAGGCATGACGAGGTAAGGGACCTCACCGCAAATATGTTGAAGGAAATCTGCCGGGATGTCATGGTAGAACCGACCCTCCTTCCATTGGATGGTGAAATCTTCCAACACAGGACTTCAAACACATCTAACGAAGCCCGTGTGGACGTCAGTGCTCGAGGATTCTGGATGCCGGGACAGCAAGCTTTCTTCGACATCAGGGTTTTTGATCCCATGGCCGCATGTCACCGTAACCTAGCTCTCGATGCTGCACATAGGAGGAACGAGAACGACAAGAGAAGGGCATATGGGGAGAGAATTCAAAACATTGATCAAGGCAGCTTCACTCCTCTTGTTTTCACAACCTCTGGTGGGATGGGACCAAGTGCAAGATGTTTCTACGCCAGACTCGCGGAGGTGATCTCCGAACAGAAGCAGCAGCCCAGAAGTTACGTTACAGCCTGGATGAGATGTCGACTGTCTTTCTCTCTCCTTCGGTCGGCTTTGCTCTGCCTCAGGGGAACGAGAGCTTCTGCCCCAATCCCGACAACTGCTGCAGATATTGACTATGAGGCTACAGTCACTGAATGCAGCATAGATCTGCGGCTCCACTAATTCAACACAGATAGGATAGCTTCTTATGTATTAGGATATTTAATAATAAGGTAATAAAATGGTGGCGAAGGTGTGGCTATTGGGGGAGGCTGGAGGCCACTTTATTTTAAAAAAAAAAAGTAGTACTAGTAGTAGTAGCGAAGGTGTGGCTCTTGGGGGAGGCTGGAGGCCACGTTTATAAGAAAAAGTAGTAGTAGTAGTAGTAGTCGTAGTAATTATTGTTATTATTAACATTATTATTATTATTTACTATTATTATTATTATTATTTACTATTATTATTATTATATATGATTATTATTATTAACGTTATTATTATTATATTTCCTTTTTTTATTATTAGTAGTAGTATTATCAACATTGTTATTATTTATTAGTAGTAGTATTATCAACGTTATTATTATCATTTTTATTATTATTATTATTATTATTATTATTATTATTATTATTATTATTATTATTACACTCTCCTAAACAAGAACAACATAGAATCAATAAACACACGTAAAATTTATCCCACTATTTTCGTCAATAAATCTCGTTAAATTACAATAATAAACAATATTTACATCATTGGTCAAGCAGTCGTTCTCAGCTGAAGATCCGGATTCTTTCAGCTGGTTAAAAAACTAAAGAGACGACGGCCTCGACTCTGAAGCCTGAGTAATTGGGTTATTATACGTAAATTGGATTATATGGGATGACATTCCTGGCTTACAGATGAGGGCTAGAATTATAATCCTCACTAATGGGATTATTCTGACTGGGATTATTAGTGTATAATGTCAGATGTGAGGAGACGTGTGTGTGTGTGTGTGTGTGTGTGTGTGTGTGTGTCTCTTACCCCTCTCTCTCTCTCTTTATCTTGGTTAAAATTAGAGTCAGAACATGTTATTGGGGGTCGAAAACTCTACCCCCTTAAACTCCACTTGAGGGCAAGGGCATAGTGATCTGAGCAGGTTCTCTCACTTCTTGTCTCTTACAGAAGGACGTGTGAGGTAACGAGAGAAGCGAGACGCCACCGGAGAGTCGATAAATCAGCACAGGACAAAGCACGTCACACCAGGACGCGCCAGGACCCGCTAGGACACACCCAAAGGACCCCACAGCTTCCAAAAGACCCCAGGGTTCCTCTGTGGTTTCTAGGTCTCACTTCTCTGAGAATCCTAGAGCTCCTTTATCTCTTTAAGGATCCCAGGGCTTTCCTCTCCTGTGTGAAGCCTATAGGGATCTTCTGACTCTAAAGATCCCAGTGCTTCTCTTTGTCTTTGGAACTCTGGAACTTCTAAAGCTTTCTCAGAGGCTCCTCATTAATTTTATGGATCAAAAATTCCTAAGGCTCCCACTAAAGATTCCAGGACTCCATAAAAAATCTTAAGGCTCCAAAGAAGATCGTAGACTTCCCTAGAAATCCCGATGGAACCCAGAGATACTCCAAATGTTCCCCAGAGTCCTATACTAGAACTGAAGCACACCAGGAGAGCTCGAGAGCCCCCCAAAACACCCCCTAGACACCTCCCAGAGAACCTCAGAACTTCAGGACATTTCATTAGACTCTAAAGACATCGTGGGGTATGTCTATGTGGTTTAAGTTAGTACCTGGCAGCTAAAGATATCTCGTAGCACGTAAAAAATTCCGCAGTTGACCACAAGAGCCCCAGGTACCCTAATTCACCCCCAGGGCACATCAAAGATACCCAGGACACTGCAGGACACACCAGAGGAGCCCTAGAGTAACCCAGGAAATCTCAAGAAGCTCCAAGACAAAGACCAAGAGAGAGACTACACAGTAAAGGACCCATCGCCTTCAGTGTCTTAATGCATTGTTCTACAGGAGTGCCTTTATATATACGTAAAGCTTTATTATAGTACTTGATATACCTTTATGATTATGTTACTTGTCATTAAAACTTTATTGTATATTTTATTGTAATGTAATTTATTTCGTGAAAGGGTGATACAATCAATATATATATACAGTTAAACAAACAGATACACCTTTTCATATGCTTATCCCACACATATTATTATATAACCTAGCCTAACCTATCCTACCCTAACCACACACACATACGTATAATGCTTATATTCATACACAAACTTCCTCTAGTATAAAGTGAGACGCCATCCACTGATTAAAAGTCGGAAATGCCATCTGAGCTCTTGTGTTCGAGCTACACCAAATCTCAATAGTCAGGAAGAAGGTATACGTCTCTCTCTCTCTCTCTCTCTCTCTCTCTCTCTCTCTCTCTCTCTCTCTCTCTCTCTTCCTATTTGAAGATATAAACGTTTCTATCCAGTTGTGTTCGAAGTTTTATCTCAACAAACTTTAACCTCTGACCTTCCCTTCAATAGTTTTAGACACTTTTTCGTGAGGAGTTACTTGTAGTGCCCTTCAAGAACGTTAAAGAGAGTGTATTCAGGAGCTAAAAACATTTTCTTTCTGGAGTTTTTTAACGTTTGTCTTCAGGAGCATTAAACGTTTGTCTTCAGGAGCATTAAACGTTTGTCTTCAGGAGCTTTAAACGTTTGTCTTCAGTAGCTTTTAACGATTCTCTTCAGGAACTTTTAGCGTTTGTCTTCAGGAGCGTTAAACGTTTGTCTTCAGGAGCGTTAAACGTTTGTCTTCAGGAACTTTTAACGTTTCTCTTCAGGAGCTTTTAACGTTTGTCTTCAGGAGCTTTAAACGTTTGTCTTCAGGAGCTTTTAATGTTTCTCTTCAGGAGCTTTTAGCGTTTGTCTTCAGGAGCTTTTATCGTTCTCTTCAGGAGCGTTAAACGTTTGTCTTCAGGAGCATTAAACGTTTGTCTTCAGGAATTTTTAACGTTTACCTTCAGGAGCTTCCTCTCTTCAATGAGGTTTCTATTCTCTCTTTACCAACCAGACACCAAGAGAGGAATAGCAATGACTAATAGTAATAGGAAATGATGTCTTAAGGACCGGACAGTATGTTGAAGACGGACAGACAGACAGACAGACAGATAGACAGAATCTTTAAGTCTGTCTTCTCTTATCCTTCCTATACTTTCCGTCTCCACCTCCATTCCCTCCACCATCCGTCCTTCTCCCCCCCTGCCAACTCCATCATCCCTCCTCTCCCTCCACCCTTCTCTCCCCCCTCATCTAACCCCCATCAGCTATCCACTACCTCCACCCCATCCCTTCCTTCCTCCTCTACCGCCACCATCACCCCCCCCCCCTTCACTCTCTCCACCCTCTACCATCACCCCTCCACTCCCACCACCTGCACCACCTGAGTTGTCACTGGCATATTTACGTGCTTGGGTTACCATGCAATCATTATGCATCTGCGACTACACTTCTTTTGTCTGACGATACACCAAGACCTGCCGATCTCTTACATGCTGGATTACCTCGCCAAGGGAACTCTCTCTGTCTCTTATCTTCCAGCAAAGTAAGATATCAACATACATACATTCATACATACATACATACATACATACATGCATACATACATACATAGGTCTTGTGTGAAAAAAAATAAGTAAAACATTAATGAATAAATACAAAGATGATTAAACAAAAAGTTAGTGAATACAATATGTACGTCAGAAACAACTCATGATATGAATACAGTAATGATTAGTTGACCCCAAAAGACCCCAGATGACCCCAGATCCAATCATCCCTGGAGATCTATTTGCACCAAGACTAAACATAACTTCCACACATCACAAGATAAGATAACTAGTCAGTCCTCCAATACAACACTCGGCAAATCCTCACACAAAGAAATCCCTATACATTCTCCTCCATCCCTTCCCCTTAGCCCCCTCCCTCAACCTCAGCCCCTTCCCCTCCCCCCTCCTCCCCGTTCGCCTTCTCCATCCCCCATTCTCCTCCCCTAGCACCCTTCCCAACCCCTTCACCCTTCCCTTCCCCCCTTCCCTTTTCTCTTCCTTTCCTGCATCATACTTCCCTTCTCTTTCCCCCTCCTCCCCCCCCCCACTCGAAAATAATCAAAACTACAGTACAGTATTTTGAAGTGCATTGAAGAATCAGCATTTTGGGGGGATGGATCACGTGAAAATTAGGAACCCAACCTAACCTAACCTAACTTAACCTAACCTAAACTAATCCATACGAATTCAAAGAAAATATAAGAAATACTTAATGTGGAGTTCCCTTTCCAAAAATAATAATACTTCCTAGAATGAAAATTACAAACGAAAAAGCATAACATAAAAAAATATATATATATAATTATTTTCAAAACTTAATTTACTTTCATTCTTCAACAAAAAAAGTAAAAAGAAAATCCAAGGACAAAAAATAAATCATATGCTATAATTTAAAAAAAGAATAAATTCATCTCCTTCTTCCTCTTCTTCTTGCTACTCCTACTCCTCCTACACATTTTCGAGTTCTCCCGTCAAGACCCACATGAAACGGCGACAATTTCGTTCTGCTTCCCGATAATATGAACGCGACAGTCTACCAGAGAGGAGAGAGGGCGGGAGTCGTCTTCGTCCTGAATTTCAAAAATTTTCCAAGGGAGAAATATTCCTTGTTGGGTAAATCTTATCACACGAGTATCTAGGGACGAGGATGGTGGTTGGTGGTTGAGGGTGATAATGGTGGTTGTTGGTGGTGGTTTGTAGTGATAGTGGTGATTATAGTGGATATTGATGGTGTTGTTGGGGGTGATGGATATTGTTGTTATTGGTAGTAGTCGTGGTGGTTGCTGGTATAGTGGTAGTGGTGGTTGCTGGTATAGTGGTAGTGGTGGTGGCTGGTATAGTGGTCGTGGTGGTTGCTGGTATAGTGGTCGTGGTGGTTGCTGGTATAGTGGTAGCGGTGGTTGCTGGTATAGTGGTAGTGGTGGTGGCTGGTATAGTGGTCGTGGTGGTTGCTGGTATAGTGGTCGTGGTGGTTGCTGGTATAGTGGTCGTGGTGGTGGCTGGTATAGTGGTAGTGGTGGTTGCTGGTATAGTGGTCGTGGTGGTGGCTGGTATAGTGGTCGTGGTGGTGGCTGGTATAGTGGTCGTGGTGGTGGCTGGTATAGTGGTCGTGGTGGTGGCTGGTATAGTGGTAGTGGTGGTGGCTGGTATAGTGGTCGTGGTGGTGGCTGGTATAGTGGTCGTGGTGGTGGCTGGTATAGTGGTAGTGGTGGTTGCTGGTATAGTGGTCGTGGTGGTGGCTGGTATAGTGGTCGTGGTGGTGGCTGGTATAGTGGTCGTGGTGGTGGCTGGTATAGTGGTCGTGGTGGTTGCTGGTATAGTGGTCGTGGTGGTGGCTGGTATAGTGGTCGTGGTGGTGGCTGGTATAGTGGTCGTGGTGGTTGCTGGTATAGTGGTCGTGGTGGTTGCTGGTATAGTGGTCGTGGTGGTGGCTGATATAGTGGTAGTGGTGGTGGCTGGTATAGTGGTCGTGGTGGTGGCTGGTATAGTGGTCGTGGTGGTTGCTGGTATAGTGGTCGTGGTGGTGGCTGGTATAGTGGTCGTGGTGGTTGCTGGTATAGTGGTAGTGGTGGTTACTGGTATAGTGGTCGTGGTGGTTGTTGGTGGAAGGTCGTGGTGGTGATGGTGCTGATTAGTGTTGGTGATTGTCTTGATGGTGGTGGTAGGTAGTGGTAGATATCGATGATGGTGGTTAGTGGTACCTAAGGGTGGTTACAGTAATATTGGTAGTTCCTGGATTGTTATTGTAAATGTTTGTAATGATAATTGATTCACGTGGTGATAGTTGTTAATGGTGAGGTTGATAATGGAAGTAATTAGGGGTAATTATGATAGTGATTGGCAGAAATTGTGATGGTGGTGGTAGGAGGTAGTTGTTGCGGTGGTGATTGTGGTTGTGTTAGTAGGGATATAGGTGGTGATGGTGGTGGCATTGTTGGTGGCGATAATAGTGGTGATGGTGATAGTGGTTGTGGTAGGGTTCATAATAGTGTAGGTGGAGGCTTTTGTGGTTGTTGTAGTGACAGTGATTCAAGAAGGAAGAAGGAAGGGAAGGAAGGAAGGAAGGAGCACTTGTGATTCTTCCTTAATAAAACTCGTAACAGCAGAAATTCCTTATATATCCAGCACGTCAGGAGAGGCAAAAGAACTTCATATATTCCTCTTCTCTGTAAGAATTCGTTTGTAAGTGCTGAATCCTGGTAAAACATTTTCCACCGAAATAAAAATTGTGATTCCTTTCTCAGCGGCAGCCCGAAAAGGTGGAAATTCCGAAAATCCTTCTTCCCGCGCTCTGATGTGAAATAACAAAATGCCATTTCCACGTGGCCAAGGAAGCAGGTGGTGGATGGCGGGAAAAATAATAACCGTCAGCGTTCGTTTCCACCAATCAGCATCCCGCGCGCGAAATTTGAAATGAAAATAGGTGAGAATCTCTTATGAGTTGCGTTTTTTCGCAGCTGGGGTCCGTCTGCAGCGAACAGTTTCCATATTGGGCCCCTCCTGGTTGTTACACAGATTTACTTGCCTCCCTGATTTCGAAACCGAGGCGTCTGCTCGAGGGAGTGTGTCATGTATATGTTTTATTGCTGGCAGACGAACATGGCTACTTGAATGAGATAGACGATGAGCAGAGGCTGTGCGTCTCTTATGTGTAGGCCTACCCTGCTAACTATATATATATATATATATATATATATATATATATATATATATATATATATATATATATATATATATATATATATATATATATATATATATATATATATATATTATGAAAATCCACAATGAAAACGTGGATAAGATAAATCTTGATAAAATCACACGGGAACGCGTCCGTTGTTTCCATTTTCCCGTGTGATTTTATCAAGATATATATATATATATATATATATATATATATATATATATATATATATATATATATATATATATATATAAACACTCACACACAAATATGCGTACCTGTAAATCATTTGCAGCCGCATTTTCTGGCGGGTGTTTCCGTTCCAATAAACATCAAATAACACAACACAGACACCTCAGAAATATCGCCAAATAAAGAAAAAGGTGTGAGAAGGCGTGGTCCTTGAGCCCGCCCGGTGATAATCACAGACGCTCTGCCACACACTCCAGTAACTGCGTTTAGCACCTCCGATATAAAACGAGAGGCGTGAGTTGATGACAGAGAACACACGCTGAAGAAGCATCAAGGACCCGAGGACACTCCTGGTGGGGGAGGAGGTGGAGCTGTTGACTCTGCCGGAGGAGGCTCGGGAATAACATCCCCCCCCCCCCTGCCAGCTCGTGTTGACTCTCTGATTTACACCTGGCCCTGATGCCGCCATTCAATTACTCTGAATACACTGAATAGTTATTTTTTTCTTAACTCTAATAAAAAGCTTTTCTTTAAATGTCCGATTTTATTTACTCGATTTTTCCCAACAAGCGATGCTTCGAGGACCAGTGTTTAGGAGTGCTAGCTTATTTTTCCTCTCTCTCTCTCTCTCTCTCTCTCTCTCTCTCTCTCTCTCTCTCTCTCTCTCTCTCATTCAGGAGGATGAGGATGTTGATACAGCGAAGCAGTGAATGTGCAGCGCGAATTAATGATCTCAGGGAATAAAAAAGAGGAGTCAAGATCATTTTTCGTGGGGTGTTAAATGTCCTGCAAGACTTGTGGGACGCGCGCCATACACCCAAAATTGATGGTGGTGACGATAGTGAGGAATATTCCCAAACTCAGGACAGCACGGCCGCGTCGGGGGTCCCGGGCCTAATATATCATTCATATCGTGTTTCCATTACATTTCCTCTAGGCCCAAATAAATCCTCTTCCCCCGAGGGGCTCTAGCTCCCTGCAGCCCATCATTTCTCTTATTGAACATTTTCCTTTTTCAAGCCGACTGCGCCACCACATCGCCCTGCTCTGTCCATCTAATCTGACTTGGGAGGGGGTCTGCGCTCCCCATCTGAGTTCCCCCTTTCTAATATCCTTCCTCTGATTGCTACAGCAGCGCTCCAGAATTTCCACCTTCAGAATTCAAATGTCAGAACTGACAGCGCTCGAGCAGTTTAAAAAGAGTTCTTGTTATCCGGGAGCGTAAGGAAGAGAGTTCCGTGCGTTCACGCTGGGTTTACGTCACCTTTGACTCCTAATCTGCAAATTTTCTATCAGAAGCCACTCGTCCTCCCCGTCTTATTGACATTTCCAATATTTGTCTATTTCCTGTCGACACGGTTTCCATGGCAACCCCGCTGGAAGCCTGGCGGAGCTGGACGAGGATTGGTCAGTTGGTGATGCAGGCCGTCGAGGATTGGTCAGTCGCCACCCTGACCGCCGCCCACTTGCCAATGGGGAGGGGCCAGCGCCGAGGGGGAAAAGGAATCAATACACGCCCTGGTCACCCACAGCCACGCTTCAAACACCTGCTCACACTTACGCCAAGGAAAAGTTGCGTGTCTGTTGCAAGACTTTCATGCTTCTCCAGACGTCATTATGTTTGTCTACAAATACATTATACCGTTCGATACCAGAACACAATCGTCCTCAATAAAGATATTACACGGGGGGGTTGACTGTGTGAGGGGCCCGGCACTTATATCACGTTGCATAGGAGGATGTGGAGTCAGACCACCAGCCAGCCTCCTCCGCTTGGATTATTATTGTCATTATTGATGAATGCTGCGGAGGCGGCGTTGTGGCGTTACCGTATACAGTGATGTACGCGGCCGAGGGCCTCGCTCACGAGAGGGATGCTTAACCCGCAGGGGCTTGCTACGGTATCCCTTACACCCTCCTCCCCTCCTCGCCTCCTTCTTTTGATCAATAATTCTCCTCGGATAAAAAATTCGTATATAGGAAGAGAAAATTGTATTACGAAGACCAGAGAGTATCAATGAAGACATCAGCCACTAATTAAGAGAAGAGCGCGGACCCTAACTTACTGCCCCCTCTCCCTCGCTCAACGCAGAATCACTACACAAAAAGTTCATACATAAAACTATAAAATCAACATCATCTCGCAAGCACCGAAAGGAAAAACTCCCGCCGGAGAACCCAAGTGGCAAAATTCCCCCCTCCCTCACCCCCAGCACTGTGGGGGAATTCCCTAAACCTTTGGCTTCCTTTGGCCAGCCGCGTCTGCTAATCTGGCTCGCCCGTGAATATTTTAAACAGATTTTTTCTCTTTGTTCCACTCATAAATCTCATAATTACACTCATCAACACTCTCGTTGCTGGGCGAGGGAGCGGCGGCAGGAGCAGCTCGCGCCATCTATTGAGTGCGGGAGGAACTAGAGTTAGGGCCCCGGACAACAGGTTGCCGACGGGCGCGTGGCTCTTGTCTTGTGCCCTGCCCGCTGCACCTCACACCTCCCCCACATACACACTTAAACTCAACTGTTCTTTCGCCTGTTAGCTTGGTACCTGCTCGGTCAGCCACCTATTAGTCTGTCTGTTACTGTTAGAAGGTACTAGGCATGTAAACAAGGCCGTAATTATACCTGAACATAGACTTTTAAAGAGTTTTACACCTAATACTGACATTATTCCTTGATGACATATTCCTGTGCCTTCCACAACTTAGCCTACAATATTAACAAGACGTTCTGTATCATTCCTGCTGTTGTTTATGGATATATGTTTAGTCATAAGTCTCACTACAATCATTAATATATACCAGCAGCCCTCATTGTGTTCACCAATGTCGTAACACTGTACGTATTTCAATAAAAACAAGTTATTTATTGGTTATAAATAAAATTCAAAGTACAATATTCCAGAGATTCAAACCCACATTTTTTAATATAGTAAAAATAGTTGTACCCATTTTTGCACTTGACTCCCACAGAAATTCATAATATATAGACAATATCTTGCATTATGCCACTGCATCATGACGTTTGACACCATCTCATTATAAATCTACGTTCCATCAGATTACTTCGACAGAATTGCAGATATTACACCGACAGATCACCACAATACAGAGTCATATTAAAATATCCGGGACAATCAGACACATAATATCAACAAACAGTGTCACATATTTAATCCAACTAGGTAGGTGACATAGTAACATCATGTTGAAGGACTTGGTACATGGCTGTCTTAAGGTATTCGAACCCATAAAGATCTCAAACAATCTTCCAGCAGTACTGCATTCTGTTTTCGGTAATGTACTCCTGTATAAATTGTAATATTATCTGTGTTATTATTATTTGCCCTATTGACTCGCATATTTCTTTTTAAATGTTTGTACCGACTCACTTTGTCTAACTGTTATGAAGTGTGTTTCGAGTATTGTTTCAGTGATATTCCTTTTTATGAAACTGATGCGATTGATAATTGTTTCGAGTTTTGAACTATTCCAAATAAACTGAAAAGTAGTTGGAGTAAAGTACAAAAATGGGGTAGTACTAATAACATCAGCACAGTTATATAACCCAACTTATCTTATAAAACGGTTATAGTATAGCCGTTACTATCGCGTCAAACTTAATCCAAGTTGAGTTTTAGCTGTCGTGGGTCGGTTAATATATACATACACTCATTGTACTGTAGATTCGCTCAGGTAAACTGGTGTGGCTTATCTCCATGAACCTCAAACTATTCCATTAAACAGTATAAAATGAAGAGCATTGTGAGGAAGAGAAGAATATGTTGATGAAGGAAGAGGATACAGAAAGTGATAAGAAGAAACTATAAATAAAGAAATAGAAGACAAAGATTATATAATTTCTGTTTATATAATATTTAGAAACTGAATGTCCTCCAGAGAATAAAACTGTCATTATTTTGCAGTGATAAATCAAATAATAATAATAATAATAATAATAATAATAATAATAATAATAATAATAGAACTACACAACTACTACTAATAATAATAATAATATCAAGAAGAAGAAATATGAAAATAAGAAAAACTAATAAGACTAAGAATGAAAAACAAAGGGAACAATAACAATAAATATAATAACTAAAATACGCCATTCTTCTCTATAATTCCAAACATCCAATAGTTAAAACAATAAACTGTATCTCATTTCACTTCTATAATTTTATAACCACCATATTCTATAATGTCTTTGTTAGTATATAATTTATGTGGTTTGTTCTTGTAAGGAAACATTATTTTGTTATTACTGTCATACATGGGACTAATGTGTATTTGTTATTGTTGTTATACGTTATTAATGTGGTGTGTTATAGGTCTAGTTATTGTTATTGTAAATATTATTATTATTGTTATATTAGTAGTACATATTATTGTTGTTGCTATTGTTGTCAGCATTTTTATTATTTCATTATTATAATATTATTATTGATTTTCTTGTTATTGGTAGTGGTATTCATATTATGAGGAAAACAAAAACAACAAAAACAACACCAATGATAATAATAATAATAATAATAATAATAATAATAATAATAATACACTTACCAGTTGATACGCCCTGTTTAGATACAAACACATAATTTCAGGTGACCACAAACAACACCTTTACAATGATTACCTGCAAATCTACCTTAATATGGTCTTAAATAAATGTAAAATAAAATAAACGTATTGTAAAAGCTGTAAGCAAAATCCCAATAATAAATTCTGACTTACACGACTTACTGTAGATAGTAACCAATTGGAGCGACCATAAACAGGTTATCTATCACAGTATTCAATAGACAGACTTTAAAAAGACATTAAATATTTAGTTCTATAATATATTTTAGGGAAGCTTATGTTAAAATGAGTCTTTCTGATGTATTAACAATTAGAAATAAAAGGAATATTCACTCCTTATTTAGTACATGAGAAGTATATAAGGTTAATAGTTTTGGTGATGGTAACAGTGATAGTTATATACTGGTGATGGTAACAGTGATAGTTATATACTGGTGATGGTAACAGTGATAGTTATATACTGGTGATGGTAACAGTGATAGTTATATACTGGTGATGGTAACAGTGATAGTTATATACTGGTAATGGTAACAGTGATAGTTATATACTGGTGATGGTAACAGTGATAGTTATATACGGTGATGGTAACAGTGATAGTTATATACTGTAGTGTTATAATCTAAGACTGTGTGGTAGTGAGTATGTTTGACGGAAATTAAAGTTATTATTATTATTTATTATAGTAGTAATAGTAGTCATAGTAGTATTGCAATTAGATGGCTGGAACTTGTTACTGCTTGAATGATCTCAAATTACAAAACCCTCCAGTAGCTGATCCAGGAATATCAAAAAGGCCGGGGGGGGGGGGGAACATGGCGAACACAGCGAGCCCACCCAGCTGGGGGGTTGGGGGGGATGCTGTAAACCCCCTAGAATTTTGTTTTAAATCTGACCAATATCATGGGCATTTTGAGGCCATTTTGAAGCCATGTGTACTTGATATTAGGAGATATTCTGAAGTCAAAAGTAATTAATTTTTCTATACAAAAACGCCTGAGTGCAGTAGTGCATTAAAGAAAAGGTATTGGAATTTTCTGATGAAAAGAGGGGGTCTGGACCCACAGGACCCCTTCCCCCCTGGATCCGCCCCGTCGTTACTGTAAGGAGAGAGGAGGAATATTTGTTCTCTTTGCCAAGTGTATTTTATTGTATTTTTCCATTGTTAACTTGATATGCCTTCGAGGAAACAGGCTAATACAACAACAACAACAACACTACCGTATTACAATTCCACAATTTGTCAGTCGAAATATAATCACTACAGCATCAGTTCAACAGTGGGGGGGGGGGGGGGGGGAGTTGTTTACTTTGAGAGGTCCAAGTGTGTTCTATATCTCGCCTCGTGGTAGACTCCAGCCTTCACATCAAGATCGGGTCAGAGTTTCTATAATGGGTCTCGGGGCTAAAGAGGCTAAATTTTAATAGCCTCCAGTAGACTCAAAATTTGTGACTATAGTCTTACAGGTACCCGAATTCTGATAGGTCCTAATTATGATGGGTCTCAGTCCTATTAAACACCAACTTCACGAAGCCATTGGGGCCCATGGCAGGGAGCCAAGTTTTAATGGACCCCAGTCCTAATAGATGCTAACCTAACCTAACCATTAACACTGGGGGATCCTTTGACCTGCAACCGCGACAAGGAGCAGGTAACCTGGTGCAAGTGGAAATGGTTCACACTGGGGATGGTTGGCCAGGTGCAGGTATAATCACACCACCTTGCCCATCCCCCTACACTGCCTACAGTCACCTCGCCCTACACTCACCCACCCCCAAGATCCAACTTTACATACCTAATTTCGACTATAGATACTCCATATCGACTGAAGAAGCAACGGCCCCTGAAGCACTTAGAGCAGGACTCCCTCGTTGTAAACAAAGCGTAATGTGACGGTGGTGGAGGGCGTGAGGGGAGTGACGCCCCCTGGCCAGGTGTTGGAGCGTATCGTGGAGCACCCGCCAGTGACTAACACAGCTGGCCTGAGACACCTTATGCCTGTCTTACTAAGACCGAGTGACACACACACACACACACACACACACACACACACATATACACATACACATATTGAGAGGAAGAGAACAGAAAACTTGAAAGGGTAGATAAATAATCATATATACAAATAAAAGCAAATAGGTAATTACAGACAGACAGACATAGATAAATGAGTTTTATTCCACAAAGTATACGTGAGTTGAATCTGATAAAACAACATAAAACAATATTCTCTATACTACAGTGTTATGACTCAGACAACTGCAGGTTCATCATACACACACTTGATAATAAAATAAATCGACTTGTTAAAAGATTGAAGATGTTTTACAGTTATATAAGACGCGAAAGTCTGAATCATAAACGAACATAGGTCATTACACACTTCAAAAAGACATCCCTCACTTTCGACAAATATTACCAGTCTGGTCAGGAACGGCGGATATTGGGCTAACTAACTCAGGCAAAAATATATGAAACTGAGATGTAAAACTTGATTACAAAACACTACATTAAGTTCATATTTGTGTAATTGTTCGTTATGAATTTTAATTTTACAAGATACAGCAGTAAGAATAATTAAATGAATGAAGAATTGTATTCACTCTTGCTGTTATCCAAACATGTGGCCGATTATAATGCTCACTTTTCGCTTAACTTGATTTTTGTTCATTAGATTACGATAATAATTCAATTTATTTGAATACATTTAATTAAGTTTATGATTGCCCTGGATTACAAAAAATAGGTAATATTTTATTTTATATAATTAACATAATAATAATCAACTAAAAAATTCAACTATGACTTGAACACTGCCACTTGAAGCAGGAATGTCAAAATGGCTGAGAATAGGTGGAGCCAAGCATTACGTACAGGCAGTGAGCAGTACAAAATATCCAATAGCACACGGAAAAAAATATATACAAACTTGATCTTCCCATATATCTACATCATCTGAAATCTTCATAACGCTCCTTAATGAAAGAATTTTATAACAGTTCAGATACGTGAATAGATACTGACAACGGCATAACTACCCAACTACCATATTCAGCCTTGTGTAACCATCGCCAACCAACGCCACCTTCTCGAGTTCATCTCAATCAGCACCAGTCGGAGCTGTGACACGGACCAGTTCATAACACTGCCTCTGTACCGATACCAACGAAAGCTGAATCTCAAATCTGGCGTCTAGCGTTTGTGGCGTGGCCTCCTACTGTACCGTGGTTCCTTGGCCTCCTACTGTACCGTGGTTCCTTGGCCTCCTGCTGTACCGTGGTTCCTTGGTCTCCTACTGCACCGTGGTTCCAAGGCCTCCTGCTGTACCGTGGTTCCTATTGTACCGTGGTTCCTTGGCCTCCTGCTGTACCGTGGTTCCTTGGCCTCCTGCTGTACCGTGGTTCCTTGGCCTCCTGCTGTACCGTGGTTCCTTGGCCTCCTACTGTACCGTGGTTCCTTGGCCTCCTGCTGTACCGTGGTTCCTTGGTCTCCTACTGTACCGTGGTTCCTTGGCCTCCTGCTGTACCGTGGTTCCTACTGTACCGTGGTTCCTTGGCCTCCTACTGTACCGTGGTTCCTTGGCCTCCTGCTGTACCGTGGTTCCTTGGTCTCCTACTGTACCGTGGTTCCTTGGCCTCCTGCTGTACCGTGGTTCCTACTGTACCGTGGTTCCTTGGCCTCCTGCTGTGCCGTGGTTCCTTGGCCTCCTGCTACCGTGGTTCCTTGGTCTCCTACTGTACCGTGGTTCCTTGGCCTCCTGCTGTACCGTGGTTCCTACTGTACCGTGGTTCCTTGGCCTCCTACTGTACCGTGGTTCCTTGGCCTCCTGCTGTACCGTGGTTCCTTGGTCTCCTACTGTACCGTGGTTCCTTGGCCTCCTGCTGTACCGTGGTTCCTACTGTACCGTGGTTCCTTGGCCTCCTGCTGTGCCGTGGTTCCTTGGCCTCCTGCTGTACCGTGGTTCCTTGGCCTCCTGCTACCGTGGTTCCTTGGCCTCCTGCTGTACCGTGGTTCCTTGGCCTCCTGCTACCGTGGTTCCTTGGCCTCCTGCTGTACCGTGGTTCCTTGGCCTCCTGCTGTACCGTGGTTCCTACTGTACCGTGGTTCCTTGGCCTCCTGCTGTACCGTGGTTCCTTGGCCTCCTGCTACCGTGGTTCCTTGGCCTCCTGCTGTACCGTGGTTCCTTGGCCTCCTGCTACCGTGGTTCCTTGGCCTCCTGCTGTACCGTGGTTCCTTGGCCTCCTGCTGTACCGTGGTTCCTTGGCCTCCTGCTACCGTGGTTCCTTGGCCTCCTGCTGTACCGTGGTTCCTTGGCCTCCTGCTACCGTGGTTCCTTGGCCTCCTGCTGTACCGTGGTTCCTTGGCCTCCTGCTACCGTGGTTCCTTGGCCTCCTGCTGTACCGTGGTTCCTTGGCCTCCTGCTACCGTGGTTCCTTGGCCTCCTGCTGTACCGTGGTTCCTTGGCCTCCTGCTACCGTGGTTCCTTGGCCTCCTGCTGTACCGTGGTTCCTTGGCCTCCTGCTACCGTGGTTCCTTGGCCTCCTGCTGTACCGTGGTTCCTTGGCCTCCTGCTGTACCGTGGTTCCTTGGCCTCCTGCTACCGTGGTTCCTTGGCCTCCTGCTGTACCGTGGTTCCTTGGCCTCCTGCTACCGTGGTTCCTTGGCCTCCTGCTGTACCGTGGTTCCTTGGCCTCCTGCTACCGTGGTTCCTTGGCCTCCTGCTGCACCGTGGTTCCTTGGCCTCCTGCTACCGTGGTTCCTTGGCCTCCTGCTGTACCGTGGTTCCTTGGCCTCCTGCTGTACCGTGGTTCCTTGGCCTCCTGCTGTACCGTGGTTCCTTGGCCTCCTGCTGCACCGTGGTTCCTTGGCCTCCTGCTGTACCGTGGTTCCTTGGTCTCCTACTGTACCGTGGTTCCTTGGCCTCCTGCTGTACCGTGGTTCCTACTGTACCGTGGTTCCTTGGCCTCCTGCTGTGCCGTGGTTCCTTGGCCTCCTGCTGTACCGTGGTTCCTTGGCCTCCTGCTACCGTGGTTCCTTGGCCTCCTGCTGTACCGTGGTTCCTTGGCCTCCTGCTACCGTGGTTCCTTGGCCTCCTGCTGTACCGTGGTTCCTTGGCCTCCTGCTGTACCGTGGTTCCTATAACACGAAGGTTTGTTTTGGGGTGTTGGGGTCACTTGTGCTTTGTGTTGTTCATATGTTCTGACAATTAACTGTATTGCTTGTAGGGATTATTTTCAACTCACCTCATCTCAATTTCATAGCAGAGACCATCCCTCACCTCACCTACGTAGCAAACACCACCCCTCACCTCACCGTAACTCACATCACTTCATCCTAGTACCAGTGGCTATCCCTCACCTCACCTCACCCTCGTAGCAAACACCATCCCTCACCTCACCTCACCCTCGTAGCAGAAACTATCCCTCACCACGCCTTACCTCACCCTTGTAGTAGATACTAAGGATCAATCCTGGGTAGAGACTGCCCCCTTACCTTGTGACGGGCCGAGTTCTTCTCATTTCATTTTACCATCCAGATATTCTTTTCTGTTAGTATTCTTATTTATTCATATACTTATATGTTCTTTGTAGCATTCTTTTCAATGAGTATCCTGTTTATATAGTTATCCTTCTTCAATTCTTTATTTATAAATATACTTTATATTCTTATTTAGTATTCTTCTATAAGTAATTCTTGTCTTAGTTATGTATGTGGTGTGTTTATTTACTAATTTCTATGCTGTGGTTTTAGTTCCACAATGTACATACATGTCTTATCTTTCTCTTCTTGTACTTTCCAAGTCTTTCATTTCTTTCATAGATACTATATCCTCAGTTTCAATGTTCTTACCTTTCTGAAGTATACTCTGTTTTACATCTATTCTTATACATGGGTTAGTCTGGGGAACCATGTTATTCTTAGTACAACACTTTTTATACTTACAAAGGGTAGCTGCCACCACCCAGACTTTTCATTATATAACAAAACTCATGGAAAGTTTTTGGGCAGGGTGGTAGATGTATAGGCACGTGAGTAAGTATTATTTTCTGGGAACCAATGTTTAGAAGGAGTAGAGTGGTGATACTCGTAGATTACGAATTCAATATTTATTAACACAGTGAGTGGATAAGATGCATCTTAGATTCAGTCAGCCAAAATAGAACCGCAATTAACTTATTAAGTCATCAAACACATCAAGAACTTATTACCTCATTAAATACCTCCAAATACTTATTACTTCATTAGACAATTGTTGTATTATTCCTCTGACAAATGAGATTCAGTAATTATACACAAGATATCACTGGACCCTCAGGTCTTACTTTTACAAGTAACAAATTACATCTTCAATTCTTGGTTACAACATTTAACAATCAATACATTATTCCATTGTTACTGCTAGTGGATAATATGACACACTTGACACTATCCCAAATCAAATTATAACCTCACGTTCTATAGGCATGAACATGATACTTTTCCTTCAGTTCATGTACTCAACTCACATAACATATTTCCTGGTAATATCAACATTTATAGTTTCACTGCTTAACCTGGGATTTCCATCTGTTGGTTAATCCCTCAATCAAGATACAATAATACTTAGGCCCGTGTAACTGTGAGGAGTGCCTCAGGGTATATATCCCAAGTGTCTCCATAACAAATGAAGATCGCTGTCAGGGGGTCGGTTGTAGACCGACACACGCCAAGGGAGCTGCCGCCTAAGTTGCAGGAAAAGGACTTCCCAGTTTAATCCTGTCGAATTAACGGCATCGTCCAACTCGGCTACCGACCCACGGTAGCCGATGAGTATTCAGCTCAACACACTGGCCTGGAGATACGTTGAGGAAGAGTCACGAATGCGTCAATAATTAACTTCAACTATACAAAACATACGTCTGGCAATGGTCCAGCCGATATCTAAATCTCTACGTTACTCGACTTAATTGGCACAGAAGTTACTATGTTAAAACATGAACACTGATATTCACAAAATTTACTAAGTTTAACTGAATTAATAGGCGGCGTGGAACACACGTGAACATACCTGGAGATACGTTGAGGAAGAGTCACGAATGCGTGATTCTCCCTCGTGTAGAGGTATATACGTGCACCCGCGGGGCAGCTTGGGCCTCCTTATTCATACCAGAAAGGTCGATCTTACCAACAACATACCTTCTCTACCATTTTGGATCACTGTATACTTAATTATGAACTCCGGTGTTCTTGATCAGGGTAATTTCCTATGTCTATTCATATAAACTAATCAGAGGTTGAGCTTGCCAGGAAAAGGTGGAATATACTCGTTGATAACATTAATTCTGCAAGCTCAGGCCTGAGGCGAACAAGGAGCTATTCACGGGGAGACGCTAGATCTTGGAGATTATACCAGTTGACAGAATAGTTCAGGAGATTAATAACTTTCTTAAATAGACAACTGACACTAGCTAAACTATAAACATCAGATTCTCTGATGTCGGGGCGACAAAATGATATAACTTCAGGCGCGATCAGAAACTCATGGATATCACCACGGACGACATAAAATACGCCACTCTAGCTGGCAAACTCGACACTCACTTAATTGACACGTTTTACTAACAATAAGGACAGTTGAAGCGTTATACCCCACTCACAATGGATCTTGAATGTTCCAACTGTAAACAGACATATCTAAGTTGACTCAAAACAAGGGTGTTCTCTCTCACACTCAAATTCATTTTATAGAGAAGTTGGTTTAAGTAAGTCAGAGAAAATGGGATAACGGAGGACTGAGGTGTCTTGAAGTGATGAGAAAACGGACTCCTCATATGGAGGACTCAACGAAAGCCGAGTTACATGTTTTGTGGGCTATTGAGCGTAATATGAATCATTTGATTTTGGCGCTAACTGACGTGTATGACCGTGGTCGTTACAAACTCACATCAACTTGCTCTGGTAGATGAGATAATATGCTTCACGTACGTTACAATCTGCCTTCTGCTAAACGGCCACTAACTCCATGTACGAAGATTTTACTGAGCTGCCCACACTGAGTATGGATGAGAAGCGACTTTGAAAACTATGATTTATTAATAAATGTTCATTGGGATATTAAGTCTTTCGTTATATTATAGCCTACTTTTGATGTAATTCCTTCATAGTGTATGGGAATTTACATAATTCGTATCACATGATATATAGTGCAATGATATAATTGTTATATGACATGTTCTGTTATATATCCGGTATATTGCCTATCGGATAGGGCGATGTGTCTTACCAACATTTTCAAGACCCTGCCCATATGTAAACACACACACAGAGGGAGACGATACAGGTAGCAAGAGTTACCCCTCCATCCAAGTGTGAATATCCATTTTCTCAGTAGTTCACATTTTCTTCTATTCTCGCCTTAGAATTTTTATCCAAACTTGGCAATGGCAGTTGGAGCTGTGAAAATATTTATCATCTATACCAAAGTTATTTTTTCTCTGGTTAATATTCATATGACTTGTTCACGGGGAAATCGAGCTTATAAATGACGCAGTTGTTCTTTATTTTCTCTAAAAGTGTCTTGCTTCCCCACACTTATCCTTTTACAAGTAGTATAATACCGGGCGGTAATTCCTTGTTAAGCCGAATTGATGGAGATGATTAAGTATATGCTCAATCAAATCGTCATGCAAGTTCAAACTGTATGCTGAATCAGTGTAAACTTGTATGACAATTACTATGGGTTTCCAAAGTACGATTTTGGTGTTAATGTGTTATTCTTTAGGTACTTAATTATTTAAACCCCATAAATTTAAATTCTGTGAAGAAAGTATATTTTGGGTGAAAAATTATCAAGGGGTAAGGCTTACCTTTTCAACAGTTTTGGCCCAAAAAATAGATTTTGTTAAAAATCACATTATAAGTACTCTAGAGCATGCTGATTTCGAATGTGTGGTCCACGATTCGATTGCTGGGTAATTAGTGGCTGTAATGACCCTTGGGTAATTTAATTATTTTTTTCAATGCTAATTACTCGCCAACTATGGGTTTCCAAAGTACGATTTTGGTGTTAATGTGTTATTCTGTAAGTACTTAATTAGTTATAATGTCTCACACATATGTCTGAGACAGAATCATGTAAAGCATTTTAGAATCACAGCCTCTTTGAAATTCATTTTAGGTATACTGTAGGTATATGCAAAGAGCAACTGACATGTAACGGAAAGGTTGGGGAGAAGAGGGGAGTTTCGATGGGTGATGGAGGCATAAGAGGGTAGGCTAGGTGAGGTGGGTGGTCAAGGTGCTAATGGACACAAGATCATCAAAGGTGAAAGTCCACCGTTAAGGCCACTGCCACCTAATCTGACCTGATCTCACCTCACCTCACGAGACCTCTAGGTATGTGACCATGTGGTGTCTCCCCATACCGTACCCTTCAGGGTTAATAATTAATTAATTAATTACAGTAATTTAAAATTAAAACTTTGTTTGTTTGGGGCATGTAATGAGTAATGATTTTTGTTTTTTCAATTGTATTGGAGTAAAAGCATCAGAAAATCATAATTAAGTAAAAGTACTAAAAAAATTTAGTACTTTTTAATAAGTAGATACCAAAAAATGTTACTCGAGTACACAGTGCTCAAGTAAATTTATTTCGTTACTTTACAACTCTGATTATGCTTCATATTTTTTTTCCAGGGTTAGATCCCTCTCAGGCCAGTATTTCACTGTAGTGCCTCGCAGTATCTCAACTATCCCCTTACAGTCCCAGCAGAAACCCAATCACTCTTAAATGTCCACAGATGTTCCAATGTACTCTGTAGCCTTAAGAAGTAAGGCCATGCTTTCGTTGGTTTCTTTCGTTTCAATATCACGTGCCAATGGAATAGGTTTTCTGTTGTTATGTAGCAAAACTGCTTGGGAACTAGTTTTTGAAGTCCATAAATAGACACTCTTCACGGAAGTCTTATTCAATACCTAGATCATTCGTAGGGCTATTAACGTCAGTGCAGACACAAAATAATGGAATCTTGAATCTCAATAAAGGAGGAAAGTAATTGGTTATCGGGTTGAAAACAGAAATTCAAGTTCTTTCACCTAAAAGATTTCACTGCTGCAATTGGGATCAAAGATGCTCAGCTTTCTGCTTAGATTGGCTCATATTGGTTAGATTCACTGATAAGGATAATAAAAAGGCAAGTTTGTACTATTAATTATAATAAATAATGATAACCGAGATATTTACATGAATCGAAGCTCGCTCTGAGATTCAAAACAATGAAATTAAATTGTTTATAATTTCTACCACACTCTTTGTTTATCAGTTTCCTGATAAAATCCTCCAAAACAAGGGGGTAATGAACTCACATTCACCATTTGATAAAGACAGGAATTTAAAAAGTGAATTTTATAATTACCACATCAATGTAGCTGTTACATGTCCAGTAGATGTGGAATACATCACATGATTTTCTGGTAAAATGAAACCCAAACTAATTTTAACCATTCAGATTACATTAATTCTCCGAAGGACTGAGGATCATTAAGTCTTGGCCTCCTTAGACAAGGACACAGTTCTAATCATTATGTTAACCTGGGGCCATCCCATTCAGTCCAGTCACCCATCATGTTCTATGAATAAGTTTACAGATAACTAGATAACAACAATTATATTAGAGCACAGCAAGTACCTGAACATGTCGCTATTAGTGTTGGTTTGTTATAGAGAAAGGCACGACAAACACAAGTTCAAGAAATAGAAGTAATATTTGAGCATGATTTTTTATTTATTTTTTTCTGTTTTGGTTTACAATTGTTTTAAGACAGCACAGATAGATCTCTATACTACTTGGTTAAACAACATTAAATATGAGTACGTATCTAGTCTTCATTATTTCCTCATATTTAATGACTCGGTGGAAATAAAGTCGCGTCACAATGTTCTCCAGAGAAAACTACAACGACAGTTCTACAAACATTTGACATACCAATCAAGATTAAACTCACAAATTATATTTACAGAATTACATACACTGTAGTTGAAACATTTTTTATGATAATGACATCATTGGACTAGATATTTAATATTGACTGTTTATCATTCATGAGAATTCTTCCAATAATAATCACAAAAATAAGGACTAAAATACACTGTACTGTAGTTATCAACTACTTACCAAGGAATCTGGCTTCTAGTTTCATTCATTATTTGCCATATGGCTACTTTGTGCCTTCTCTGCAGCAGATAATGTTGAAAAATCCACCGTTCCCTTTTTAAAAAACTCCATTTTTACAATTACTGTACTGTAAATATTTTTCTATACTACAACTATAGAGTAAACATTTACCACTTAGTTACTCTTTCCTGCACATGCTTTGATAAAAATGTCTTTCTCAAAGAACACTTTCATATTCTGAAGGAATAGTTTATACTGTATACAGTACTATGGAAAGAAACTAATAAAGTACAGTACCTATACTTGATAATGGAGAACTTGTTTAATTAAAAAATATATTGATCTACAATTGCTCTTTCATCAATCTAATCTAATCTCCTTATAACTGAAAAAAAATCCAATAGGTATGCAGATGAATACCTAACACCTACTCCATTATTGCAGTATTGACATTAATCTACTTTAATTATGTTAATATAATATGATGATAATCTTTATAATTTCAGTACCAGCTATGGTAACTTTCTGCAAGATGTAGATTTAACATCGGATTAACACATTAAGAACTTGACTAGCCAGGTCTTAACAAATATACAAACAAATCTGCCATGACAGCTGGTTCTATTACGGTAACTAATATCAAGGTGTTGAAGATGGGTATGGCCAATATCCACAAGTGTCTGAAAAGCATATGGTGTTGTTATTCACTGTTAAGCATTTTTGCCTTACACTAAAGAATAAAAAAGATTTGCCGACCCTGAGGAACAAAGCTAAACTGAATATCAATTAAATTGTATTCAAATGTAATTTTCAACCATAAATAACAGATTTTAGTAAAAAAAAAAAAAAAAAAATTCAAGGATAATCCACAATGGAAAACTTCTAGCCACATAACTGCAATTTTAGTAATTCACTTTGATTCAAACACTAAATAGGTTACATGGTGTATAAAATTGCAATTTGGCCATACAGTGACCCCTCGTTTAACGAACGCCTCGGTTAACGAAATTTCGGTTAACGAACTGCCTTCCATAAGGATCTTCAATTCGGTTAACGAACAAAAATTCGGTCAACGAATTTCTTACGAACCGACCTCAACATGTTTTCGCTTGCACTGACCGGGCAACCAGCTTTAGTATCAGTCCGCCAATACATTAATCGGTTCTAGGGCTTAAATTCCTTACTATTTTAGTAAATATCAAGAAGTTTATACTATTCAATAATTTTAAAAGTTTAATATTCAATATTTTAGTCATTTTAACAATTATTGAACATAATTGAAGGTAAAGTGACTAGTTTAATGCGCGGCATCCAGCCTCTTAACACAGCAAACAGGCGTTAGTCTCTCTCTGTTTTCACTGGAAGTAACATCTTGCTTGAGACTCTCTTCATCTAAACGCTTTTTTTCTGTGTTTCCAAGCAAATTATTGGTCATTTTGAAATATATTTTACATATTGACAATATATAATGCAGTGCAGTGTTGATTTAAAGAAAATAATCTTGAAATACACCAAGAGAACTAAAATTTTATGGGTGAAATGGTGCCATGGGGTGACTTCTCTTCCACCCCAATGCCTTCTCTTCTTCCTTCTCCTCCACCCCCATTCTAATTCCCATCATCATCATCCAGGAGCCTTCTACATACACACCTCAAAGTAAGTGAACTTTTCTACCATTTTTTGTTGAATTTAGGAAATTTTCGGTGAGCTGGAACCAATTACCCAAAAACCCATTGAAACAATGGTTTCGGTTAACGAACGACCTTCTGGAACGGATTGAGTTCGTTAACCGAGGGGTCACTGTACTGTACTGTATTACACTAAGTTCTAAATTATTCCAGCTTAGCTTCAGTTAAATATTAGTATCATTCTTTCATAATACTGTACACTAGCGGTTTAATTCCTTCATAGACACTGCCAACACTCTTTTACACATTCTTGGTTAACTATGTTATATGTTCACACTAATCTTACACAGTGGTAAACATAATTTTAACAAAACTTGACAACACTACTTTCAGTTTATCACTTATATTGTTGGTCCCAATCACCTCTGGTAGGGGTTATGGGAATACTGTACTACAGTATCAGTACATGTGTACATTTTTTTTTTCTTGAGAATGGAACTCAAATACAGTAAACAACATTCGATTATGATAAACTTAGCACATGGATGTAACCTAACAAGATCTCAGACTTCACAATCAGTACAGTAATTTGCCTCCAGATATTAGCATGTCTCATGATTATGAACTCCTTTGTACCTTTGCAGTCAACTTGTATCCATAATTTTCATTTGTAATCTTAGTTCTTTATCTGGTCTAACTGTATTGCTGCCTGTGACGACAATGTAACTCATTCCACTTTTCATACTGATAGATTTACTATTGCCCCTTCATATCTTTCACTACATAAAGGCAAATAGTTTATGACTAATTCAAAATGTATTAGAAATATATCACCTGGAAATTAAGTAAAATGTAAACACAAAGAGAAACTTAATCATAGTCTTGTAGATGCACTTACATGTGCATACTGTAGTATTTACTCTACGATACACAAAACCAAAATATCACATGCCCCTCGCTGGAAGGATAGAGCACAAAAATAAATTCAACAGGACAATACTTGACCTGAGGTATGAACCTTTTAATTTATAGATGAAAATGTGCTGATTACCACCAAATATTTTGGTGAAATTAAACAAATGTCATTAATATTTAAATGTCTCGCTATAAACTGTTATCCACTCCAAATTAAAAATAGACATTTACAATTTTAATAGTTGCCTGATTAGATTGAAAGTAAAAAAAAAAAAAAAAAAAAAAAAAGGTTGAGCACAAAGTAACCATACATACTGTACAATGACTGAAGCTATGGCTGAACACTAAAATATAAGAATTCTTCACTCAGGCAAAAAACTGCTTAGTACCAATAAACTACCATACCTCCTAATCCCATAAGGACTGACCTAGTTTACAAGAAACAATACATTTTATGAACCATCAATTACTTAAAAAATATGTTATACTTAAGTCCCACAATAGTCTACACCCCAAAGCTTCAGACCCATAATAGTCTATATCCCAAAGCTTCAGGCCCATACTAGACCACACCCCAAAGCTTCAGGTAGATTAGACCATACCCCTAAGCTTCAGGACCATGATAGACCACACCCCAAAGCTTCAAGCACATGCTAGCCCATACCCCAAAGCTTCAGGCCCATGCTAGCCCATACTCCAAAGCTTTAGGCCCATGCTAGCCCATATTCCAAAGCTTCAGGCCCACAAGACTAGTTTATAACACTAGAGATAAATTGCTAAGCTGGTCCAAGAAAGTTTTACTGAATTCAATTGCACCTCTGAGATTTTTTTCCATTCACACAAACTTTTCCCAAAATAATGCTGGCTGACTGGAATCCTGTGCAACAACAGAATCTCCCTAAACTCTTTCACTACGGGAATGTCACTTTTAATATTTTATTTGGCTAACGGCAGACGATTTTATTCAGCTCGGAGGGGAAACCATACACAAGGGGTTAATTTAATATCCTGTGTCTTGGAATTTTCAGTTAGTCATCCAGCAATTTTATGGTGAGACCATTTATGATTTTCAAAAACACTACATGTATATAAACTAACCAACAATAAAACGAACATATTGAAACAGTATTTACTTCGTGCCTTCTCATATCAAAATTAAAAAGTTTTCAATGGCAAACCACATCTAAATTTAACCTGTTATTTTAGTAAGGGAATAAATAGAGTGAGGTTACTTTTGTTAGCCTATGGTTTTACGACATATTACATCAGGTCGTACTGCCTAGATTACCTCAGCCACATTGTGTGGGTATATGTGCAATATTGCACACACTATAAAAGTAGTTTTTTTTTTTTTTTTTTTTTTAAAGAGTTCCTTGTACATATAAGCAGAACTGTCACTAGCTACCAAAATGATATGGGGCTCGAGCTCTCCAGAACAACTCCACCATTTTGGACCCATTTGAGATCTTCTCTGCACTAGTTTCTAAAGTTGCACCACATATATAAAGGTTGGTGGAAATATGAAAGTAGCTGGATATCTAATATGTATATCCTTTCCACCATAACAAGATAATAACCATTCACATATTCATTTGTAGATCTCACCCATACAAGACAGACACCAAATATCTCGATTAATTTTTCTTGATTTGGTTTGGGGCACAGCAGAAAAACATTTGGGACACATACCCCACGGGCCAGTACTTAACGATGTATAATTTATTGCATAAAGTTCATTTCAATATGCATTCCTTTTTATTTCAAAATTTAAGATTTATACATTTATTTTATCTTTCATTTGATATATTCAGAGGGCCTCACTTATGTAAATTAAATCCAAGCAAAGGAACTTAATTTCTTAAGTGAAAAAGGAGATGCACTCCTGGACTTAAAAAACTTGATACAATCCCTAAAATTTCTCTTTTTGCAATAAATAAACACTTTGTCTTAAATATTAAATTAATAGTTTTCAATGCTACAATTATATGTTGCCAATTAATATACCTAGATATTGTACTAACTCAATCTGGCTTGTGTCATTGTGCTACAAGCAGTTTCTTTACAAACTCTTTGGCAGTTTATTTTATTTTTAATAAAATGCCTTTGGCATTCTAATATAATAGTCACTCGTTATTTCAGTGAGACTTGTTCCATCTCTGTACCAGAGAATGAGACTGCAAACTACCACTCAGAAAGTATAGTACAGGTAAACCTCTATTTACGATGGGGTTAGGTTCCTGAAAACCCCATCGCAGGTCGAAATATCGTAAATCAGGTTCATTATAACATGGGCTTCAATCGGATAGGTTCCTGGCCAATCGGAAAAAAAAAGAATACTACTAGCCCTACAACACAATTAAAAAACACTCATCATATCATTAAGAAGGCTAGGCATCATCACATGTCCAGTTCAAGGCTAAGGAGTCTTAAGGTGGAGTGGAGACACCAACCTGAGTCCCACATAGACTTTGGGAAGTCTGAAGAGTGGAGACTGAAGGTGTAGCCCGACTTTTCAAAGTTACACTGCTCACTTTACATTCATAAAAACACAATATCAATAATGGGGACTCGGTTCTTTTATGAAAAAACGTTAGAAATGTTGCGAAGGAGGTGTAGTAGGGGTTTAGTGGGTCTCATGCTACCGACCTGACCTGATCAATGTCAGGTGGAGGTGGGGTGGGGGATTAGTGGTCTCATGCAATGTCAGATCACCCAGTGTCAGGGTGGAAGATTAGTGGAACTCCTGACCAGAAGATGACTGGAATAAAGACAGAAGCTAAGTAAGTAGCAAATATATTTAGGGCTAGCAAAAGGTTTATAAATTTTTATTCATATCTGTCTCTATTTGCATTAAAGAAATGAATTTGGTACCATTGCATATATGGAGATGCCTCCCTGATGGCTTTCTTTTTTTTTTTACCTATGAGATACACTGTATACAGTACTGTACTGTATTATATTTGAAGGGTACCGGTATAAGTAAACACAAATTATTACAGTAATGTATCTTTACTAACTAATGAGTAACAAATAAATAATATTGTATAGTGAACGAGCTATAGTAGAATAAGTGAGAGAGGAGTCATTGATATGCACTGAGTGGGAAGTGAACTTTTTTCAGGGGCAATCTGTGGTTACTTTCTGCCCCCAGGGTAGAGTTCCTTCTTACCTCACATCACTACCTCCTATAATCTGGCATCTGCTAATTGTGTTAAGAGATGAATTTGATACTATAATGATCCTGAGTAAATTCTCTACCATACTCCAATAAAAGAAATAAAAAGAAAATATTTTAACACGATATAATGATGCTGACTCATCTGACTTTCTGAAGAAAAAAAAAAAAATTGACACCAGAGTCTATAAAATCAGTTCTAATTAAGTTAAAAACACCATTTTTTTTTTACTAACACTGTATAATCCTGAAAAAATTGCTAAAAGTTTGGTTAAAGACCAGTAAATATATTTAAAAAGCTAAATATCTGTATGATACAGAGATGCACCCGCCTCGTGAATGAAGCTGTGAGTGTCACAGTGGAATTCTCCACCGTTTTCCCCGAGTCTAAGCGACACATCTCACACAGAAACAAGAGCTGTATTTATTTATGCAAACACCACTTTACGTGTACAATATATATAAACAAACAAAATAATGTATATTACTACAGGTACTCCTCGACTTATGACCACCCGGACATACAACCGCCGCAGTCATATAAAATATTTATCAAATTACGTATTTTCGAGTCTCGGCGTTAGTGATTGCGCTGTGTACTGACAGAATTTTCGTTTGTAATTCCCTTTAAAATGGCTAGCAAGCGTAAAAGTGAGAGTTCTCGTGGTGCTGAGAAGAAAAAAGAGACACCCATTTTAGATTTTCTATGTACAGTATTACTTTCGCATTTTCGACTTACGACCTGGTCATCGGTCCCTAACCCCATCGTAAGTCGAGGACTGACTGTACTGTTGTCTTCAGCCTACAGTTGTATACTGTCCAATCTCCTAAATGTAATACATAACTGTGATCACGTTTTCCATCTTTTAACACTTATGATGCAGGTGTGGTAGAGGATTAGCGAGTCTCTTGTTCACTGACCTGACCTGATGTAATGTCAGGTCCACCCATTGTACATAAACTCTTCTCTCATTTGTGGTGGAGGGATTAGTGGTCTCATATTATTGACCATCTGATGCAATGTCACGTCACCACACCCATTGTCGGGGTAGGGGATCAGGGTGAAAGCACATCATAGTCAGAGCGAAAGAACTTCAGTCACTAAAACAGGGAAAGTACTTCACAATTAAAGCAAATGAACTTCACAGTCACTAAAACAGAGGACAGTATAATGTGAACTTGAGTGATGTCCTCTCGCTGTAAGGTAAAAAAAACAACACCGATGAAAACCGATAAACATTGAGTTCCATTTCTTACACAAGTGTAGCCAACAAGAAACAATGCCTGGACTGTAGTTCACCAGATGGCCATGAGGTGGCATTTAGGTAGATGATGCCTCAGCTGACAAATGAAGTGAGTGATGCGTTCCATATGCCGACTTGGCGAAATGACGAATGGTATCGTTAATGAGAGTTTGTTTACATTGTAAATAGGGAAGTGATCTTAATAGTATATCAGCATTGTTAATGCAAATTATCGTAGATTGGGATACCATAAATAGAGGTTTACCTGTATTAAAACCAGCAACATCCATTGTTGTTTATACACAATCAAGTAATAGAAAGAAATTGAGAAAAACTTCCCATGTTATTCAATATTAAGTAGGTACGTTCAAGGTACAATAACCCCAAGTAATTGGTGAGTGGATAAAGGCAGTTCCTCCCTCATTGGTATGGCAACTCAAACTAATTGATAACAACATGAAAGTAAGGGAATGCTATAATTTTCAGCCTCTCTCACAGTCCCAAGATGTATTTATTTATTCAACCAACATTCAACCATCTAATACAAAATTATAACAAAAACATTACATCAGTTACTTAAATACAATTACTCCATTATAACTTTAACAAAAGCTGCTAATGACTTGTATCTTATCTGCAATGTCTCACTCACCCCTGAAAGAAACACCTCTGAGTGAATGGCCCTGATAGAAGAACCTTATGACTGCCTAACCTTGCATATTGTTTATTTTTTCTGTTTTTACAAATAAGTAAACTAGTATTCAGCACAAGGAAGCCCTATTTTACAAGTATTTGCACGTATCAACCTGTCTATTTGGCAGCATAAGTGTAACAATGCCATGTTTTTTGGAGTACATTGTGTCATGTTTTAGAGGGTAGATTGTCACATTTTTAATAAATTTGTTTCTGATTATTTGTGTAAGAATTTTTCCATTATTATTTATCTGTATGTGTGTGTCTACACACACACACATATATACAATACAGGTAAAGGAAATTACTGTCTCTAGAACGAATGACTCCCTGTCCCATCCGCGAAAATGCCGGCAACTTTAAAACTACCCATAGACATTCTTGGGTACATCCAGAGTGTTATTTGCAAATAATAGAGGACTGCGAAATAAAAATCTGCAAATTTTTTTTTTTTGGGGGGGGCCCCTGTACTGAATATATAAGATGGAAATGAGAGAGCACACTTTGGAGATTATTCACAATTTATTTCTTGAAAATTACATCCATTAAGTGACCACCGCAGGGACCTACACAAAATTGTCCCCACTGCACAACACACTCCATCACTGATGCCAGCGTTTCCAACTGAAGGTTAAGGTTTTCTCTGCAAACTGAGGCAACTGGGCAACTAAAAACCCTATCGCCAGTATTATTAAACAACATCTTCCCTTGAAGAGGGTCGTCGTGTTTCAACCCGAGTTTTAAACTAAATGAGTCCTAAGGGACACCGCAGCACTGTATTTAATGGGGTGGTGTGGCGGTAAAATTAACTAATTCCAATAAAATTAATTTATAATATTGGAATTAGTTAATTTTACTGCCACACCACCCCGTTAAGTACTGTATTGTGGTGTCCCTCAGGACTCATTTAGTTTAAAACTCGGGTTGAAACACGACGACCCTCTTCAAGGGAAGATGTTGTTTAATAATACGGGCGTCAGGCTCTTCATGAGAAACCACTGCACCCCCAGCAAGTCACAGTTTGGTATGGGATATGGTCAACAAAATGTGATGGGTTCTTACTTTTTCAAAAATGAAACTGCCATAGTAGTTATTGTCATAGGCTAACATTAACAAGAAATGATCACCACATGCTGGCATCTGCACTGGAGCACATGACCATGAATAAACAAAGGAACCTTTAGTTCCAATAAGATGGTGTCACCTGCCACACTGCAAGGGGATCAATTGCTTGCCTCAGACAACTGTTTCCCAGTTTGGAAACCTTCCTTTTCCTCAAAAATCTCCAGATTTAACAGCCCCAGACTTTTTTCTCTAAGGCCAGGGTATACCATATAAAAACCAGCTCCTTACAGGAACTAAAGGACAATATTCACAGAGAAAACCTTAACATTCTGTTGGAAACACTGGCATCAGTGATGGAGTGTGTTGTGCAGTGGGCACAATTTTGTGTGGGTCCCCAAAGTGGTCACTTACTGGATGTAATTTTCAAGAAATAAATTGTGAATACAGTAATCTCCAAAGTGTGTTCTCTCATTTCCATTTTATATATTCAGTACAACATACAGTACTTCTTATTTCCTACATTGCTATTTGAAAAACAGTCACGACTTTTAGCAGACGCTGTAAATGTTGCTCATCTTTATAGTTTTGCAAGTGAAAAGAAGTAATTTAACTTCCTCAGAGAGCAATGTTCAGATTTCTCATTCATTTTGTCAAACTGTTTGACACTTAGAGCATTCGAGAACTTTTTTTGCTGACAGTACACCTAAAAAAAAATAAATTTCAAAATTTTCATTCAATATGACATCAGTTAACCATGTAAAAGGCTAAGAATAATACCTTAGTAAAAAGCTAAACTTGCATTAAAATTGACAACTAGGAAAAAATGCACAAGAACTGTTACTTTATTATACAGTTCATACCCTAAAGTTCTACCAATAAATAAATAAATAAATAAATAAATAAATATTCATTAAACTAAGGGAATTGCAAACAACAATTTCCATGTTTTGTGGCTGTATTTTAGTCAAAGAATGAAAACATATACTGTAATTCTCTAAAAAGAAACTAGCACAATAATTCATTTTTCACAAAAAAATGATGCACAAATATAGGAGGTGTAAATAAAAAAATTACACCAATCTTACATGTGGTTTACACAAAGGTTACTCCATTCCTACATTACTTCAGGACTTCCTCTGAATCCACAGACCCAGAATCTAACCTAAGACTAACTGCCTCTAACCAAACCTATCAAATGTATGATTTTAGCATGAAAATTTTTCCTGCCCTTACCTCTTCCCCTGGTTTTGATTTTGGGACAGTGGCATGTATTCCTGAGAAGCAAGGTAAGCATCACTTACCCCATAAAAATTCATTGCTTCAAAATCAATATATCTCTTTAGTTTATATATTATTTCATTGTATACAAAACTGTATAAACTGCATTCTTTGTATTAAATCTCAGTGAATTTACTCCTGCAGTAATAGGAGTCTAGAATTTTGAAAATTGCAAGACAGGAGCATTTGCTGCGAGAAAATCTATTCCTCGAATACACATTTGATTTGCAGGAGCCTCTTCCGCCCTCTTACATGCAAAATGATATGGCCCTGCCAGACATATGATAAAAAAATTAATTTTAATTATATTAACCCACTTTTTCCTAAATCCATGTAAATATGATTCAGAGCAATCTAATATGCTGTGGAAAAGCATTCCGATGCTGGAATTTCCCCTCAATAATGTGTGTTGTCATCACTGAGTAGAATACCTTTTACTAGTGATTTGAGTAAGGAAAGCACAATGTACTCCTGGTTGTCGCTCCCCTGCTATTACCCCCTACAGCACTGCAGCATTACCAGATCAATCATAAAGTCACAGGCAAGATTTCAAAACAATTTCCAATTTGTTTTTAATAATTTATACAGTATTTCATTTTACCACCTTAATCCATCCCAAATAATTTATTTCATTTAGGAATAAATCTGAAATAATTTATAATGTACCGAGAGTTGCTAATTATCTAACAAAAAACCTTATCTAAATGCCTTGTCGGTGTCATAAATGAAGGTTAAAGACAAACAAAAAATAACTATTAATCATCAAACCATTTTTGTTGTTTCGCACTTTTGTAGACTACTACTCATAGTACTTGATAGTAATATAATGTCATCAACAGTGTTATTTGCTTACCCTAGCAATTTTTTTTTCTTCACAACACACCACTGTTCTTGAGATTAATTTGCCCCTTACAACAGGACTCAAAAGTTAGCACATTCACCAGGACCAATAACCTTGATTTTATTGAGTAAGAACCCCAAAATTAGAAGGTTAACCATATTCAAGAGTATAGACATTAAGAGTGATCATGTTTATGCACACCAAAGGAAATGAATACACCAATTTTACCATTTGGTCATCAACTTGCCTAACTGGTCGATAACTCCTGGTCCTAATAGGCCTTAACCTAAGTTAATCAACAGGATCAGGAACCAGTCCTAATGAGCACCAACCCTAATGGTTTTCTTTGTTAAACTTAAGTTGGGGCCTATTAGGTCCAGGGCAAAGTTGACCTGCAACATAATAAAACTACAACTTTGAATCTTCCTTTATGCATAGTCATAATTAGCCTGTTTAAAACATTATTGTATGGTGTGATACCTAACTCCCTCAGAGAAACCAAAATCCATAAAAAGAAATCATAAGTGACACTTTCTCAGTTTTCACATGAATAAATGTACCATAGTCATATTCACCTTAAATTTTAAAGCATATAATATATTTGATTGCCTCTAAAGTATATTCCATCACAAAATTGATAAACACAAATCATAAAACTTTGTACAGTACAGTATATAAAAAAAATAAAAATCTTCCATATTTTTGATCATACATAAAATGATACACCCTTAACAAAGTACTGTATTTTGGAAAAGTATACAGTACTTCACTGTCAAAAAATTTAAGACTTCATTCAGTTATACACTCAAATATACAGTAATTTCAAACTAGTGTATAAATTTTATGATTTACTCCTTTAGGTGTCCATGATATGCATGTTTCTTTACTTAATTATCTGAGGGGATTACCATAGTCGTCTTATCTACTTTATCTCAGTCCTTTTATGAGATGTTCTGTGCACTTTACTGTCAGTACTAAGCATTTAAAAGACCCAGGACTGATAATAAATACAGAAACCCCCTTCAGTGAACTTGGCCAAACAAGATAAGCCTACTTTATGACATCACTTAAAATTATCAAAACACAAAGTTAAATTTTTGTCATTTTACTTGATTAAAATTAATGATTATGACAATGAATTAAAATGTACAGTATAAATATTTAATAACATAATATTATCTTTCCCAGTCTAAACTGAAATAGTAAAAGCAGACAAGCTCCATTACATTTAACCCAAATTCTGTAGTAAAAGTAATGGTGTTCATGACTCCATATTTATCAGTTCAGAAGTCATTGTTTCACTTATTAGTTCTTTACTCTTAGGTTTAAAAAATAAAGCCATTTACATTCATTAATATCAAATAGGGCAAGTACATCCTCCGAAATGCATGATCTAGTATCCATGTTCTCAGAGGACCAAATGATAAATTTCTCTATTTAAATGTACAATGAACTGCAGCACAACAATGATCACCACAGCATTGTGGAAGTTGTTTATTGTACAAGAGCATTGGGAGCAATGTGGAGCCCATGACATGAGCAGTCAGTCAGTCAGTTCACACTAACACTGCTATTTACAGTATAGCATGAGAACCTTTGAGACTCCGGGCCCATTGTATTTCCAAGTTACTGGAACAAATCTTAAGACAAAAAGAGGTACTTCAATAGCACACTTGACCATCCTGTACAATGAATGAAGCTGCACACAATCAAGGTATTTTTGCATTCAGATCCAGTCGAAGCAAATTTAAGCAACAGACCCATATAACTTACCCACTGGTTACTGTTCATAAATGGCAGTACAGTAATCTGTTTTCTTGGTTTTTCTCTAAGCTTCAGATTCCCCCTGTCCAGCACCTTCATCCTCCAAGATCGGAACGATAAGATTGTCTCGAGACATCAAATTATATTTAGTCACGAAAACTGTGAACCGTCGACATAAAGTAGTTTCCGTCTGAAAAAAAAAATTATAATAAACACCAAATGACTTAGGTTTAGTTGGTTGATACTGTTGAAAATAGCACTACTCTTTGTGGTCCTTTTTTTGAGCAGACTCTTTTAAATATTCTAATGTGTCCTTGGGGCTTAATGGAGTTGTTCCATTGTGTGTATTTAGGATTGGATAAATAGACAAACATTTCTAGATAATTCTTCTAATACTTTCAAAACTCTTAACAAGGAAAGCAAAATTTTTAATAGTAATTTATTTTTTTTGTTGGAACGAGTCTTCCGACTGGTAGAAGTATCTCTGGATCAAGTGAAAGACATGGTTATCTCTGTTCAGTGCAGAGTTGCCATGTGTCACAACATCCTCCTTTAATGTTTCTCTATTGTTCTTGAACATGTGTAATTTTTTCAATCAAATATTGTAGATCTAAGTACTAGTCCCAGCCAGAGTCATGCATACATTAAATTACATACAAGACAATAAATAGGCTAAGAGTAGCTTTTGGGTCTCGATAAGTTACACAGAAGTCAGATGAGTAAATGTATAGGGAATGAGTGCAGGAAGTAAAGTATGATAGAGTAATAACTATGAAGACTTAACAGGATTATAAGGGGCAGCGATAGTTAAGGTTGGAAGTTGTATAAATATGAGTACGATGGTTGGAAAAGATTTATAAATTTGAGAGAAACAGCTTGTAGGATACATTTTAAATACAAGGTAGAAGGAAGTTATTACAGTTAAGGTGTGTGATAAATGATGTAGCAAAGGCAGATAAATGGGAAATAACATTAGTCCCAAATATAAAAATGTACTAGAATCGCTGACAATATATCTCACCTCAAATTCGTCAAAGATTTGTCTGTGGTGGAAGTAAGCATGAGAGAATATCCTGTAAACCCGCCGACACACTGACCCTAACTTGGCCACAGATGACTCCTTGATGCTCACTCTGAAATAATTAATTTTTTTTTTTTAAAGCAACCTTTTATATGTAGTACACTGTAGATTTCCCCAGACCCAACCTCAACTGAAGATAATATTATTTACACAAGATGCAATTCTTTGGTGGAAAAATTCCATGTTCAAAATTTTCTATGACCTTTACACCTCTTTCATGTCTGTGTAGGGTGGATCAAAGGGTAAAGAAACCTAAAATAAATAAATAATGTAAGGACAGTGTAAAGAATGTGAGGAATGGCAAAGAGAAGAAATAACCATTCATGTATGTTCATATCCTCAGTTTGTGTATCCAATACAGTTTACAAAATGAATAATGCACCGATTCATAGTCCTTCATATCATTACGTTCATTCATTTTACCACTATTACATGTATAGTACAGTACAGGCATTCCCCGATTTATGTAAGAATTTGGTCCCAGAAAAACCTTTCATAATTTTTTCATAAATCAAAACACTTTTCCCAGAGACTTCTACTATACTGTATTACTATATATAAGTTGAGATACAATCCTACAAAAAATAAATAAATAAATTACCCAAAAGTAAAATACATAAAGTGCAGTACCCTGTAAACCTGTACAGTATACAGTAGCAAATATAATTTTATACCTGTTCTTATAATAAACTGGATGGAAACAAAGTGAACAATAAGATACACTAAGCAATAATGACTCCCATTATGTAATTGGAGATACAGTACATTAATTTCTCTATAACATTCACATCTTTCCAGGATAAAAGTATCTTTATCATAAATTACTGTTGCTTTGTTTTCATGACACAATTGCTGCAGTCACAGATGCCTTGAGGTATGACAACACTGATTCAAACATCAAGGAGTCTTGGTTCCTTGTTTAATATTGATTTTATTTGGCTTTCACAATGCTCTTAAAGAAACATATAAGTGATAGAACAGAATTTAACAGTGCTAAAAGGAAATGTTAAGTACCAAATGTGCAGTCATGGTAAATGTGACTAGGAGACTGTTTATCCAAACTTATATGCTAGGTAGATACTGTATTTTGAAACAGGAGGGGATTTCAAAACCTACTTTTGTATAAATTTGAAATACATTCCTAGTATTGTACAGTAATTAAATATTTTACATTAATGCTCCACTAATAAAAAAAAATGCTTAAAGTATTTTCTTTAAATCCTTGATTATTGAAAAAATAATAATTTTAAAACATTTTGTCCATAAATATACACATTAGGTTAAGAATGGATGGGTACCTTGGTAACCACAGCAGAATAATGCTCAGAACTGTAGTCCTCTCTGTAAATATAGTACTGTATGGTGATACAACATACAAAGTGCTCCTCCTGTGATGTCAAAGCAACTGGCTGCAAAGCCTTTGTTCAGATCACTAGATTCACCCCTAAAAGTAGCTTAACGGTACACTGTAACATTAAAAGTTAAAACTATAGAGACATAAACAATAATGACAAATGCAAATAAATAGCAAAAGTGAAAACATAAATATAGCAAAAATTATACAAGTTCGTGTACACACTGCATCGTAGTCTAGGGGTGCCGACTGCCTTGATGCTTGCCTAAGCAACCAGACTAGCTGGAACACTGTCTTCCCTAGCAACAGCACTATGCACTGTCCTCTTCATACACTTGGTGGAAACCCATTGATACATAAACTTTATAATGTACCTTATGATAATTATTTTTGCCTATTTTCATTTATTTTTTTTTTGCACATTCTGTATTGAACTGGAAAAAAAATTCTGTGTATCTACCCTAAATTATGAGTTGAAATAACCATAACATAACATTTAGCTCACAGGTGAGGAATGGTTGGAAATTTCCTCCCTCGGCCTAGTAGCAAGATCTAAGGGTACAGTAGGCAAGCCCAGGATAAATAAGCAAGTAACAAATGTAATGATGAGTAGAAAATGCATAATGTGTGTGATAATGTTTGTTTATTGCTTAAATTTTTCAATAATTTTCAGTTTGTGTGTTATGCTAAGCAATTTGTTTTCCTCTGACTTTTCCTTTCTCCTTTTCCTGATTCGAACTCATCATTAATCAACAAAGATAATGGGGCTATACAGGGAATGACTGACAACCAATGTTTACAGCAGCATGTTTAAATGCCAACTGCCTTACTGTGAGTTGCAGCCCCACAGCTGAAATTTTGGTGCAAATTCGATTAGGTTTGAATCAGGATGATATAATTTGAACTTAGACGAATGGTTCAAAATAGAGATAACCTGTTCAAATTTGAAATTTCTAACAACTTAGGTGAAGTTTGTAATAGCGGAGTTCAAAATAATGTTGAGATCAGATTATAAGACCAAAAACTCTTTATTTACTTACCAAGTAGTATACAACAATACATCTTTTAATATTCAAGGTAAACCGTAAACTCTATCACTCTTGTTGTGGGAGCTGCCAAGTAGATAACTCAAAATGAAATACCATACTTAATAAGCCACATGCCACCACACTAAAGTCCGTGCTGAAAGAGGGTTTCCTGAGGCTACTTACACTGCCTGGAAAAATTCTCTAATGGCCTAACAAAGCTGAGTATCTGATTTTTATGTTAAGTCACACTGTTGATAATGCAGTGCTTGACTTTGAAAAACTGACTAACCTCTTAGGATATGCTCTACACCCAAATGTGCATGAAGCATCTTCAGTGAACTGACACAAACCTGCTAGGAAAGTACTTGTTGGAATTAAGAAGGCATGCAGCTCCGTCGAGTGTGTGTCGTGTGTAATCAATGGCTGGGCATTCCTTTGGGGTTTTGTGGGCCGCACATAAAAATATCCACTGTTCTGTTGCTGTCATCTGTGTACAAGTAGCTGGCTGACATTCTCCTTGTAATCGGACAGCTAAGCCATTCAGCTCCATACAAAATTGCCTGTAAAAATGGGATGTATATTAAATAAACAGATAATAACAAATCCCAGATGCCCATCATGGCAAGAATACAGTAAACCTCAATGTAAGATTAATACTGTAATACTATATTCTATCACAATTTTAATAACATCAGGAGTTCTAGACACTGTTTAGAAAATCAGCTTACCAAACTATCTGTGGTTAGGGTTGCCAAAAATTTTATAGTACAGTATACCTGTACTTACTTTCTTGAATACAATACATTGTCTTTAATACAGAGTCCCTTATCCACAAACACCTGTTCTGTACTTACAATAGAGGCTCTGTAGCCCACTTGATAGATCATTCTTTTCCCAAGTACAGTACTTGTACACTACCATATGCCAGTGGTGGAGCAATCCAACAGTGTACTAGACTCTTGCCATGCAGGTCGGGACAGGGTACCCATTACAGTACTGTACTGTATTTATCTCATACTAAGAATCAAGGGACCAGCACATGTCCTGTCATCCTACACTAATAGAGTAAAACTCTTGTATGATTAAAAAAACGTATACAGTAAATATTAATAATGACACCAATAATAACAATGATGACAATTTAAATCTGCTACATGATACCCTTGTACAGTAATAACTATAGTATTTCCATGCTAACTTGGCCCGTAAGCCACGCCCCTCTTTTATATTAATACTGTAGCTGATTGGTTCATAGAAAATTCCAACTAAATGTGTTCATAATTTGGAAAGCGGACCTCTGATATTATCTAAAATTATGATAAATTTCTGAACTATCAAGATGCAAATGATTTCAAGTCATTAGCACTGCAGAGAGGATGTTAGAAATTTTTAATATTTATTATAGAAAGTCTATATAAATACGCACTTATACACACACAGTCCAGGGGGAGGTAAAACGCTCAGGGGAACCAATCGGCTCTTTGTAGCTATAGACAAGGAACGTGGCTTACAGGCCAGCTTAGTGCGGTAGTATTATACACAACTTTACCAAAATACTCTATAAATATGGGCGAAGAATGAAATCTGAAAAAAAAAAGGTAACTTGAACACAGAATACACCTGTAAGCTGATCAGTAGTCTCACCTAAGGTGTTCATATTTCCAAACTCCCTCATCTTGGGTCTCCGGCGCATTAAGAATGGTGTCAATATTATTGTGGTCGAGACGGATGGTTTGTTGAATGTACTGTTGAACTACTAGAGTGGAGTCCATCTCCTCATAAGCTTCATCACACCACCGATAAAAATTCTGAAATCAAAGACAATAACTTTTCAACTTAATGAATTACTGAGGAGCCGACATTTTCAAAACGCATAATTTCTAAGATTTCTATCTATGCCATAAACTGTAGAATACAATACTGTACAGTACATATGAGGTTGTATGACTTTACCATATACCATACAGTATATAAAAACAATTACTGTACTGTAGTCCCAACAAAAATTACTGACCATGAATAATGGCAGCCTGTAGGTTAAAGTGAGGGTTGACACTATTTCTTAGTGTCGTACAGTTCTAAAGAAACAGACATCTATACAGGGTCAAGACGTACCTGGCGCTCCTCTCAGAGCAGCCAGGTCAACTGTTAAGTTGGCCCATACCAACCCCCTCCCCTGAACCACTTCTCCCCACCGGAGTATCAACAGGTTCTCGCCAGAAGTTACAATTTCATTTGGGAAAGGAATGGAACCAGTGTTAAACAGAGGTGAACATTGGTGAACAGTGCTTGAGTCAGTGAGAACAACTCAACAGTAAAAGTCGTATTCAAGTTAACCTTCACACAGTGAGGTCCCAGGTACCCAGTGATAACGGCCTGTGAGACCCAACAACCGGCGATGTGTTAATCCGTCTACGATAGGAAGGCCTGGGGCCACACCTCACTCATATAACACCATCTGTGAGGGAATTACTACACCACGTCAAGTCCCTCATAACACCATCTGTGAGGGAACTACTACACCACGTCAAGTCCCTCTAACACCATCTGTGAGGGAATTACTACACCACGTGAGGTCCCTCATAACACCATCTGTGAGGGAATTACTACACCACGTGAGGCCCCTCATAACACCATCTGTGAGGGAGTTACTACACCACGTCAAGTCCCTCATAACACCATCTGTGAGGGAATTACTACACCACGTGAGGTCCCTCATAACACCATCTGTGAGGGAATTACTACACCACGTGATGCCCCTCATAACACCATCTGTGAGGGAATTACTACACCACGTGAGGTCCCTCATAACACCATCTGTGAGGGAATTACTACACCACGTGAGGTCCCTCATAACACCATCTGTGAGGGAATTACTACACCACGTCAGGCCCCTCATAACACCATCTGTGAGGGAATTACTACACCACGTCAGGTCCCTCATAACACCAACTGTGAGGGAATTCGTACACCACGTGATGCCCCTCATAACACCATCTGTGAGAGAGTTACTACACCACGTGAGGCCCCTCGTAACACCATCTATGAGGGAACTACCACACCACGTGAGGCCCCTCATAACACCATCTGTGAGGGAATTACTACACCACATCAGATCCCTCCTAACACCATCTGGGAGAGAGTTACTACACTACTTGTTTGCTGTTCAACACCTACATTAATCTGAATGTTCACTGTAGGTTCCTTTACCTTTCTCTAATGAAGGCTTTTGTTAAACCACCAATGTATGTAATAAGTCATTTATGTCCAATGTATATTTTCAGCCTTTGGGCTGCAGAACTTTTTCAATAAACCGTTAATTATTATTATTATTATTATTATAAAAGGCAATCCTTGAGTCTCCTTTGGTGAAATTGGCATAGTAATAGACAAATGGCATGCAATTATTTTAATGCTTCCAATATTCATACACTGTACAGTACACACATTTGTTATGTAAGTCTCCTCATTGTTAAGTATCATCTGACTATTTTCTGGGGGATTAATTGTGAAAATGTAAAATCACAAATCTCACTTCGTGGGATTTCTTGATCCACAAACGGATGCGAGATATTTTATTTATTTATTTATTTTTAATCATATCCGCCACTTATCACCTTACTAGCCGTTTTGGCGGTCTATCCAGTGTTAGTACAGGAGAAAACCTGTGGTGTTTGGTAGGGAGGGTCACACTGGATAACAACCTTCTCACGTGTCCGGGCCGAGGCTTGAACCCTTGACATATTGGTGAGAGTTACGCACGTTACTGCTGTACCACCAACATGAACTGTTGCATGATACATTTGTAATCAAAAGAAGAAAATGTAAACTAAATGCTAATGTACAGAAAGGTACAGTTCTAACTTTTCTTACCAAAGTAAAAATATGAATACAGTACAGTACAGTATTCCAGTGGAAACTTATGCTGCCATTGTTTTAATGCAAAGATACACATTACATGAGGTAAGATTAGGTAGTTTTTTTGTGGGGCTAGTTACTTTTACCTTTATCCTCTTCATCACAGATCGGCTCATTAGCCGCTTGGGCGATCGATCACCCACACAGCAAGTATTTGTCGCCTCTTTTATAATAAGTTTCCGTGCACAACAGAAGTATGGTTAGTTTATAGCTACACAAAGATCGACTCACGGCAAAATAAATGCCAAATGCCACCAGAGTCACGGTCAAATATAGTTCTCGCATTGTTCGCCGGTAATGGGTGATTAGCCCATCAGAGCACACTCACTGTAAAATAGCATTAGTAGGAACTTAACCTGTTACGGCAAAATATCCACTGCCAAAAACATCAGTGAAAATCACATAGAAAAAAATAAAGTGGCGATGCTCTTCTTAATCTCTACCATTTAAAGAGCATATAGGTAACCATCCTCATGTTAAGTTTGGATATATTTTTGGCTTGATTTCTTTGGGATTATTCACTAAAGCAATATATCTAGTGTAAAGATTGCAAAGCTGGTAGGTGTCTAAGGAAAAGTCAATTCTGAATATCCTTGACAGAGTTTTACTCATGTTCTGTATGTTCCTGTATCGGGTATGGTATTATTTTCAGGGCTCAAGGGTTTGTTCCAGCAAAAATGTACTGATTTCAGTGAATTTTTGCCTATATGTTTAAAAGCCAAAGGCAAACAGGTCACAGGCTACTTTCTAAGTAAACTCTAGGTCGTTTGCTCCTTGTTGCCTCATTAGATTTACATTCAGTGCATTTAAACAAACATATGATAGGAAATACCAAAGAAGGAAAAAATGCTGCAGGTTCAAAATGCACCTATATCCAAGCACACTACCGAAATCCCCATAAAATAATCATAAGGCATATGATGACAAGTCTCATTAACCTTTAACCAGTAATGTTAAAAGTTCCTTGACCTTTTATGGCAATTTTATGATTTAGTACTCCCCCTAGAGAGGGCAGTCATTTATTTTACGGCCTGACCTGAACACAGTTGGTACTTTTTAATTTATTTTATATTTTATATAATAATCATTATGGGGACTGACTATGATATTAATTACAAGGGTAATGAATGTATGGACAAGGGTGGGATACTAATTGTTTTAACGTCACCTACACAAAAGAAGACTCTGAATATTTTCACAGTGTGAAGACATGCGACAGCTCATGGTGTAGATGATTCTTTCATCTATATAAATATATCAGTATACCCTACCTCGGCTTTAGTCCCTGGCCGATTCCTCCGCAAAACGACAGTTTGGTCCGCCATCTTCATCTCAACTGATATATGCCTGTGTTCTATTCTTCGTATGTCAATAGATAAATGTTTTTTATTGTCGTCCCTACGTTAATAAATGATAATTTTTTACTTCTCTTGTTAGTTCAATTTTCTTTGTATAATTATACTTGTTAATTGTGGTAAATCGATGATATAAGAGACGGTCTAAAGTTCTAATGTATTAGAAAGAAGAGATTCGGACGTCGTGCCAGAGCGGTTGTGTATAAAACCCTGGGCACCAAGCCACCAAATGATCCTCCAGCCAAGGTCGATAGACTCGATAAACAGATAGGTATATTACAGATAAATTTATACACAGGAAATAATATTTATATAGACATAAATTTATAAGTAGATAAGTATTTATTAACTTAAATTATCAAGCAAGTTCACAATGTGTGTATACTATATACACACTTAAACACGCACACACACACAGTATATACAGTAAGTATATATATATATATATATATATATATATATATATATATATATATATATATATATATATATATATATATATATATATATATATATCGAATCCTGGCGGGGTGAGGTGTTGATTACATATATATATATATATATATATATATATATATATATATATATATATATATATATATATATATATATATATATATATAAAATTCATGTAGATCCACAATGAAAAAGTGGATAAGATAAATCTTGATACAATCACACAGGAAAAGGGGAAACAATGTTTCCCTTTTTCCCGTGTGATTTTATCAAGATATATATAAGAACATAAGAAAATAAGGAGTCTGCAATAGGCAGGTTGGTCTGTGCATGGCAGCTCCTGTCGAGAGTTACTACAACTCTCTATAATCCATGAATCTATCCAGCCTCCTTTTGAAACTTTCCAGCGTTCCAGCACTTACTACAAAGTTGCTAAGCTTGTTCCACTCGTCCACCACCCTATTTGTGAACCAGTTCCTTCCTATCTCCCTCCTAAACCTAAACTTATCCAACTTAAATCAGTTGCTTCGATTCCTATCCTGCTCGGATATTATAAGAACTTTATCTATATCCCCTTTATTGATTCCTTTCACCCACTTAAATACTTCTATCATATCTCCCCGCACTCTTCGTCTTTCTAGGGAATGCAAGTGTAGTTTCTTTAACCTATCCTGATATGGAAGGTTTCTAAGTCCCGGAATCATTTTCGTCATTCTTCGCTGCACCGACTCTAGTGAATTGATATCCATTCTATAATAAGGGCACCAGAACTGAACCGCATAATCGAGGTGCGGCCTGCCTAGCGCAAGATATAATTGCAATAAGACCTCTGCACTCTTATTACTGACACTTCTAGATATAAAACCCAATACTCTGTTTGCCTTATTTCGAACATTAACGCACTGTTTTCTAGGCCGTAGGTCCGGGCTTACAAGTACCCCTAGGTCTCTTTCACAAGTCGACTTCTCAAGGTTGATGTTGTTAAGGCTGTATACATTGGCAGTATTTGTTCTCCCAATATTAAGTACGCTGCACTTGCTAGTGTTGAATTTCATTTGCCATTTTTCAGACCACCTCTGCAGTTTATTTAGATCCTCCTGTAGTGCATTTGCATCCTGCCCTGAATTAATCTGCCGCCCTATTTTGGTGTCATCCGCAAACTTGCTTAGGTCACTGCTGATCCCATTATCTAGGTCGTTTATGTAGATTATGAACAAGAGTGGGCCTACTACTGACCCCTGGGGAACCCCACTGGTTACGCAGCCCCACTCAGATTCAACACCATCTATGCTGACCCTCTGCGTTCTATCGGTGAGCCATGATTTTATCCAATTTAAAACTTTCCCCTCGATACCATGAGCCCTAACTTTTCTCAGAAGCCTTTGATGCGGTACTCTGTTAAATGCTTTGCTAAAGTCTAAGTAAATAACATCGTAATTTTCGTCATTACCTACTACCTCGAAGACTTTCCTAAAAAACGTCAGCAGATTAGTTAGACAAGATTTTCCCTTTGTAAACCCATGTATATATAATGTATGGGTGGGTTACTTGGCCTGTTATGTGGATAGGTAATGTGTGCATGGGCTGGGGAGGTGGAGTGTGTGTGTGTGGGCGGGTAGGTGGAGTATCTTTGAGGTAGGTGGGCCCGGTGGGATGTGTAGTCAGGTGGTGTGTGCGATTTGGTGGGCTGTGTGGGGGCAGGTCGGGTGTGAGTGGGCAGGTGGTGTATATGAATAGGTGGAAGTAACTTATTTCTATCTTGGTAAGTAAAAATATTATACTGTACCAACATGATTATAGTCGGTGGTAGTAGGAGTGAAATTTGACCAAATGATTCGTGTTAATAATCGTAAGAATAATAAGAATAAGAATTTAATGGAGTAAAGTATTAATTCTTGTGATACACTTGTTAACGGACAACGCTTGTAATTGAAATAGGTATCTTAACATAAAATAATAAACCTCTCGTACGTCTATGGGAAAGGGTCGCGGAAAGGGGACGTGATTGCTGCCCGTATCATCATTGGGTATGACTTTGCTTGGGGGATTGGTATCCCCGCATCCCCTGAGCAACGCTCTTGTGCATTATGCAGAAGACCCGACAGCAGCACCCTTATCCACTACCTCCTAAGATGTCCCCACACACAACGCTTCCGTGACGCCTGCTGGACACCACTCCACGACCCTCTGACGGAGACAGATATTTTGTAAATGACATTCATTATGTGTTAAAGGAATATCCTTCCTTCCTTAGGCTTTAGTAAGCCCCTTTATAATATTTATACTGTATATACTTGTCACACTTGCCAGATGCTTCTGGTGTCATTGTACAGGGGTCAGTGGCGTAGCTAGAGTGTGTGCCGCCCGGGGCGGCCCTTGAGTTTGCCGCCCCCCCCCCCCCCCACCGTGCCCCCACAAAATATACATATTGCACAGTGACTCACTCTTATATATATATATATATATATATATATATATATATATATATATATATATATATATATATATATATATTAAATAGTTTGTGTACCATTATAATATTACTGTACTTTCACATACTCAAATATAGTATGCTTTAAATACACCCCAAACATACTTAAACTTTATAAGTAACAGTTAAACAAAAAGCAAAAACGACATATAGGATAGGGAAAAAAGTAAAAAAAGTGTAAAAAATTAGGACCATCTTTATTTCTGAAATGAAAACTACAACTTTCTACAAAGTAACTTTTCTTGTTTTTTTGTTGGCAAATTCTTCAATGACATTGTCAAAAACTATTTCATCTGTCAATTGTCGCTCTATAGACAGTATGGCAAGATTTCTCAACCGCAAGGTGCTCATAGTAGATCTTAAGTAATTCTTGATCAGTTTTAGTTTCGAAAAACTCCTCTCACAGGTAGCAACACTAACAGCAATTGTGAGGAAAATCCTCAGCATTATTACTGTATTTGGAACCGAGTTCCCAAGGTTGTACTTTTGAATAAACTCCAAAAGTTCAAGGGGGCCTTCTTTCCACGTCTGTATTCTGTCTTTAATAGTTATAGCAGCAACAGCAACAAAATGCTGAAGTCTTTTTCTCTCAACGAGGAACTCCTCTTTATCAATGTCGTCGTGATCGTGATCTATTTGACACTCATATTTATCATCCAAAAGATTCAATGGGGTAAGGAAGGCATATTTCTCAGCAAGTTCATGAAGCTGTTGAAATCTCAAAAGTTATTTCTTGGATCACTCTATCCAGCGAAGAAAACATTTCTCTCCTCAATTTAATGTCGTATGGCAATTCAGCATCTCGTGATCCTTCACCAAACATTTGTTTCTTCTTTTTGGGTCGACACTGACGCTCCATGACTATCCCCAGTGAGGATAGTGTCTTAGCATAAAATCGCAATGCTATGAAACAAAATCTTAATATTTAATCTCAGTACCGCAGCAAAAGTCACATCAATATTTTTTAACCAATACTTTAATATTTCTTACCTTATAGTATTATGTCTTCCAACGAAGTAAATAACTGGATCGAAAACACAAGAGAATTTTAAAGTCGTCTAGCCTCCCCTCGTCTTGTCACGATGGAGACTTGTGCAGAACTGAAGTGAATTGCTTGTAACTGGTGGATTGGTCGGCTGTACATGAACTGATATGACCCGAGACTGCATGGTTTTGCAGCTACTGGAGACGTTAATCCTTCCCTTTGTATCGGCGGCAAGTTAATCCTTGTCGTCTGACCTAACACCTGACCCACACCACATGAGCTCACTGGCGTACTTGTTTGAAGTTGTTTCCTTAATCCTCAACAGGTTACAGGTTGTGTGTGTGGCGGGGTGGGGGGGCGCATAGCAAGGGTGTAGCTCATGACGTGGCCGTGATGATGTGGGTCAGGTGTTAGGTCAGACACGACAAGGATTAACTTGCCGCCGATACAAAAGGATGGATTAACGTCTCCAGTAGCTGCAGATATGGGTGATGAGCAGACCCAAAAGTGCCGCCCCCCAAAAGTGCCGCCCGGGGCGGACCGCCCCCCCCCCCCCCCTAGCTACGCTAGTGACAGGGGTACCTAGTGACAGCACTAGGATCCCACTTCCTCTATCAAGGAATAAACAATTGAAATTGAAATTGAACCCGTGTTTTGCTCATTTTACACTGGAGTCTAATCATTTACTGCTGGTCTTAAAGGCATTTAAGGTTAAGTCAGTTGTGCTTTAAATTAAAAATTAAAACTTATAATGTTCTTGTTTACTTTCGCTTTTGACATTAGTAATAACGCACCGCGCAGTTAAAGGTGTGTAGCGACGTGTTTGGTTGTTGTCTGCTGGAGAAAATCGGTGTCTCCAGGATTCATGAATCATGAAGCTGGTTTTTGAGTTCAAGAAATTTAGACACAATAATTTATTACCTCGACTTTCTTGGACTAGTTTTTAATGGTATTAATTATTAAACTAGAGTTTCCAATTTCTTCTCGCACTTTGACGCCAAGATGGAAAATAAAACCTGTGAAATCTTAAGTTTTTCGTACGAACGTACGAACGAATACGCTGAGCAGAGAGCGAAGCATTTGGAGGCGCCCCTGCGACAACGGACTCGAACGGGGGTTCAAGTTAAGCAGCGGATGGTCACCGGAAGTCACATTGGAGCTCTGAGGAAGGGCCTGTAGTATTTGGTCCAGGGAAAACTCAGAATTTCTGGGTGCGCTACTGATTCTGTCTTGTCTATCGCCAATACCCGGTACACAGTACGTTTATTTCATTTAAATTGTAGACACATTTGTGTTTTGTATAGGGAGTATTTAAGGATCAATAGTGTATTTTAGAGTAGATGTATAATTTATTAAGTTAAGAGAAGTAATTAGTACACACCGGGAGTGTTGAATCATGTCTAGAGATGTTGTCGGCAACTGTTGCTTGTACTGCACGTATGTATTAATTGTCGAGTTTCATGGATTGTAACAGTGGTCATACTATTATAATGTGTTATGTCCTTCGGTATTGTTGCAGTTTCAGCCCCAACTCGGTTAGATAAATTTTGTGTTTACTATTAGTCTTAGTATCTCGTCAATAGGAACAATTTTGGTCAATTTATAGAAGTGCACAGTTCTTTCTTTGGGCATTAAAAAAAAAAATTACCAAAACCTAACTAACCCAACCTAATCACTAATCAGGGGGGGGGGGTCAAGGGGGGCAGAGCCCCTGATTAGGTTAGGTTAGGTTAGGTTAGATAGAACGGTGCACTAATATAAAGACCACAAATTTTTCTAGTACCACTTCCGACACAAATGGATATTTACAGAGAAAGTAAATTCACATACGAAATTTACGTAAATCTGCAGCCACCGCGTGTCGTCAGTTTGTTGACAACCGATCTGCTCGCATACTCGGTTTGAGCGTAATCTCACATCCACAAAAAACGTAAAATTATACCATGATGCTTCAACAAAATGACTTTCATTGGTACAGATATAAAAAATAAGGGTAAAGGTGTAGATAACGGCTACCACCAGAAGGAATTGTCTGAATTGGTTGCAAAATTTTCTACACACTAATATGATATTGAACACAAAAATGGAAACGACAATGCATAGAATCTAATAGAACCTGACCTAACATACCCAACCAATGGGTATGTTAGGTCCGGTTCTATATGCTTTATGCATTGCCGTGCTAATCTATGTGTTAAACAGCTTACCTTAATATTGAGGTTGCTATACATCAGCAATGGCGAGGAGGAATTCGTGGAAGCGTTCACCATCATTTATAGGAAACGTCTCATAAGAGGGATTCAGCGAGGTAAACAACAAAAATGGCGCCTGGAGGAGAATTGCGAAGCGGGTTAGAGTAAATAATATACAGTATAAAATAATACTTAAAATCATAATAAAAAGTTGTCGTTTCTTTTAATATACTTAATATCATCAAAACAATAAATATAGCAAAAACCAAGAAAATCAACAAACAACTTCTGGTCGTAGCCGTTATCTACACCTTTACCAAACTAAGTACTTTTTCTTTAATATGGTGGTGGCAGCTAGGAAGTTGGGTGCGGTTAGGTATGTTTCTATGGTTTGTTAGGTCAGGTTCTGTGGTGGAGGGGGAGGGGGGGGGTGATAAGTCCAAAACGACTGATTTGCGACGGAAATTAAAGTCAAATTCGTATGAATCAGGCCAAATACCATGGGGAAATAAAAATATTATGGTCGAACAGTACAGTAGTTGGGGCCGAAACTGCAAATTTGCCTGTTATTCTTCGATTGTCTATAACTTGATAAATTCCTGTTAAGTTATAGTTTATATTTAGATTTCCAAATATATGGTAAGTGGCTCATATCTGTGTTAAACGGTGGTGAGGTATAGGAAGACGGAGGTAGAGGAGAAAGATTTACAGTTGCTCACCATCATATCAGCAATCATTGGTGGTCACACTAAGGTTACATAATACCTTAGTGTGACCACTATAAGGTTGACTCTAGCTATTCAGTTCGGTAAACTACAGTACAATGTTACAAACACATGAATGTATCACTGAAAATGTGCCAGTCAGTATATTTGTGGATTGTTATGAAGTAACTTTAAATTGGGTAAATTTGTATTTTCAATCAATAAGTCACTCGAGTTTAGCAATGTGTTTTTCCAATGTATTTTTTTTTATGTTTTATTCGATTTTGATATTGATTTTTTTCGGAAATTATTCACTTTTGAGATAGCCCACCTTCCCTGCTACCAAAAAAGTTATTTCTAACAAAAATCAATATAAAAATTGAATAAAGCTTATCAGAAACCACCAGAAAAACACATTGCTTAATTTAAAAACAAACCTAACGTAACCTAACCTACCCAAGAATAAATACCTTAATAAGCAGTGAAGTCCAAGGGTGTTGTTGCATTTTCACCCAAAATGCTGCCCAAAAAAATAATTAAAAAATATATAGATCTTGTCGAGAGCTATCTCCTGAACCTTACTTTTACTTGTTGATAGCTCTCGACAAGATCTATATATTTTTTAAGTATTTTTTTTTTAACTTTGGCTGCCTATTGATTGAAAATTTTGGTGTCAAGTGGAAGTTCCAATTTATGACTTTAAAATGGGAATAAGGAAACACCTTAAGCATGGGGACGGTAAATATTTAGAAGTTGCCAACACCTACTTGTATATGGAGTCTTATATAGGGAGAAAGAAAGAAAAAACACAAAATTTTAGTCTAATATGGTGGACTAGGGTGTGTCATACAGAGGCGAATTTTTTTTTTTTGAGTTTGAAAAATCGGCCCATGGTATTAATGATGTAGTTCTATGTGCAGAATCATGTGATATCTTCAGATTTGAAAAGTTTTCATTTTTTGCTAGGTAAATTTTAGCTTGAAATCTTATGAAAATTCAGTATTCCCACCCTTTTACCAACACCACTAAATAGCTTATTTAAAGTAAAGTAAATGTATCAGGTTAATTTATTAGGATGAAAATGATCCAGAAGAGTGAAACGAATGATCTTGACACATTTATTAAATTTAATATTCCTTTAGAAAACAAAATCAACAAATACAAAAACCGGTTTTACTACTACGACCCGGTGTTGCTGCACACCATAGAGAACATGTCTCTCTTGCTTCTGTTTCTACTCATCACCTCCCTGCTGACCACCTGAGCTCGGATGTAGCCTTCCCTCCTCTCCTGGCTGTACACGTGACTGCTGGCCTCGCTCACTTGCTGTACACAACACTCTATACTCTGGGTGTGCGAGGGCCAGGCAGGGACATGCATGGGGTTGTCCAGGAAAGCTCTGACTTGAACATTGGTGAGGCTGCAGGTAAGAGGGGGCTCACTGCCAGTCTGGATGTTATCCAGATCTATGAGATCAGTGAGGGTCTTGGCACCTAGATTGACTTCAGGAGTCTTCCTAACCCTGAAGGAATCGTCACCAACTGATTCGTCATGCCCAGATCCTCTCATAAGTCTCATATCCAAGATCTTTTTGACTGCCACTCTTCTCTCCTCCTCATCCTTACTGCAGAGCATTGTCTGCAGAACTGCCTCGGGATGAGCATACCAGGAAGATCTCCTCACAGTCTGCTCCACAATCTGAACAACCTTCCTTGGCTGACTCCTCAGGAGCTCAAGCTGGAAGAGAACATGCCTCGGACCTTCGGAGAACGATGACTTGACCTTGGTGTTGAACCAATTTGGCAAGTAGACACTCACGATGAATTGGACAATAAGTCTCAGGTTGTGAAGCTGGTTCCCTTTCAGTTTATGATGAGCGACCCAAATTCTGCAGAACCTGAGAGCCGTTGTGAGCCACCTAGAATGTGAGAATGGACCTATCTGCAGGTAAGCAAGTCTATCAGGCATGACCCCAGTTTTGATGGCACTGCAAATCATGTAACCATAGTACTGGTCAGTACTCAGGTCGTCAATGACAGTATGTGCAAGCTCAACGAGTGGAGGGCCAACTGTGATTTTTTCAAAGATCGGATTTATTTCTAACTCAGTGGCAGAGTCCAGCATCTTGCCAAGAGGACCAGACCATCTGTTGTTTGAAAGAGTCTTGCCATCCAGCTCCTGGATCAGATGTCTGAGTGGCAACTCGTTGGTGTGGAGGTCACAAACAATCCAGACCAGCTTCCTCCCAATCTTCCGCTCTATCCACTGTATGACCCCCCCTTGCCACCCTGTGTTCGTGTTGGTGCTGTCCCCTCCAATGGCCTGCAGGGTCTGGTCTACGTTCCTCTCTCTGAGCCAGTTCACAATGTTATCTGCCACTATCTCAGCTGGTTTCCTGATGTCATCTTTCTCTGGAGTGAAATGCCACAAATACTTCCCTCCTGGTTCACTGCAGCAGGAGTAGTGTTCCTCCTTCACCATGGCAGGGAACAACTTGTCAGAATCTCCAACTTTCATGAACACTTTAGTGTCATCCCTTCTCCCATCAAAGAACAAACAATTGATTCCATTTTCTCTTATCCCCTTATCAAACTTCTCTTCTAGGTAACTGACAAGTTTCTCCTGAGCTCTCCTTACTTTGTTATGATCTATCACCAGGTGAACATCATCAGGTGTTATCAAACCACCGTCAATCCAGGCAGGTGTTGCTATCTCTGCAGTTTCTCTGAGACCAGTGTGGTGTCGCATGCTGGCCAGAGCTATGCTCGGGATATCTTTCCTATTTCGAATGTTATGCCTGGAAGGTTTGGGATCATTATTTTCTGGGTTAGGGACAAAGTCACCATTCTCCTGGTCAGCACTCGGATCAGCCATGGGGAAGTCATTAAACTCTGAATCAACTTGACTCCAATCATCGGCCTTTTTTACCTCACCCTGGGCCTTCTCAAGTCTCTTTTCCTCGGCAACTCTTCTCCTCTTCTGTCTCTCTGTGGCAGCCTCCTGTCTCTTGGACTCCGGAATATCTTGGCTAGAGATCATGAGAACCCCTATACTGCCAGTCTTCTCTCTCTGTGCTTTGACAAATGCCAGTTCGATCACAGGAATCTTCAGTTCACGCTTGCAAATACAGGAGATGTGGGCCTCGGATTTACAGTCACGATCGCATCCAAACTCAGGACAGAGAACAATTGGGCACTTGCAAGTAATTATGTCAAATAACTGGTCCAGTTGCTTGGCAAAGCTGTCCTTAACTGCAAGTTTTCCTCTCCCAAGAGAGATATCTCTTGCCTTTTCCCAACTGGCTAGCAGTCTCTCATTAATCTTCTTCTGACTTGTTATGACTGGAGGCTTGAACTGAGCGTTAGCCAGAGTGTACTGTGCCAAGACAGCTTTGGTCATATCACTGGCAATGTCTTTGTTTGTGTAAGTTCTTTGGTTCTTTTCACTGATTTGCCTGATTAAAACACCGTATCTCAAAGCATCTCTCAATGTAGGCAACTCCGACTTCAGGAGCTCTCTCCCAGACCCAAGATAGTGACTGAGATGGCTGGATTTTTGGTTCCTCGTCCTGACACAAGCAGCCATCGCAAATATTATCAACTTATAAATGCATCAGAATCTGAAACAGAAAAAAATATTGTTAGTTGGGTTGTTAAAGAATGAAGTCAGAAAGCAATGTTCACTATTTAATTGTAATGCACTAATGCAGTTGTACGTTAGATTTTCGATAAATTTCACGCTAAAATTTACCTAGCAAAAGGTTGCAAAATATTGAAACTGAAATTATTTTCTGTTTATATACTGTACACTAAAATCTACCAAAAAAGTGATGGGCCATTAGTTTTAGTTGATCTTCCCTCCTCTGACACACCCTAGTATCCCAATATTGCTTCTGCAATCCGACCAGTACCGCACAGTGCTGAACTTCCAGTCCCAAATCCACCGACTGAACAAGAATTGAGTGATTCCGATTCTACCTCTACCTCAATGGAAAACGACTACCAGGATGACTCTGAAAATACCAGGCCTAAACTATTTACTCAAGAAGCGCTTCATGATCTCATCAGGGACCTAAACTTGTCAAAAGAAAAAGCTGAAGTTTTGGGATCCAGACTAAAGCAGCGTAACCTGCTAGAAGATGGAGTGCATATCACTACAGAGCGTTACCGACATAGACAGCTGTCTGCATTTTTCAAGATGGCAAACAACCTTTGTTATTGCGAGGACGCAGTATCTCTCATGCAACAACTCTGCAAGTCTGAAACATACAAGACAGAGGATTGGAGGCTGTTTATAGACTCAGGAAAAGACTCTCTGAAAGCTGTTCTTTTACACAATGGCAATCGGCTTCCATCTGTCCCAATAGCACAGGCAACAAAATTGAGTGAGAGCTATGAAACAATGAAAATTCTGTTGGCCGCTATAGAGTATGAGAAACACCAGTGGAAGATATGTGGCGATCTCAAAGTCATCAGTTTACTACTGGGCCTTCAGAGTGGCTACACAAAGCACATGTGCTTTTTGTGCTTGTGGAACAGCAGAGCTGATGCAGAGCACTATGTGAGAAAGGATTGGCCGACAAGACCAAGAGATGCGCCTGGAAGGTTTAACTGTGCTCACAATCCGCTTGTAGATCCAGAAAAGATATTTTTGCCTCCACTGCATCTAAAGCTCGGTTTGGCTAAAAATTTCATCAAAGCTATGGATCAATTCGGTGCTGGGACTCTATACTTATCTCAGAAACTAGGTGGAGTGGTTTCCGAAGCCAAGTTGAAAGCAGGTGTCTTGAATGGACCACAAATTCGTATACTAGTTAATGATAGCGAATTCACCAAAACATTGAACCCACTGGAGAAAAAAGCATGGGAATCATTTGTCAATGTGTCAAAGAATTTTCTTGGAAACTATTGTGCTGACAACTACAAAGAAATCGTAACAACCATGCTTCAGAATTATCATGCATTGGGAGCAAGGATGTCCTTGAAATTTCATTTTTTCCACTCTCATATTGAATTTTTCCCAGGTAACCTTGGAGACGTTAGTGATGAACACGGCGAAAGATTTCATCAAGATATCGCCTTAATGGAGAGCAGATATCAGGGACAATTCAGTCCTAACATGATGGGCGACTATTGCTGGACACTGCAACGAGAAGAGAGCAAGCTGTACAAGAGAAAGAGTAAAGTTCAGAAGCACTTTTAGAACTTCATATTTTGTCATTATAAAGGATTTGAACTTATGTTTTTTGGTACAATTTTTTATGAGCTTATCTGTAATAGGTTTAAAATTGTATCTTGCATGACGCGATAATGTTACTATATTTACTATTTTTTTTATTCTTTAAGAAAGTAGGTCTGATGATAGAATGAAACATCCAACTAATATTCATTGATATGAAATTAGTCATGAAAGCACAGTCACATGAGATTGTGGGGTTCGAGATTGTTTGGTTCACACTCAGGATGGAATGGAGAAAGGAAACTCACAATGTGCTCTCTATATACATGTTGTATTGAATGTACAATGCAGCTTGGTGCTGGGAAGGCAGCGTGGTTACAAGCGTGATGTAGAGAGAGCTGGTTGGTGAGGACGCTCAGAGAAGGACAGCTTGTGGGTCGCCATGCTCGCCAGCGGGAGAGAGGACCGCCAGGCAGGCAGAGGAGCGAGGGAAGGCCGCCAGGCAGCGGCGGAGGTGTGTGGGCCGCCAGGCAGGCGGAGGAGGAGGTGTTGCTGGCTGTGGCTGAAGGTAGAGAGCGAGAGAGCGAGAGGCAGATCACCGCGAGGTCAGGTCTTAAATAGCGGGGGTAGGCGTGGCTTAGTAGTTGACCCCCGCTCCGTGGTGTATGGCGGCGCTGGTTGACCTAGGTCACGAGGCATACACTGGGGAATAGGTGGGGTCGGCTAGGTAGCGACAAACAGCGTTTGTAGGGGAGAATTCCACTACAGTACTCCCCCTTCCCTCCAGGCTGTGTAGGAGACTTGTTGTCTGCAGAGTTGCATAGCACATGTGAGGCAGAACGGGCAGTGCGTGCCTCATGTGAGACAACGGCGATGGCGTGGATGAGCCGGTCGCTGGCGACAACTGTCTAGATACACAATATCTGTGGGAGTAGAGAGGGAGAATAAGTGTGTGTGGAGGCGATGAATGTTGTGCTTCCCTCACGGCAGGTACAGAGTCGCCAGATGCGCCTGCTGGGGTGTGTGGGCCTGGGTCAGGAGCAGGGGCTGTGTCAGCAGCAGCGGATGAGGGCTCGTGACAGCAGCTGGGTCCACGACAGCAGCAGGGTGCAGGACATTAGCAGGAAGTACCTGAGGGAGAAAAGAGGGGTGTGTGGGTCCGCACTCAGGAACAGAGGCCGCGTCAGGGCGGCGGGGGTTACTGCTGGGCCGGGGTCGGCGTCTGAGGCAGGACGGGTGTGCTGGGGTCGGTAGGACGTGGTGCTTGGGGCAGGAAGAGGAGCTGGTGTCTGCTTAGAGTAGCAGAGCTGCTCTAGGGTGTCTGACCTGCGGTGTAGAAACTGTAGTTGTAGAGTCGATGACAGCTGCTTCTGGGTGGATAAGCCAGTCTTCCATGTTGCTTGAAGACTGGGAGCGTGATCAGTTTCTCCTCCATCCCGTGTGAGTGCGAATCTCCGGGAGTCACCATTTGTGGGGTATGAGATTGTTTGGTTCACACTCAGGATGGAATGGAGAAAGGAAACTCACAATGTGCTCTCTATATACATGTTGTATTGAATGTACAATGCAGCTTGGTGCTGGGAAGGCAGCGTGGTTACAAGCGTGATGTAGAGAGAGCTGGTTGGTGAGGACGCTCAGAGAAGGACAGCTTGTGGGTCGCCATGCTCGCCAGCGGGAGAGAGGACCGCCAGGCAGGCAGAGGAGCGAGGGAAGGCCGCCAGGCAGCGGCGGAGGTGTGTGGGCCACCAGGCAGGCGGAGGAGGAGGTGTTGCTGGCTGTGGCTGAAGGTAGAGAGCGAGAGAGCGAGAGGCAGATCACCGCGAGGTCAGGTCTTAAATAGCGGGGGTAGGCGTGGCTTAGTAGTTGACCCCCGCTCCGTGGTGTATGGCGGCGCTGGTTGACCTAGGTCACGAGGCATACACTGGGGAATAGGTGGGGTCGGCTAGGTAGCGACAAACAGCGTTTGTAGGGGAGAATTCCACTACAAGATAATCTCATCTTTTGCACGACACGTGATGGAATAATAAATATTTGTACCTATTGATTTTTTTTATAAAACCTGGTCTGATAGAACAAAACAAATATCAGATTAGAATTCAGCAATATGAATTTAGTTGTGTGAGCATGATCTCATATGTGAACCATTTTGGCTGTTGACCAATGTTATCATAGAAAACGGGAAATTTGTATCACAGAAAATGGGAAATATCTACTTTCTGGGAAAGTAGGGTATCTACTTTACCGAAAAGTCGAATATCTACTTTAAGGGAAAGTAGATTATCTACTTTTCCGGAAAGTATATATTTCCCATTTTTTTAAACAAATTTCCCGTTTTGTACAATAAGTAGATAACCAACTTTCCCAGAAAGTAGATATTTAATTTTTTCTATGATACAAATTTCCCGTTTTCTATGATAATCTACTTCGGAAAATTAGGTAATATTTCCCAAAAAGTTGATAATTTACTTTCCCAAAAAGTCGAGAATCTACTTTCCCAAAAAGTAGATAATCTACTTTAAGGGAAAGTAGATAACTAACTTTCCCAGAAAGTAGATATTTCCCATTTTGTGATACAAATTTCCCGTTTTCTATGATAATCTACTAAGCAAAATTAGGTAATATTTCCCCTAAAGTCGATAATCTACTTCCCAAAAAAGTTTATAATCTACTTTTCCGAAAAGTAGATTGTCTACTTTTCGGGAAAGTAGACAACCAACTTTCCCGGAAAGTAGATTATTTCCCATTTTCAATGACACAAATTTCCTGTTATCTATGATAATCTACTTCGCAAAATTAGGTAATATTTCAGAAAAGTCGATAATCTACGTCCCTGAAAAGTAGATTATCTACTTTTCGGGAAAATAGATAACCAACTGTCCCGGAAAGTAGATATTTCCCATCTTCTGATACAAATTTTCCGTTTTCTATGATATGTAGATAACCAACTTTCCCAGAAAGTATATATTTCCCATTTTCTGTGATACAAATTTCCCGTTTTCTATGATAATCTACTTTGGAAAATTAGGTAATATTTACGAAAAACTCGATAATCTTGTGGGGTTTGTGATTGTTTGGTTCACACTCAGGATGGGATGGAGAAAGGAAACTCACAATGTGCTCTCTATATACATGTTGTATTGAATGTACATTGCAGCTTGGTGCTGGGAAGGCAGCGTGGTTACAAGCGTGATGTAGAGAGAGCTGATTGGTGAGGATGCTCACAGGAGGACAGCTTGTGGGTCGCCATGCTCGCCAGCGGGAGAGAGGACCGCCAGGCAGGCAGAGGAGCGAGGCCAGCCGGGCAGCGGCGGAGGAGGTGTTGCTGGCTGTAGCTGTATGTAGAGAGAGAGCGAGAGGCAGATCACCACGAGGTCAGGTCTTAAATAGCGGGGGTAGGCGTGGCTTAGTAGTTGACCCCCGCTCCGTGGTGTATGGCGGCGCTGGTTGACCTAGGTCACGAGGCATACACTGGGGAATAGGTGGGGTCGGCTAAGTAGCGACAAACAGCGTTTGTAGGGGAGAATTCCACTACAGTACTCCCCCTTCCCTCCAGGCTGTGTAGGAGACTTGTTGTCTGCAGAGTTGCATAGCACATGTGAGGCAGAACGGGCGGTGCGTGCCTCATGTGAGACAACGGCGATGGCGTGGATGAGCCGGTCGCTGGCGACAACTGTCTAGATACACAATATCTGCGGGAGTAGAGAGGGAGAATAAGTGTGTGTGGAGGCGATGAATGTTGTGCTTCCCTCACGGCAGGTACAGAGTCGCCAGATGCGCCTGCTGGGGTGTGGGGGCCTGGGTCAGGAGCAGGGGCTGTGTCAGCAGCAGCGGATGAGGGCTCGTGACAGCAGCTGGGTCCACGACAGCAGCAGGGTGCAGGACATTAGCAGGGAGTACCTGAGGGAGAAAAGAGGGGTGTGTGGGTCCGCACTCAGGAACAGAGGCCGCGTCAGGGCGGCGGGGGTTACTTCTGGGCCGGGGTCGGCGTCTGAGGCAGGACGGGTGTGCTGGGGTCGGTAGGACGTGGTGCTTGGGGCAGGAAGAGGAGCTGGTGTCTGCTTAGAGTAGCAGAGCTGCTCTAGGGTGTCTGACCTGCGGTGTAGAAACTGTAGTTGTAGAGTCGATGACAGCTGCTTCTGGGTGGATAAGCCAGTCTTCCATGTTGCTTGAAGACTGGGAGCGTGATCAGTTTCTCCTCCATCCTGTGTGAGTGCGAATCTCCGGGAGTCACCATTTGTGGGGTATGAGATTGTTTGGTTCACACTCAGGATGGAATGGAGAAAGGAAACTCACAATGTGCTCTCTATATACATGTTGTATTGAATGTACAATGCAGCTTGGTGCTGGGAAGGCAGCGTGGTTACAAGCGTGATGTAGAGAGAGCTGGTTGGTGAGGACGCTCAGAGAAGGACAGCTTGTGGGTCGCCATGCTCGCCAGCGGGAGAGAGGACCGCCAGGCAGGCAGAGGAGCGAGGGAAGGCCGCCAGGCAGCGGCGGAGGTGTGTGGGCCGCCAGGCAGGCGGAGGAGGAGGTGTTGCTGGCTGTGGCTGAAGGTAGAGAGCGAGAGGCAGATCACCGCGAGGTCAGGTCTTAAATAGCGGGGGTAGGCGTGGCTTAGTAGTTGACCCCCGCTCCGTGGTGTATGGCGGCGCTGGTTGACCTAGGTCACGAGGCATACACTGGGGAATAGGTGGGGTCGGCTAGGTAGCGACAAACAGCGTTTGTAGGGGAGAATTCCACTACAATCTACTTCCCCGAAAAGTCGATAATCTACTTTTCCGAAAAATAGATAATCTACTTTTCGGGAAAATAGACAACCAACTTTCCCGGAAAGTAGATATTTCCCAATTTCTATTATACAAATTTCCCGTTTTCTATGATAATCTACTTCGCAAGATTAGGTAATATTCCTGTCAAAAGTCGATAATCTACTTCCCCGAAAAGTCGATAATCTACTTTCCCGAAAAGCAGATAATCTACTTTCCCGAGAAGTAGATAATCTACTTTCCCGAAAAGTAAATAATCTACTTTTCTGTAAAGTAGATAACCAACTTCCCAGAAAGTAGATATTTCCCATTTTCTGTGATACAAATTTTCCCGTTTTCTATGATAATCTACTTCGCATGATCAGGTAATATTTCCGGCAAAAGTCGATAATCTACTTCCCCGAAAAGTCGATAATCTACTTTCCCGAAAAGTAGATAATCTACTTTCCCGAAAAGTAAATCTACTTTTCGGTAAAGTAGATAACCAACTTTCCCGGAAAGTAGAATTTCCCATTTTCTGTGATACAAATTTTCCCGTTTTCTATGATAATCTACTTCGGAAAATTAGGTAATATTTACGAAAAACTCGATAATTTACTTCCCCGAAAAGTCGATAGTCTACTTTCCCGAAAAGTAGATAATCTACTTTTTGGGAAAGTAGATAACCAACTTTGCTGGAAAGTAGTTATTTCCCATTTTCTTTTATACAAATTTCCCGTTTTCTATGATAATCTACTTCGGAAAATTAGGTAATATCTCCAAAAAGTCAATAATCTACTTCCCCGAAAAGTCGATAATCTACTTTCCCATAAAGTAGATAATCTACTTTTCGGGAAAGTAGATAACCAACTTTCCCGGAAAGTAGATTTTTCCCTTTTTCTATGATACTGTAGTGTACTGTATGTGGCCAGTTGTCAATTCTCTTTAGTTGTCTATTTTCTCTTTGTATGGGCACACAAACGTACGTACATGTAGATATCTTACTCTCAGGAATGAGGTAGAATAGAAACTCACAATGCACTTTCTGTATATATATTGTTGTACAGTGCAGTGCCTAGGAGTTATTAGGTGAGGAGTAACTTGCTCAGAGGAGCTTTCTGAGGAAGCTGGTGGTGAGGAGCTGTGGAGAGATGTTGCTGGTCCGGTAGCCGAGTGTAGAATGAGTTCCCCGGTCAGCCGGGTCAGCCGGGGCCGTATTTATGTCATTTAGAAACCTCAGGATATGAGGTGCTCGTAGCGCGAGGGCCAATCACGGGAGCGGAAGCGTAAGGTGTGAAACGCTCTGATCCTGAGCTGGAAGTTGAAGGTCGAGACTAGGTCGGCGATCTTACCCCTACGTCCACTGCATAGACCTAGTCTCTCGGCGTAGCTGGCTGTACGCTGATTGGCTAGTAGGCGCGCGGCCGGAGCTCAGTTGGGAGTTGTAAAGGAGAGGATCCACTACAATACTCCCCCTCCCCTCCCGGCGCGGCGGGAGGTTTGATGTTGTCCGGGTTGCGTCCCACACGACACATACCGGGCAGGTGTACGTACGACTCGGCTGCTACGAGTAACAACTCCGTCTAGTGACACAAAACCTGTGGGAGAATTAGGGGGAGAAAGAGGGTTTGGGATTAGAGGAGGTTGTACAAGCAATGGTTGTCGTGCTCCTGTCGCTGCAGGGGCTGCGTCCTCATGGTCTCTCCTGGGATGACCGGGTCAGGGGCGACGTCAAGAGGAGGGTCCATGGCAGGAGGAGGGTCCATGACAGAAGCAGGTTCTATGACGGGAGGAGGGTCTACGTCAGGAGGAGGGTCCATGACAGGAGGAGGGTCCATGACAGGAGGAGGGTCCATGACAGGTGCAGGTTCTATGACAGGAGGAGGGTCTATGATAGGAGCAGGTTCTACAACAGCAGCAGGGTCCAGGACAGGAGCAGGGGGTACCTGAGGGTAAAAAGAGGGTGCCTAGAAATGTCGTGGGCGTGGTGTTGTTGCCGGTGGTAACTGCGAGTAGACTGGTGTAGGCGTAGTTTGTTGGTGGTGCTGCTGGGCCGGTAAGGTGGCCGGCTTGATTCAGTCTATGCTGACGGTGTCATGTCTGCCATTCCGGATAATCGTCAGGAACTTTGCTGAACGGGTAACCACCTGGAAGGGTCCATCGTAGGGTCGTTGTAGTGGGTTGCGGTGAGCATCATGCCTGACGAAAACATACTCGGCTGTTATTAGTGCAGGAGGGATGTGATCAGGGCGCCGAGGAGGCTGGCGTGGAGCAGTAGCTCTGAATGCAGAAACTGCTTGTCGTAGCTTTTGGAGTAAGTCGTGACGAACGGCAGGAGTGGTTTGGTGGAGGTCAGGAGGGAGTGAGAAATCCCCGGGTAGGCGAAGGGGCTCGCCTAGGGCGAGATCTGCTGGGCTACAGTCCATATCCTCCTTCTGTGACGCACGGATGCCGAGGAGCACTAAGGGAATCGCATCAGTCCAGCTGTAAGGGTCGTGCTGTGCCTCGAGTGCGTCCTTCAGCTGCCGGTGAAACCGCTCTACCATGCCGTTGGCTTGAGGGTGGTATGCGGTAGTGCGTTGCCTAGACATGCCGAGGAACTGTAGGAGGTCCTGCCAGAGTTGTGACTCAAACTGGGCTTCTCGGTCAATGATGACGGTTGTAGGGGGGCCGAAACGGGAAACCCAACCGGACATGAAGGCGCGGAGGGTATTCTCTGCTGTAGCATTGGGCATGGGAATGGCTTCTGTCCACCTGGTGAAATGGTCGATGCAGGTGAAGATGTAGGTGCTACCGTAGGATGATGGAAGAGGTCCCACGATGTCGAGGTGTACTACTTGAAAACGTCCTTTGGGAATAGGGATGGTTTCTAAGGGGGCCCATATGTGACGATGTATTTTGTTGGACTGGCAGGCCAGGCACTGGGCAGCCCATTTCTTAGTATCAGACTTGATGCCGGGCCAGACGACACGTTGCGTGAGGAGGCGCTGGGAGGTCCGCACACCCGGGTGGCTGAAACCATGGATGCGGTCGAAAACAGCGCGGCGGTGGACGTGAGGCACGAACGGTCTAGGCTGCCCACAGGATACGTCGCACCACAATTTTATGTTCGTGCCAGGAACAGGGAGTTCTTGGAGTGTGAGGCCTGAGGGGGATGTCTTGTATGCTGCCAGGTCTTCGTCGTTCTCTTGAGCCGCGGCGAGCTACCCATAATCAATGGGTGGAGATGAGGGAAGATTGCTGGATATACAACGAGAGAGGGTGTCGGCGATCTCGTTGTGGCTGCCTTTAATGTGTTGGACGTCGCTGGAGAACTCCGAGATGTAAGCCAAGTGGCGCAGGACACGAGGTGTATGTGACTGGGAAGCTGAAGCGAAGGCATGGACGAGGGGCTTGTGATCAGTGAAGATGGTGAACTGACAGGCCTCGAGGAAGTGCTGGAAATGTTTGACAGCCAGGTATATGGCCAGGAGTTCTCGATCAAAGGCGCTGTACTTGAGGTGTGGTGGTTGAAGCCGTTGTGAGAAGAAAGCAACGGGCGTAAGAAATCCATTGATCTCCTGCTGTAAGACAGCGCCCACTGCAGTAGAAGCGTCTGTTGTGAGAGTGGTCCAAGCGTTAGGTGTGGGGTGGGCCAGGAGGGTGAGGCGTGTAATGTGCTGTTTGATAGTGGTGAATGCCGTAACAGCCTTTTGAGTCCACTCGAGAGGCTTGTGAGACCTCTTTGGGAGTCCCTTGAGAAGGTCGTAGAGGGGGATTAGGACGGTGGCAGCGTTGTCGATGAAGCGGTGGTAGTTGTTGACTAAACCCAGGAATTCTTGGAGTTTCTTTGCCGTTTCAGGTTTGGGGAACTCCCTAATGGCAGTTATCCTCTGTGGTAGGGGTTGTATGCCACTGGGCGAGACTCTGTGACCGAGGAAGTCGATGGAGAAGGCTCCGAAGACGCACTTAGCAGGATGAACTTTCATGTTGTTGTTCTGCAGGCGTTGGAGGAGGAGTTGTAGGTGGCGCTGGTGCTCGGCAGGCGTCGAAGATGGGACGAGGATGTCGTCAATGTAGACGGTGACAAAATCGAGGTCGCAAAGCATATGGTCCATGTACCTCTGGAGAGTCTGTGCTGCATTGCGCAGGCCGAAACTCATGAAAGCATACTCGAAGAGTTCGAACGGAGTGGTGATGGCTGTCTTCTGGGTGTCTGCAGGTGCTACTAGGATCTGGTGGAAGGCACGCTCCTAAGTCGATCCTCGAGAAGATAGTCTTGCCATGAAGTTTGTGGTGGAAGTCCTGGACATGCGGAATAGGGTACCTGTCAGGTTTGGTGACGAGGTTCAGGGCTCTGTAGTCGCCACACACCCTCCAATCGCCGGGTGTTTGCTTAGGAACCATGTGAAGAGGCGATGCCCAGGGACTCTTTGAAGGACGGATGATGCCGTCTTGCAGTAGTTTGTTGAATTCTGCTTTGGCTGTGTTCAGGAGCTCAGGGCGCAGGCGGCGAGGGCGTGAGAAGACTGGTGGACCTTCGGTTTCGATGTGATGGAAAATTCCCAACGTAGGTGGTGGGGGTAGAGAGAATCGGGGTGAGAAAAGCTCCTTGAATTCGTTGAGCAGGGATGATGCTGACCGATGAACTTGTGTCGACGAGGAACTTCGTGCTGGAGGTGTGGTCGGTGACGTGGAGTAGTGAGACGCCTGAAGGGACGGGGGCTGAGGCATCTACCAGCCTCCCTTGTTGCCGTTTCCCGAGTAGGTGCAGTGGAGCTCACAGTTTTGAGCATTGGGGCCGAAACGCCGGTGATACCAGCAGAGGGTATATTAGTTGTGCTGGGGGCTGGCTGATGTGCGTCGGGACTTGTAGGGCGTGGTGCGTGAGTCAGGAACTGGCCCAGCAGCGGGCATGGAGGAGCAGAACTGCTCAATGGTGTCCATCCTGCGGTTCAAAGTTTGCAACAGGTCCCTGATGTCTTGTGAGGTATTGCTCGGCTGAGGGGTGTTGACCCGGCTTACAAGTTTGGAGGTAAGTACTGGTGTGATCGTGGGGTTGTCCGCGGCGGCAAAGCGCAGCAGTGCACTCGTTGAAAATTCTGTCTGCCGCGGTTGCATATAGCTCTGGTGCCATAGAGTAATCTACTGGTGACAGGATGATCCGTACTTGTGTGGGTAGCTTTTGTGCGTGAAGCTGGCGCAGGGTAGAGTCAGGAAGTCTGTGTGTGTGTTGGGAGTTCAACCTACACATCTCCTCCCAGAGAAGTCCCGGAGTTGAGTCTCCAAGGGAGATAGAAGATAGGTTCTGCAGGAGACTGGGGTGGGTCCGTTGGTAATGCGTTATTAAGGCATCCCGCAGGGTGGCGAATTTGTTGTTTGCTGGAGGGTTGGAGATGGCAGGGCGCCGTACTTTTGCTCGTCTGTAACTGTAGAGCCGATGAGGGTTGCTTCCACATGAACTAACCAGTCCTCTATGTTGTGGTTGAAGGTCGGTAGAGAGATCCGTCCGTCCATTCTTGCGGGAGTATGTCACACCTGTTAGGGAAGGATGAGGGATGGGTGCTTGTTACGACCCCCTTCCGTGTTCACAATCTCCTGGGAAGGAGGTGAACAGTTGCAGGAAGGAACTTCGGGACGAATACACTTTTTATGGTGCAGGTCCTTAGGCCAGAACTAAAAAAACAAAAGAAAAATAGGAGAATAGGTAAAAGAGCTCAAACCACGTTTGGAATATCGCACAATAGTTGCTCTCCAGCTGTGATGTGGGTCACTCACACCGCCAGTGGGGAGAACAGACTAATGCGTTATAAACCTTACGGTTGTGAGATGGTGTCGTTGTGGAGTAGTGGGGTAGCGAGTGATGCAGGTAAGGCGGTTGGCCTAGGCTGGCAGCAGGCAGGACGATCTTCTCAGCTCCAGGAGTAAGGCAGCAGAAAGGAGTGTGGTGTTCACGGCTCCAGGGGTCACCAATTGTAGCGTAATGTATGTGGCCAGTTGTCAATTCTCTTTAGTTGTCTATTCTCTCTTTGTATGGGCACACAAACGTACGTACATGTAGATATCTTACTCTCAGGAATGAGGTAGAATAGAAACTCACAATGAGCTTTCTGTATATATATTGTTGTACAGTGCAGTGCTTAGGAGTTATTAGGTGAGGAGTAACTTGCTCAGGGTGAGGAGCTTTCTGAGGAAGCTGGTGGCGAGGCGCTGTGGTGAGATGTTGCTGGTCCGGTAGCCGAGTGTAGAATGATTTCCCCGGTCAGCCGGGGCCGTATTTATGTGATTTAGAAACCTCAGGATATGAGGTGCTCGTAGCGCGAGGGCCAATCACGGGAGCGGAAGCGTAAGGTGTGAAACGCTCTGATCCCGAGCTGGAATTTGAAGGTCGAGACTAGGTCGGCGATCGTACCCCTACATCCACTGCATAGACCTAGTCTCTCGGCGTAGCTGACTGTACGCTCATTGGCTGGTAGGTGCGCGGCCGGAGCTCAATTGGGAGTTGTAGAGGAGAGGATCCACTACAATACAAATTTCCCGTTTTCTATGATAATCTACTTCGCAAAATTAGGTAATATTTCCCCAAAGACGATAATCTACTTCCCTGAAAAATCGATAATCTACTTTCCCAAAAAGTAGGTAATCTACTTTTCGATGAAGTAGATGACCAACTTTCCCGGAAAGTAGATATTCCCAATTTTCTGATGCAAATTTCTCATTTTCTATATGTAGATAACCAACTTTCCCAGAAAGTAGATTTTTCCCATTTTCTGTGATACAAATTTCCCATTTTCTATGATAATCTACTTCGGAAAATTAGGTAATATTTCCCCAAAAGTCGATAATCTACTTCCTCGAAAAATCGATAATCTACTTTCCCGAAAAGTCGATAATCTACTTCACCGAAAAGTAGATAATCCACTTTTGGGAAAGTAGATAACCAACTTTCCCAGAAAGTAGATATTTCCCATTTTCTATGATACAAAATTCCCGTTTTCTATGATAATCTACTTCGGAAAATTACGTGATATTTCCCCAAAAGTTGATTATCTACTTCCCCAAAAGTCGATAATCTACTTCCCGAAAAGTAGATAATCTACTTTCCCGAAAAGTCGATAATCCACCCACAATACAGTAGGATTCCGCTCCAGAATATGGTGAAATTACGCCCCAGAATACGGTAGGATTCTGCGCCAGAATACGGTACGATTCCGCCATTGAAGATGGTAGGAATCCCCACCAGAAGATGGTAGGATTCTGCCCCAGAATGCGGTAGGATCCCGCCCCAGAATGCGGTAGGGTTCTGCCCCAGAATAGGGTAGGATTCCGCCCCAGAATAGGGTAGGATTCTGCCCCAGAATAGGATAGGATTCCGCCCAAAACACGGTAGAATTTTGCCTAAGGAGACAGTAGGATTCCGCCTCGGAATAAGGTAGAATTCTGTCCCAGAATGGGGTAAGATTCCGCCCCAGAAAACGCTAGGATTCTGCCCAAGGAGACGGCAGGATATCGCTCCAGAAAATCATAGGATTCTGCACCAGTAGACAATAGGATTCTGTCCCCAAAGACAGTAATATTCTGCCCCAGAAAACGGTAGGATTCCGCCCCAGAATAGGGTATGATTCCGCCCCAGAATAGGGTATGATTCCGCCCAAAATACGGTAGGATTCTATCGCAGGAGCCGGTAGGATTCCTCCCTAGAAGATGTTATGATTTCGCCTTATACAATGGCAGGATTCCACCCCAAAAAACAGTAGGATTTCGACCCAGAAGACAGTAGCATTCAGGCCCAGAAGATGGTAGTAGTTCACTCCAGAAGACAGTAGGATTATGCCACAGAAGATGGTAGGATTGTGCCCAAGAAGATGGTAGGAATCCGTCCCAGAAGACGGTAGGATTCTACACCAGAATACGGTAGGATTCTGCCCTAGAAGGTGGTAGGAATCCGCCCCAGAAGACGGTAGGATTCTGCCCCAGAATACAGTAGGATCTTGCCCCAAAATATGGTAAGGTTCTGCCCCAGAATAGGGTAGGATTCCGCCCCAGAATGGTGTAGGATTCCGCCCCATTATAGGATAGGATTCTACCCAAAATACAGCAGATTTCCACCTCAGAATAAGGTAGGATTCCGTCCCAGAATAGGGTAAGATTCTGCAGCATACGCTAGGATTCTGCCCAAGGAGACGGTAGGATATCGCTCCAGAAAATGGCAGGATTCTGCGCCAACAGACGGTAGAATTCTGTCCTCAAAGACAGTAAGATTCTGCCCCAGAAAACAGTCGAATTCCGCCTACAATACAGTAGGATTCCGCTCCAGAATACATAAGAATTCTGCCCCAGAATACGGTAGGATTCCACCCTAGAAGATGGAATGAATCCGCCCCAGAAGACGGTAGGATTCTGCCCCAGAATACGGGAGGATGCCGCCCCAGAAGATGGTAGGGTTCTGTCCCAGAATAGGGTAGGATTCCACCAAAATACGGTACGGTTTTGTCCAAGGAGACGGTAGGATTCCGCCCCAGAATACGGTAGGATTCTGCCCCAGAATACGGTAGGATTCTGCCCCAGAATACGGTAGGATTCTGCGCCAGAATACTGCAGGATTTCGCCCTAGAAGATGTAATGATCTCCCCTTAAACAACGGTAGGATTCTACCCCCTAAAACGGTAGGATTCCGCCCCAGAAGACGGTAGGATTTCGTCCCCAAAGACAGTAGAATTCCGCCCGAGAAAACGGAAAGAATCCACCCAAGAAGACAATAGAATTCCGCTCCAGAAGACGGTAGGATTGTGCCTCAGAATAAGGTAGGATCCCGCCCCAGATGGCAGGGCTCTGCCCCAGAATAGGGTAGGATTCCACCCAAAATACGGTAGGATTCTAACCCAGGAAACGGTAGGATTCCTCCTCCGAATAAGGTTGGATTCCACCCCAGAATATATTTCTGGAAGTGGGGACTGTCTGGATCATCTTCTTCTTCAACTTGGGATATCACTATAATTACATCAGGGACTGGTGATGGCTCACCTGAAGTTGACGCCACAGGATTTTCCAGTGTCGTTGTGCACTCTTCTTTGTTATCTTCCTAAACATTAACATAAACTTAACACAAGGTTTGCACCAACACACCACTTTCAAATTTCTTCAGAAGTTCTACCTTCTCTTGTACAATATTGATAATGAATGGTGTTTACGTTTCACACAACCACTGATACTTGCTGTTTTCTTTGAAACTATATTTAGGGTTGTATTTACCAGAAAACAGGTTAAGGTACAAAGCTGCTGCATGTAAACAAGATTTGAGGAAGGACAGTAGACTGGTAGCACCACTAAAATATCAGTGGCGGCTCAGTAAACTATTCTCACTGTGCGGTAAAGTTAAAATGCCATCACCATAAAATTCTCCTGTATTTATAATTATATTAGTAGAAGTAATGTTGTGCACAGGAAGCAGGGAAATACAGTTGAATGACCACGCATTCTTGGACAAAACTTGCTTACGTTGTGTACCTGGCAGCCATCACCTAGTGGTGACCATGTTAGGAAAAGGAAGGCAATCTTAAAATCTTCCTTTTCCAATTTCAAGACAGAAAATGCAGTAGAGACCAGGAAATGAGTGCAGTTCTAATGACCCGGTTGCTATCAGGCACACTGAAGCAAAATTTTACAGCGAGAAGCTCTTCTTAACACCAACCCACAGGGTGGGAACAACTGGCAAGACGGGGTCACAACTCCCTGAGGTAATCAATGACTAACTGCTTACCTGTGTTAAAACCTGCAGAAACTAGTGCAACATTTATCAAGAGTAACTACATTACTTTGGGCCACCTTTCATGAGGACATAAAGGAGCAAAATTTGGGCTTCCAAGGTTCCTAGTAAGTTTCTTTCATTACACAATGACTTGTTTTAATTAATAACTTTAAAACATCTCATATTATTCTATTAATATCAGGACAGTTTGCTAGTTTCTCTTTGGCTACATGTTTGTAATAATGTCCCATATTTGAAGTAAAAAAATTGTCAACCCTCTCCAAGATGGTACTGTTACTCCCCTACAATAAGATCACAAATGAGGTTTCCACAGAAGCCAGCATCACTTATCAGCAGCAGTACATTTGGATAATACAAAAAAAAACATTACCATAAAGATTATTTATCTATTCACATATTAATATACAGTACTGATTACACTTGTAAGTATAAAAGTAACAATATTTTTTTTACAATGAGTTATATTATACAAGTTGTGCATATCCAAGTAGAGCACAGAAAGTACCTGTACTGTAACTGCTATCTTCATTGCAGAAATCTTCATCTTCCATAATGGTCACTTTATGGAACATATATGAAACTTAAAAATAAAGAAATGTATATACATTAATAAAAATAGAATACTCATACAGTATTGCAATGCAAACACAAATACAGTACATAGCAATTATACCTTAAAGAAAAATAAATATATTCTCTTGTTTGCATCTGAGGTGGTCCCCCTATAGTAACTCCTCAAAACACTCCATTTATTATACTGTAGCAGAATAATATTCTTAAAAATAGTATATCTAATCACAAATGATAATCATCAATTACAGACTAAAATAATCTACCTATACACATTACATTCTGCTTAAAGTAGAGTGCAATCATACATGGCAAGTACTGAACTGTATCCCCTCACACACATTGTCTAATATTGAACTGTAAAAAATAGAGTATAAAATCATATTTTTACTATAATCATTGCAGCCAGGTAACATGACAAGGGTTGAAATGATTTGTGCAATGTTAGTAATAACCTGAATCGACATTTTCAGGGCAGAGGCAGTATTAGATAGATGGTTTTACCGCGGAAGCACGAATACGGAAGTTTTCTTCTCCCACTGAATGCTGTTATTCATTTCCGAGTTCACTAGGCAACCAACATTGTAGTTTGGGATGCATCCTTAGAAAGCTATAGATACTTTCCTTTATTCTCAACTGATATTTCCACTTACTTCTGGATTTGTTTTATTGCATTCACACTTCCAAATCTCTAACTGTAATTACTCCTGAATATTCTAAACATAAGCTCTTTCTTTGACATGTACTATATTTATCTCACTGTACATGTTCTGTGATAGAGAAACAGAGAAGCTCTGCTATCAACCACTCAATGGTATTTTCTAAACTTTATAGAGGGATGAGCTGAAGAACAATATATAAATAATTTAAACCTTCTTTGTATATTTAATACAAATAAGCACAATAATTTTGACTCACAAATGTTTATTTCAACCAAATTTTTGACTGACCAGACTCCAGTTATCAAGAATATTCATTATTCAGGAAACAAAATTGTGTCCATATTAATGCATAACGGAAATAAATTCTGAAACTAAAAAATATCTAAACTCAATGTTGTTAAATATTTGAGGAGTGGTCACTGAAAGTTCTAAGCATTTAAGGATGAGTTTTCATATTCAGTTTTCATTTTTAATTCAACCAGTAAATAAAACTTTTAATCCCAGCGTATTATTCACGTTTCATTCCATCACCATAAAAGCAGAAGGCTTGAGAGACACACGAGACAGTGTGGAAAGTCATCACCAGCAAGCCTGACTTAACACAGCACAAACATTATTAGGGTTTTGTATACCCACAAAATTGACATGAATGGAAATTTTCAGTGTACAGGTACTGCAGTATATAATTTCACTAAGAGACACAAGCACTGCAAACTTTCATAAAACTGTAAAATTAACAACTGACTAAGTATAAACATTTTGCCATCTAATAATAAGAATGCTGGATACTGTGTCGGCCAGATTGAATAATTACAAGTGTTATGTTTCTCTTTTACATAATAGACAATCCCTTCAACCTGATGTCTTCAACTGTATGGTACAATGATGCTTTGATAGTTTGTTCCACTTCACAATAACGATCATCTTTAGGGACATGAGAGTAAGGGATACCTCTACATATAATAATGTTCCAGAATTATCATAAAAATGCCCTTTGACTTAACACCATATGAGATCACAAAATTAATACAGTACATTTAAACAGAATGAAAACCAACTACATCACCTTAATACCCTACTAAATAAAATTATAATATAATATTGACGAGATACTGATATAGATAATCACACAAAATACAATGCAGGTCAACATAACATACATCATGTATTCCCACTAATATACAGTTTAAAGTAAAAAAAATATAATCATGAACATATATCCCAAAATAAAGATTGAAATCTCTAAAATAAAGTCAGCCAGTCTGTGAGTCAGGATACCATGACTAGCTCTCTTATTAACTTCATTTATAGAATGACGACAACGCATGTACTTAAAGCACAAAATGATACTCTGTTTGGTACTTAGTGCAAGTGAACTGATAACAAACACACTGCACCACACACAAGACAATACTGAGACACTTTTCATCATTTGAAAAACTTTTCACATTAGTTTGCTTATGCATTACAACTTAAAACTATACAGACATGTTTAAATACTACCTATAGTTACCAAACACATTTGCAAAAGAAAAAAGATTATTTAGTGCACCACAATGCAACCATTCTCACATAAACATCATCAGTTCTGAACACACTTGAGTTTTTAAGAAAGTACTGTAGTCCCATGGCAGTGATGACTGTATCTAACTAAAGGCAAATCTTGTACAATGCCACAACTAAAGACCAAATTCAATCACCAAGTCACTCAGAAAAAATTAATTAAATAAACATGTGAAGTAATATTACAGCACAAAGTAGTATTACAGTAGATGGATATCAACACATAATTGATACATATGGTATGACTGCAAAAGCTAATTTAAGTTTTCTCACAAGAAGCACTCCTAAAGATGCTGCAAGTTATGTCATTTGTTTCAGTAGAATCAATGGAGTTTACTCTTGATATTTCTCAAGTTAGCACATACATCAAGACATCTAACTGAAACTTTTGTACTTATCAAGACATTAAATGAATGAGAACCATAAAAGAATTACCATATATAAATTCACATCTGATATCCTGAAAAAAGTAGATTTTCTTTTAACAGAGTTTTGGGAAATGTATTTGTCATCATGCAAAGATGCATTATGGCCTAAGTGTAACATTTACAATGACTTGTACACCAAAACCAACTGTAACTTTCGAAATACTGTAAGAGCAAACAGTCATAGTGAAAGTCTCCATGGTCTACGCTGTGCAGTACACCAATAAGTATTAATAAATTTATATGAAACAGGTTTAGTACCTACTAAGGTAATCACATAGACAGATGAAGATCTGGCTCTCAATTGGCTCAGTCATATTGTTATTGTTATCAACTCTGTATCTGTGTTTTTCTGGCTAAATAAACAGTTTCAATCAATCAATCAATTTGTCCAGAGCAGACATAAGTACTGTACTGTAATATAAAAACAGTATCATCTCAAAACTCAAAATATGAGGCTTAGAACATAAGAAAATAAGGAGTAGGCCGGTTGGCCTGTGCATGGCAGCTCCTGTCTAGACTTACAACCACACTCTATCATCCATGAATCTATCTAGCCTCCTTTTAAAACTTTCCAGCATTCCAGCACTGAGTACAAAGTTGCTAAGTTTGTTCCACTCATGTACCACCCTATTTGTGAACCAGTTCCTTTCTATCTCCCTCCTAAACCTAAACTTATCCAATTTAAATCCGTTGCTACGAGTCTTATCCTGCTCGGATATTATAAGAACTTTATCTAGATCTCCTTTATTAATTCCGTTCACCCACTTAAATACTTCTATTAAATCTCCCCGCACTCTTCGTCTTTCTAGGGAATGCAAGTTTAGTTTCTTTAATCTATCTTGATGCAGTTATGTTAACACACTGTTGTTAAGTCAAATTATTGCTCACCTTAAAAATCACCTATTTTAAAATACTGTAATGATATGTTGGATGTGATGTAACTTAAGAAGAATTACAGTTTGACCTGCAACCATTTTTATTTATTTATTTATTTTTATTATCATTATTTATTTTTATTTTTATTTTTTTTTTGGGGGGGGGGAGGGGAGAGGGAGGTCATATTCTTATTTTGCCCAGTCTGTAGAATCCCACTCATACATCTTACTGAAAGCAAAAAAGGACAATGATTTTCTGCTTATGATATCCAGAGTTATTTTAATATATGCTTCGAGCACTGACGTTCAGTCATCAATGTTGGAATAATGAATGTTTTAAAATGACATCGAGTGAACCACATAGGACATTTTGGATAACTGAGATGTTGACTGGATATTGAAAGCAAAATTCACTTTGAATAAATAATGCAAAATTTAAAAAGAAGCAAATGGATAAAGTCCTACACTGACTTATTTTAATCTAACAATAAAATAATGTTGCAATTCAGACCTTATATTTCTAATTTATTCATAAACTGCAAGAAAACTGCTAAAAAAAAATTTATGTTTTATGAGAGAAAAATTATGTACTACAGTATACTAATCACCATTTTCTAGTACTCTGGAGTTGAAGAATCTGACAATGCTGCAAAACGGCTAAGGGTGGTAATATATAGAATGCTATGTACTTGATAGTCACCATCATAACACTAAGGCATGGATGACATAGTGTATTATAACATTATATAACTTAGTAGTCACCATCATAAGAAGCTGATGATGTTTAGTATAGCATGATATGACTGAATATTTGCCATCATAATAACAAGCTAAAGATAACACAGTTTAATACTGTAGAAGTAAATCATTGATAACTCGGAATATATGGGGCTCTAGCCATTCCGAGTTATCAAGGCACTTTCTTCCCGGTCTTTCATCCCACCCCAATACTCAACATTTTGGCCAAAATATACAGAAAACTTCCACAAAAATTAACACTTACCAGCACTGCAAGCGTAGGATGAGGATAATTCAAGCTTATGGTGCCATGTGGTAGGTGTCAAAAGGTGATAGGGGGGCTCAGTACAGTACAGTAAACACTTACAGCACCAACTGAAGATTAACTTGGTTATATCTTCCTTTAAATGTTATTATTCAATTAAACTTTGATGTTGAACTCATCACACACCTTACGCATGGATGTCCCAGCATCCACCACTCAAAGACTTTCATCTTTTCTTGAACACTCAGGGATTTCAACCTCATTCCCCTCCTACTAGGTACTGTAAGTAAAGTGACTGCGTGTGGGTATCCTCTTACTAAGATGACCGACACGTAACTAAGCAGCAGACTGGGTACAGCCTCCCATGTATCCAGTGTGGATAATAAATGTTATACCATACAGAGATTGTATCATCATAGCTCGGAATATTGCGAGTTATGTAAAAAATAATTTACAGGTGAATATTTTACTGCCATTCAGAGTTCTATCGAATTAAAGAATCAACAAATTCTGAGTTATTAAGAGTTTACTGTAGCCTGATATAACTTAAAACGTTCACAGTCATAATCGGAAACTATTCTTTTTATTCAACTTTTCCATATGAGCAGGACTATCAAAATCCAGTAAAAATGAACTACTTCTAGCTGTAACTAATATAAAAACATCCAGTTCCTTGAAATGTACAGTATATAAAGCTTATTAAGTAACATTCTTTACATCATTTCCCTTGACTCATGGTGAGATGGGTCAGCTCTGGGCAATAGGTGGCTGCTGGCCAGTTCAGCACAACACACAAGAATAACACCCTCACCAACCTTACCTAGTCCTGCATTTGATCCTGTCTCTTGTGGGCTGTTAACTGAGCCATGGAGCTGTTTAATTATATTCCATAAACATAATCAATTCTTGTAATGGTCAAACCCTCTACTACTGTCTAACCTAGCTATGATATTTGTACATTGCACACCAGATTTATTAAATTTACAAGAAATGGAAATTTGTAATACACAAAGATGAAAATAACTCGTCTATTTCTATTTTTTAGAAATGTTCTTCTCTCTATGATAATATGGAATTTAAAAGAAATGAAGAATTAATCCATAATTGTGGCTTCAAACTTTCTAACTAATTTAGCCAGTATCCTGCGAGATAATTTTTTTATTAAATTTAATTGAATTAATAACAATACAGTACAGTACAGTATTCATAAAAGATACGGATCTTGGTTTAACATGACCAAACCCGACACAAAATGAACAAAAATAATTCTTCAGTATGACAGTCTCTCTTCCTCACATGAAGTTATCCAGTCATGACCTTAGCCTTTTGAGTTCAATACTGTATTTAGAAGATTGTTATTTAAAATCAATAATGGGAAGACATACCATTCTGAATAAATGCAATAAAGCAGAAGCACAAGGTTAAAGGTTAAATGTCCCACAATTAAATTGATCGAGACTGATGACTAAATGATGAAAATGGGAGCAAGTCTTACATTCCTGACAACCTGTTAGAGGCAGTGTGGATGCACCACTTTGAATACCAAACCTCAGTATACAAGGAGGAAAAGTGGCTTGGAAAATTTTTGACCAACTTCGTGTCCCCAACTAATGATAGGTGCCAGGTCACAGTTGGGTTGACTCCAAGAAAGGTTTGGTTAAAAAGCTAGCTAGCGTTCTCAACAGTTCCATCTCCCATTGTTTTGCTGGGATGTTACCCCCCAGTTGGATGGAGTAACAGTCCCTTTCACTAGTGTGGTTACAGGGGCTCGTCATATAAACATTCCACAAATCATTATCTTTGAGATATTTGTTTTAATATTGTTTTAATTTGATTCCATAGTATGCTTACTATTGCGAGTTTCCTTCTATCAAATGTAAACAAATACAGCGCTGCCACATTGCACAAAACCTGACCCCTGTAAATGCACTAGCAAAGGGGACTGTACATTAGTTGTATATCTGCATGGTTTATGTACACTGTATACCTGTGTTGTCTACATGCATGCTGAACTGTGTACCTGCATTGTCTATAAACATGTTGAATTAATTGAGAACTAGTATGATAATTTTTGTGAATAAGTATCTATTTTATCTTGGTTTAAAAATTACATCTGCAGGGGTGTCTGTAAACCCAAGCTTGTGAAGATACCTAATTTATAAAGCTATTACAGTATTATCAACCAAGGAGGCACAATATTCACCACAGTGTTGTAAAATTCACCTGCTCCAAAATCTCTCTGTACCAATACAGTATTGTCCGAGTGGACAAAACTCAACTGAGGAACCAAAAGTGAGTGTACTCTGTCACATGATAGGTAGAATGATGATATCCACCTGAATAACTGGTCAAGGAGAAAAGTAGCTACAGTACCCCCATTTTCATATTTTTTGTACACAAAGCATCTGTCATGAATGGATGGGTAATGATATTTCGCGTGATTTCATTTCGCGTTTTTGAATTTCGCAAGCACTACCTAACGTAACCATGTCTTATATTTGGCATAAAATATCGTGAATTTTGCGAGATCCAGCTAGTTGAATGCCGGCCACAGTCTTGAATAGTCACAGCCCTCATACCAGTTACAGTCATTTCTGCTGCAACAAGAGTTTTGTCAACGCGAATTGGTTGCAACGCAATTGATGAATAGGGGAATGCTGTTTGTAAAAGGCAAACTTTTGCATATGAATGTTGGCTATAGCGCGATTCCATGCTCAATGTTTTGATTCCATCCTCAACGTTTTAAACATGGCGTGGGGTTATGCAATGTTTACAGTTCACGTTTGACATCACATGTTCAATTGATTCGTGTCTTTTGTTTGTGAAGTGTTTTTTGACAGGTACTCTGTAATTATTATTTTTTTTGCAAATTTAGCTGTTAACCATAAATACTGTATGAAAAAATAAGTAAAAAGAATGCTTCGCAGTGAGGATTAATAACGGTTTACACCAGCGCTCTCCGTTTACATTACGTGATCAGTTGAATCGTGCAGTTTTTGTCAATTACTCAGTGATTTTTCGCTATTTTCTCCAATTTTGTTGTGTTAGAGATGAATACGGAAAGAGAAGTTAAGATGAATGTTTCCAAGAAATGTTTTGGTGATCGAATTGTCGGTGGTGAATGTAAAAGAGGTTTACAAGAACGCAACTGTCGAGTTGTAGCCTACACCATCCTAGCGACTGCCAGGGCTGTTATTGTGTGCTTTTTTGGGTGGTGCTACCACCTGTTGAGTCAAGATAATGGTCTCTACCTCTTCTGGGTCGTGCTGGTAGGGGTGGGACAGACCCACCTAAGGGGCCAAATAAGAAAAAGGAAAAGTGGGACTATCATAAGGGAGTTAAGTTTGCCAAGTACTTGATGCAGGATAAGCAGCGTGTGATTAAATTACTTGAGGAAGGCCTAAAAACTAGTTTCCGGAAAGCACAATCAAGTCAATAAAGGCAGAATTTGTATCATTTGGAGGTTATAAGTGGGAAAATCAGAGGTTAATGTAGAGTGGCCAGTCTATATTATTTTTGCAATTAGTTTATGTATTTGCATTTGGCAAATTTGAATTTGGTGCAATTTTTCCAGTCTATTAACTCGCAAGATACAAGATCTTACTGTAGTAGTTATATGCACTCTCCAACATGCAGGTATCAGACTTACCTATTATTTCCCACAGCACTATATGTTAATGACCAGAGAATGAACTCCTGCATATCTAATATTTGTCTGATACACTGTATTATACCAAATTCATGTGACTTATGAAAAGTTCTAGTAAATTTACCCTGGCATAAGAGTAAAGTTTTAAAAATGAATTTGACAACTAGTATGACTGTTTTTCTAAGCTCTAAGATACCCATTAAATTATGTTGAAGAAATAACATAAAGTTGTATTTCAGAAGAAAAGTTTTGCTTAATGATGCGGAGAGGAGAGAAAAAGAATTCAATAATTTGAGAGAAAACTGGCGAGTCCCATAATACAATAAATATTTCATAACTTTTCTTAAAATTTATATTCATGTGGCACCTTAAACACTAGCATGTCCTGTTGCCATCTCTTATGCCGCATTATTAAACAACATCTTCCGTCTCTGATGAAGAGTCTTCTTGAAGGAATTGCTCTTTCAAGCGGTATTTTTAAATGCTCGAACCTTTTCCCCTTCGTGTGAGACCAAGTAGGGTAGGTCTGGTAATACCTGTACTGTCCACTTCACTGATGCACTATGGGTCGTCTTACTCGTGTGTGTTTGTTTACCTTCGCTGGCGCTAAAATTAAGAGTACTGTACTGCGCTCTTATCATGGAAATTTTTTCCTCCCAATCATCAAGGGCAAGTCCTATATCGCACAGAGAATGTGATTTATTAGTCCATTTGATTGGGGAGGAAAAGGTTTTACAAAATAAAAATACTTGTGAAAAGCTTGTTAGTTACAAACACAGAGGAAATATAAAATTTTCTAAGGTTTCCAATGTCATTTTCAAATATAACTAATGTACAGTAATGCATAACATAATAGGAAATGGCTTTTAAGTGCTGATAATGCCCTTATTATATTGTCATGAGTTAAAAATTTTGGTTTTCAGAGAAAACAAATTATAAACGCTGCAATTTCAATGTTATATAGTGAGACGGTCTTATTTACGGCAAATGTTTTAAAAAGTTTTATTTATAAGTTAAAGTTAACCTAACCTAGCATAACGTATCACATGCCATGGGCGAACTTATTATTACGGAGACAGGGGAAGCTGCTGTGAAGTCCTCTATATTAGCCAAAATACTGTATCATATATGCTTAAGTCACATTATCATTAAATAATCAAACTCCATCTCCCAGTGAACTTCTTTCATTATGCACCTAATTCAGCCAAATGGAAGTTTACCCAAACGAAATACTGTAATTAGTGATGAAAAATTAGAGCCTGCAGTATTTCAAATATTATATCACAATCCACTGTATCAAAGGTAATGTTACCATCCTTGTAACAATGCCCTCTAAGTGAAATTTGCCTCTATTCATTTTAATATTTCTAGGCAAGAATCATTCCAGTTTATATTTTCCAGACAGAAACTCACTTATAAAACTGCAAAAAAATTTAATAAATTACCTAAAATGTGCTTACCTGATTAGTACCAGCGTTACTCAGATGGGATGACTCCAGCAACTTGCATTTGGCAATGACAGAAAGCACAGCTTTTGCAAATGTCATAATATGGGCCGTTAAACCAATACAGTACAGTTATGTAAAAAAAAATAGATTTATAAAATTATCAATACGTGTGTCTTTGTACATTAATCGTATTGACTATAAATATTCAATAAACCTAAGAATATAATTATGAAGAGGGTGACGAAAAGCAGCTACTAGCTACCTCTTCAAATTTCAATAATATTAGTTTGTTTTCCCGCAACCACTCCTTCGTGCGCTGCAGTAAAAGGTCCTTCGCATTTAAAAATACGGTTTTTGACAAGAGGACCCTCTTCAAGGGAAGATGCTGTTTAATAATACGGCCATTACTATCTTAGAAAAGTACACCATGACTTCTTTCCACCAGTCCCAGCACTTGTTATAAGTTTTGCACATGCCCTTGTGAAGCATGTCAGTCAAGCTATCCCAGAGATCAAACTTAGACAGCTTTATCTTTTAGTTTTTCAGCTATGTAGCAGAATAAAGATGGAACTCTTGGAGAAGAGATTAATATACAGGTATAGTAATATGAAAAATAGGGAAAATTCCATACTGTTACATGCATAGGTTCCACCTCACAATGTATGTTTCCTTCAGGAAGAAGAAAACTTCACTTTCACTGTGGCAGATGGCAGCATAGTCTGAGAGTCTAAATATATATACAGTATGTAATTAAAGGATTGTATCTTAAATTATTTTCCTCCCGTCTATAAGGTTACAACCAACCCCTTAAGGCCATCTCAAACCAAAAGCTAAACTATGCACGTGTTCTCTGTGTTTTTTAACTGCTGCCACATACCTTCAGATTGTCAGGCCATGGATTTGTCTCGGCATAGCATTGGTCACACACATGCAGTACAAGTTTTCTCCTAATCCCAAGAAATGTGGCCAATAGTTGGTTGTGTGTCAAGTTCATCTTATTTTCACACAGTCTCTCACATTTACTTTTATTTCATATTGTGTACCAGTGAAGACTCTGGGCTATGGGGGAACTGACTGAAAAATTCAGAAAACTGGAAGAATACAGAACAGTACAGGGATATACCAAGCGAGGACAACAAATACATAGTATATTCCCATGAAAAATAGAAATTGACAAACACGATGATATTTTTTTTTTTTTTTAAGTGCATGTCAATCTATTGGGAAACTTCTTCAAAGGCGACAAAACCTAATCAAGAGACCTTGCATGTATCTAGATCTGCTAATACTGTACTCCCTCCCCAGCACCTCCTTTCAACTCTGCTGCATATAAAGATACAAATCCAACATTTGGTAATGAATGGTTATCTGGGCTACATAAAAAAATTTATTCCATACTGTATAATCATATACCAATCAAGAATAAAGAAAGTTTGGATATAACTATTTATTACTGACCTTAAACAAATAGTAGTCTTTCCTGGGGTGGTATTTCTTTCCTGTGATTTGTATCCATTTTCTTGACATCACTTTCAATGAGCAACAAACCTTTTTTGAACTGAGCAAGGCTTAATGTAAAATACTGTCTGAATTTGTCATAATCACATGAAATTTCATTTATTAAATGATAGAACTCACCAAATTATTTTCTTTTCATATTTGTTTCAGGCATCCTCTTTTTCTAATTAAATCCTAAAGTGAGGACAGTAGTAATATGTCCTCATCATCTGATTAACCATCACACCACTGGTCATCTTGACTGATAAAATATAAGAAAAAAGGCGTAGGTTATGGTGTGAGATGACCTTTATAAAACCAATACCCACTACTGGTATCCTCCCACAAAGATTTCAGAAATCTAGAGCTTGAACATGACAGTGTCCACACAGCACAGTGAATGACAATCTACTTTACTTTGTTGTGACCAGACTCAAAGAGTTCATGGGTTGTGAAAACAGTTTAACTCGTTCCTTATTACATGGTTGACCTGGCAAGTGCATGTTAAACAGAATTATCAGAATATGCTTTAAGCGAGGAAGTTAAATGTTAAGTAATATGATGGACGAAGAAAGACTCAAAATAGATAATATGTCATGCTAATGGAAGATCGATACTTGTTAATGATTTTTTCATATATTTCCAGATATGAATATGGAAACATACATATAAAAAATATCTGGCTACATGCATTTGTTTATCTAAGGCAAGTTTGATTACAAATATATTTAAAAATTTTCATAACATCACCTATGATTTCAGGGGTCATATTAAAGTTGGCATGATGATGTTTTTATAACTTTAGTATATGTGTGTGCAGTGATTTTTGCAACATATCTATGAGCCTAAAAATTATTGTGATACTGTACTTGTCAATTCTTCAACTAAAATATATCCATAACTAAATTCTCCCATTCCAGTGAAACATGGCGAGTCACCCATTATGAAGGTGTGTCAGTACTGTACATCGTCCACTGTACAAATTCACCGAAGTTCCGTTTGTGAATCATGTAAAAAGTTGTATGTTTTGAAATTTCCTGAGCAAATTCAGTTCCAAAAGTGTCAGTTTAAAATAGTTAACAGTGGGCTAAAAACTTTGCAGAACTACAGGTACTGTTTTACAATATAATGTACTAAATGATGGCTGTATTGGTAGAAAAAATTACTTTAGTATTTTTTTACTGTAGCTATTCAGTAGAGAGCAATGCTTAACAAGCATAAATAAATAGAAAAATAAATGAATATTAATAGTGCGCAAACTTTATAAATTTGTAAATTAAATATGTTCATCGTAGAGCTCTGCAAACTTGCTTTGTAATGGTGATGTAAGTGCAGTACTAAATGTTATACAGCAATCATTTTCAAAAATATTTGTGAAAAAAAAAAATATATATATACAGTATATATATATATATATATATATATATATATATATAACAAAAAAGCATCATAAATCAAAACTGTTTGTAAACATATGAGGGCAGCGGCTCACTGTTAGTGCTGCACCCAAGACTTACTTTGGTTACTGGAGGGCGGCTGGGCAATCCCACCCCCAGACCTCCAGAATGGTAAGATGTTTGAAGAAAATGTGTGATTATCTCACACATGACAGGTTTTCTCCAGGTACTCCAGTTTCCTCCTGTTCTAACACTGGACAAGGAAGGCCATAACAAGGAACAGACCAACCACCGGAATAGCCAGTAAGCTGATAAGTGGTGAAAATGATAAATTAAATTAAATTTAAAATATTTCTCCTCCAAACAGCTCAATGCTGGTACAGTAAAGCCTCGATTAACCGACCACATATGGGGGGAAGGGGCCGACAGATAATCAAAAAGGTCGGTTATTAGTACATAAAGTCTACAGAAATAAAACATACATTTTCAAAGTACCTTTCCCTAACCTACCTCATTTAAGTCCCTCTATTCATTTTTGTTCATTTGCCATTCATATTTCAATAGAATTTGCTTTAAAACATTAACCACTTTAGTAAATAAATATGAACCAGCACAGAAACCGTGAATAAAAAATGGAAAAGTCGAAGAATATGTCATCACAAAAATTGTGACCAAGTCCCAGGTTGCTGATCTGATTTTCTGCCTCATTTACACACAATTGCAGGGTCTCAATTGTTTCTCTTACTATTGACAACACAACATACATACAGGTACATTGTTTCTAACTCTTGATTTTTTTCATTTTTGCATTTCTTTATGGTTCTTTATTACTATTATTATTAGCATTATCATTATCAATATTATTACAATATCGCCCCCCAGGCCCCGATGTGGGTCAGTGACCTGTGCCCGGGTGGGCTAATCCCCGTAAAAAAAAAAAAAAAAAAAAAAAAAAAAAAAAAAAAAATTGGGGGGGGGGGGTTGTTCGAGATTGACGGTTAATCCGAAAGTCGGTTAATCGATGGTTGGTTAATCGAGGTTTTACTGTAGTCTTAAAACACTTTTTCCATAGTGTATATTTGATATTACTTTACCATTAACTCTTACTCCTTCAGTGTCACTTATAACTTCCCTCGTGAAGAATTCTGAATATATATTATATAATGTTGGAGATATAACACAGCCTTTTCTTACTCACCTTCCTGACTTTGAACCAATTACTGTAGTAAGTTTATTATTTACAAACACTGCAACCTCCTGTTGCCAGTAAAGATGTTTTAGAACTCAAATATCACCTACATCAATGCCAATTTTTTCTAAGACCTCAATAAGTTTAATGTGTTTGTTAATAAACCATTAAATATTATAATTATTATTATTTTTACACACACACACACACACACACACACACACACACACAGGTTCAAAACACAACACTGTACCAACTTTAATCCCCTCAACACTTTCTTTACTACAAACTAAAGTGGTGGTAGAAACACACACTTCTGGTCTGAGGTAAAGAAGGGATTAACCCTTTAACACCAATTTATGGCTTCAAGTTCGTTATTGCTTGTCTATTAATATAATTTTTAGTAAATTTTTTGCAAATATCACCTGAAAAAAATATTAAAATACACACAGGATGATATGTACTGCTAATAACTATAAAACAGACTTGCCCATACAATCTGCCTGCAGTGAGATTTTGTTTATACTTGTACATGGATAGAACAATAAAATTTTCCAGATTGTGTATGAATATTATAATAAAATTTCTTATAAAACCACGACTCTTTCATTATAGTGTACTGCTTTGGCATTTTAAATCATGTAACGTCACATATGACAGTCATCTCGTACGGCTTCTCTCATCTTTAAGTTATTTCAAGCCATGAATATGATCCTGCTGATGTTTCCTGCATCTAAATATAATAATTAACAATTATATATCTAATCGTTGTTTATATGAGGCACTCAAAAAAATTTTCTTCTTTACTCAGTCATGTAAATGTCATCACCGTCCCTTTAATTGTAAACCCTTATACGTACAGTACAACTCAGTAACCTTGAACCTACAGCCAGGCTCATGAGAGCCATCACTACAGCTGGTACTTGTCTTATTAACTTTCTAATGGTTATTTCAGCTTTCCTATCCTTTTCAGCACCTTTTTTACATTTTAGAAAGGAAGAAAAATAATATATAGAAAAGGAAAGATTGTAAAACCCATCCAATTCCCTTGAGTTCACTTGGTAATTCATTTTATAAGTTCTTTATAGATAATTCAATTAAGATCCAAATTCTGACGTCTTCTTATATTTTCAAAGGCTTTATTATAAACTATATTTGATTCACCCCAAAACTGTGCTGTTCTTGTAACCAAATAAAAAACCCCTCATATTGCAGCATGAAATAATTCTCAACCTTCAAATGACAACAGCATACGTGAATTTATGTGAACATTTCTAGTAGTATTGTACCTACGCTTAAATTTAAAAGAATTCACATGATCTCAAGAAATTTCCTTGTGAAATTAACACGACTTCAGACCTAATGGAAAATGTAGCATTGCCCATTCTCATATAAAAAATTGAGCAAAATTTATTACTAAGAATCCTTTTCATAATTTTCCATGAAATCAAGAGGAGGCATTTCAAGGGGTGCAAGGTCAGGAACACTAGGAGGGTCTGGTGAGAGCTCACTGAGTGGAGAAAACACAAAAGGTGAGCAGCTGGAGTCAGCCATCGCTCTCATCCGCCGCCGCTCACTCTCGTACTGCTCACACTTGGTTTGTAACTCACGAATCTGTAGAAAAAACTCCAATGTCACTAAATATCATTATCCAGCACGTAATAACAAGCCTTTACAACAGAGCCAAACTAATAGGTACCAACACTTCCTTAGAAGAACTTTGAGAAACCTCTGGACTGCAACATCATTACAGAAGAGGATATCAGAGAACAGGTCGTGAAGATCAAGGTTAATAACTCCCCAGGTCCTAATAAGCTCCATATTAGATTACTGACATGAGTACATGCTGCTAATAACAGATATCACTCAGTAACAGTAAACCATAAGAGAAGTGGAAACCTACAAAGGCAACTACTATAAAAAATAAAATGAAACAGGAAAATGGCCAGTAACTCTAGACGTGTGACTGTGAATATAACAGACAGCACTTACACAATTATGGAATCCATTGGAAGAAATTGGAGAAATCTACTGAACTATAACTACTGAAAGTGCTGTACATATGGAGAGAAATACTTGACAAAGGGACATTAAATATGATTTACAAAGATTTTATTTATGCTTTTGATATGATTTTGCACTGGGCTGGCTTGGTAATTTTAAGACTTATTCTTCTGTAATTTCTGTTTATAATCTGATCACCTTTCCCATTATGTAAGAAAACTATACATGTTTTCTGTCATTCTTTTGGTAATCTTAACTCCCTTGTCAAGGTCTGAAGTTACTAAGAGCTGTTAGAAGTTATATTACATCAGCAAAAAATTATAAGGCTTAATTTAAAACCAACATATACAAAGGTTTATAAAGATATACAATGTCAAAGGTGTTAGGGCAAGACTTTCCTTGTTATGTTACACTCTACAGTATACTGTACAGTAGCTAAAACAACTACTGTACAGTAGCTAAAACAACTACTGTACAGTAGCTAAAACAACTATCTCTGCAGGTGGGGGTCGATATGCATCGAAATTTTACGCGTGACTAGTGACAGCCCTCATATACCAAAATTTATCGTCCATGGTCTCGTATTGTTTCCCACAAAGTATGCACAGATAGTTGTTTTAGCTACTGTACATACAAACCTCCACCAACAATAAAGGTGTACCTACTTGGCTCTTTAACAGGACATTTTCCTTTTCCATGTATGATAGTTCTGTCATAAGCTGAGTTATAAGGTCAGCCTGATGATCACGTAATGTGCGAAGTTCTTCAACAATTATCATCACGTCCTTCTCTTTTTTTACCCCTATAAGAGTACCCTCAGTCTTTGTTGTTTGGTCCTGTATCTCTTTCTCAGTGGGTGAAGTACTTCTTCCTCCTCCGCTGGCAGTTTTTACCGTTACCTCTTGTGTTTCTTTTAATGTTTCCTTCATATCACCTGCAATCTCCGCTTTCTTTTCTTGTATGGTCTTCTTACTTTTACTTTCCTCCGCATCTGTTTCTTCTGTAGACGTCTCTTCTGGTATCAGCAGACTAAGCAATGAATCAAATTTCTCTGTGTTCCTGAAACATAAACATAATGGGAATGAACTAAAATTGCACGCCAAAAACTAGCAAAAAATGTGTACAATGTATTCAGTCTAAAAACAACAGAACAGTGGAATTGGAAAAATAAAACCTGAAATTAGAAAGCATGAGAAAACAAAACAAAACTGGGTTTGAGGACTACAACGGCCAAAACTTATACAGTCGGCCCTTAACATACGCGGGATTAGCATACACGGATTTGCAAATACGCGGATTGCCCTGCCGGAGGAATATTCTGAACATTGAAGTAATTGAAGAACATTTGTTACGAACCCCGCCACCAATTGTCATGATCTACCTACCCAGCACTACGAACCACGCCATCTATTGTCTTGATCTACCTACCTAGCACCACGAGCAATGCCATCTAGGGACGAAACACAAGTATGACTCGTCTTAGTTACCACTCCCGGGTTTCCCTTCTCCATATCCTGGTTGTTGCGTCACCTCCTCCAAGTCTTCTTTGTCAGCTCCAATTCGAGGAGAGAGCACTACACTCTGGGAAGTGACCACAGGATCACCTATCCTCTAAACCTACGGCACAGTGACTACCTACCGTCTTCTACAATACTCAGCCTTACTCGTCAGCCATCTCAGCTCCTCACTTAAGTATTTGTAATCTTGTATTGCCTCACCCACCTCCACCTTGCTTCACGATTATTTTATGTTGTATTAATATGTATATACTGTTAATGTTTAAGTTAAGTATGGTTAAGGGTAATTTATAGATAGCTGAATATTTTGTTAAGGAATTTATGGTACTTCATTATACACAACAAAAACTCGCATCCTTTGTCTACCCTTTTATAGTCCGATTGTCTTTGTTTTTTTTTATTGTTGTTGCCTGTTGGGATCTGGGTAGACTTTTAACTATATTCTAAATCCCCAACTCGTAACAACATTCAAATCGCGCGCCATTCAACCTGCGCGCGGCACCGAACACCGCCCGCTCCAGCTACCTCACACACGCACACGCATAGCTCTCTCTCACTCAGTCAGTCTCGCTGTAACCACGCTTGTGTTGACATCAGCATTGTACAGGTAGTCGTCGACTTACGACCTATGCGACTTACGTCCGTTCGACTTTACGACCGGCGGTACGACAGTTTTGGCCCCAGCCTCCTCACGCTGCCGGGAGCTGGAGCCGCGCGCATCCCCGCGCTCAATTACAAACACGCTCGCTGGTACAGCACACTTCCCTCCGTGTCTGTTTGCCTTGTGCCTTTCTTTTGTCTCGGAAATCTTTCTTGAACCACCACCCCCCCCAAGATGTCTACCAAGAGGAAACTGTCTTCATCTACTCCTCAACCTGCCAAGAAGCAAAGAAAGGCCATTGATTTAAACACTAAAATGATGGTGATTAAACAGCACGAAGGGGGTAAGAAAGTGAATGAGATTGCACGTGATCTGACGCTATCACACTCTACTGTGTCGACGATTTTGAAGGATAAAGAAAGGATTCGTGAAGCTGTGAAAGGTTCTGCACCCATGCAAGCGACAGTTATAACGAAGCAACGGACTGGGCCTCTCCACGAAATGGAGAAATTACTTTACATGTGGATGGAAGATCAGATCCAGAAACGGACACCGTTAAGCCTTTTTACTGTGCAGACGAAGGCTAGAAGTCTATTTCAGACTTTGAAGGAGCGCGCCGGAGAAGACTACAGTCAAGAATTTGCAGCAAGTACTGGCTGGTTCAAGAGATTCAAGAAAAGATTTCAATTTCATAATGTTCGAGTGACTGGGGAAGCAGCGAGTGCAGACGAGGAAGGAGCACGCAAGTTTGTTGACAGTCTGGATGAATTGATTACGGATGAGGGATATCTAGCAGAGCAGATATTTAATGTGGATGAAACGGGATTGTATTGGAAACGGATGCCAGAACGCACTTACATCCAAAAAGAAGCCAAAAGCATGTCTGGATTTAAAGCATTTAAGGATAGGCTTACTCTGCTGCTTGGCGGGAACATCGCGGGGTTTAAGCTGAAACCTTTCCTAATCTTCCATTCAGAAAACCCGCGGGCGTTGAAAAATGTAAACAAGCACACGCTGCCCGTTTACTTTCGGTCTAACCGTAAAGCATGGATGACACAGGCACTGTTTGAAGACTGGTTTGTAAATTGTTTTATTCCTCAAGCTCGTGAATATTGTGTGACGAAAGAAATTCCTTTCAAGATTTTATTGCTACTGGACAATGCGCCTGGACATCCACCTCATCTATCAGATATTCATCCGGACGTGAAAGTGATTTTTATGCCGCCAAACACGACTTCAATTTTGCAGCCTATGGACCAAGGTTCAATTGCTACTTTCAAGGCTATCTATCTCCGAACCACCTTTGCCCAAGCCATAGCCGCTATAGATGCCGACCCAGAACTATCGTTGCGTGACTTTTGGAAACAGTACAACATTCTTATGGGTATCAAGAATCTGGCAAACGCCTGGGAGGCTGTGACGGAGAAGTGCATGAATGGCATCTGGAAACAGTGTGTTAAGCGCTATGTTCATACTTTTGCAGGATTTGACAGTGAAAATGAGCTTGAAGTTATTCGGGAAAAAATAGTAAAACTGGCAAAAGATCTTTCTTTGGAATGTGAAGTGGAAGATGTTGAGGAGTTGCTAGACCAAGAATCAGAGGAACTTACAAATGAAGAGCTAATCGAATTGGAGGAAGAAAATGTAGCAGAAGAGGAAAGGAGAGAAGCAGCGGATAACGAAGAGGAGGAGGAGCCACAAAGGACGTTCACCACTAAGGGATTATCAGAAGGTTTATCTCTACTAAATAAACTTCTTGCCCATTTTGAAGGAATGGACCCAAACATTGAACGATTTGCAAGGATTGAGCGGATGGCACGCAATTCGTTTCGTCCATATCAAGAAATTTACGAGGAGAAGAAGAAACGAACAATTCAGACAAAGCTCACCATGTTCATGAAAAAAACAACTCCTCCGGCTACCCCAAAGGCTGCCCCAGCTGACGACCCCGACGATCCACAGCCAAGCACCAGCGGCCAATAAGATGTTTTTTGTATGTTTGTATGTTTTGCAACTAAAATGTTTTATATGTTTTGCACCTGTATTTTTTCTTTTTTGTATGTTGTGTAAATAATAAACCAATTGTACTGTAATATGCAGTGATTTACTTAAACCTGACGACCGTAACAATAATGAACAAAGAAAATGTTGATAAAATATGACTTAAAGATGATTACACATTATAATATACGTAAGGTAATTATAACATAGGCCGACTTACGACCAGATCAACTTACGACCGGTTGGCCGTAACCAATCTCGGTCGTAAGTCGACGACTACCTGTAGTTGCAAAAATATTACATTTCCGTGAATGTATTATATCAAGCACAGTATGAATAGAATATCACTAATATAACAGTATTTTAACCGAAAACTATTAAAAAAACGAGTAACATTTCTTGAACATCGGAAGGTTAGGTAAAGTCTTTTGTTTTCATGTAGTTTATCTTAATTTACATTGAAATACATTACGTTTCAGCAAAACTACTATTTATTTCTGAGAATATGGAAATGTATTATTTCTGCTGAAATGACGTATGTATTACAGTGGAAAATGACGAAAGCAATGACTTTCGCTTTCTTTCGTTCAAAAGATGTTACCGTGATCGCTTTTCGAATGGTTTTCAGTTAAAAAACTGTTTATTACAATAATATTCTATCCTAATTCACTTGTGATGCAACATTTTTTTTAACTGAAAACTATTCGAAAAGCGATTACGGTAACATCTTTTGAACGAAAGAAAGCGAAAGTCATTGTTTTCGTCATGATTTTATCCCACTTTCCACTGTAATACGTACGTCATTTCAGCAAAAATATTACAGTTCTGTGAATTTAGTACTATATCAAGCACAGTATGAATAGAATATCATTGTAATATAACAGTATTTTAACCGAAAACTATTAAAAAACGAGTAACATCTTTTGAACATCGGAAGGTTAAGTAAAGTCTTTTGTTTTCGTCATGTATTTTATCCTATTTTACATTGAAATACAGTGAACCCTCACTTTACGCGGTTAATTCAACCCACGGCGGCCCGCGTAAAGTGAGAAAAGCGTAAAGTGAACAACATAACATATGGGATTCATCGAAACAGAGACCGGGCCGACCCCCAAACTCCACTTTTTCCCGACACAATACGTACGTTTTACTAAAAATAACATCTTAACTTTATGATGGTATTCACCCACACATAATATAGAAGGGAACAATCAATAAACTGAAGGTTAGGTTAGAAAAAAACAAGGTTGGGGTTAACACTTATGTTAGTAGAAGAGATGGGTCGGCATACGGGAATGGAGGCTGGTTCCGAGGCAGAGGGCAGGCTACTGGCCCTCAGGTGAGTCGCTATCACTGTCATCCACACTTGTCAGGGCCTCCCTGACAAATCCCTCAAAGTCATCATCACTGTCTCTACCTCTGTCACTATCACTGGCTTGGGCTGGCTGTGGTGGGTTGCGGGCGAAGAACTCTGTTATGCTTTGCTGACGGCTGGTGTTTATGTTGTCGTGATAAACCTTGATGTAGGGCTCCATAGTCTGCAAAAGCTGGGTAGTGAAGATTTCATACCTGTTTGCGTCAGAGTCGTCGGAAAGGAGGAGCTTGGCTTTCTCGATACACTCGATGGCACCCCTAACATTACTATGGGATAAGCGGCGTTCTTCTTGGGATGACGCACCACCTGCCTCTTCACTGACGTCATCATCATCTACCATGTCGTCGGTAGTCACATCATGATCCCTTATCACCTCCAGGATGTCGTCGTTGGTGGTCTCGGAGAAGCCTGCAGCTGTAACACTCTGCGCAGCTTCTCTGGCAAGGTCCACTGCTACTGCAACAGTCTGAACCTCACCAGTCACAGATTGACTCTGCCTAACGCCCGGAATGCCTTGCAAAACGTCTCCATGCGTGACGAACAGTTGCCTCCACCAAGAAGTCCACAGCTTTCTTGACGTTGAATATTCTCCAGAATTGTTTTAAAAGTACTTCTTGCTCTGCCAACTGTTGATCCTCGTCGTCTTTGCTCTTGCTATCGGTGATGGTGTCACTCAGGTTACGCAACTCTTCCCTGGTGTTGGTGTAGTCGTTCAGGAGCTTGAATTTTTTAGTAGAGAATGCAGCTTTTACATTACAGATTAACTCTTGGTCCATGGGCTGTAACATAGACGTAGTGTTGGGAGGAAGGAAGACCACTTTTACGTTGGGGTGACGATCTAACAGTAGGGGCGAGTGTCCTGGTGCGTTGTTGAGCAGCAACAAAATCTTGAATGGCACAATCTGTTGCTCACAGAATTTCTTCACATCGGGAACGAAACAGTCATCAAACCAGGAGAGGGACAGTGTAGAGAACATCCACGCCTTACGTGCGGTCAGCCAGTGGAAATTTAGCTTGGTCATGTCCATGCTCTTGTAGGCGTGCGGCTTGCGTGCTGTGTGGATCACCGATAACTTGAGCTTACAGGTACCGGAGGCATTGGTGATAAACTAGGGTGTGTCATACGGAGGCGAATTTTTTTTTTTTTGAGTTTGAAAAATCGGCCCATGGTATTAATGATGTAGTTCTATGTGCAGAATCATGTGATATCTTCAGATTTGAAAAGTTTTTATTTTTTGCTAGGTAAATTTTAACTTGAAATCTTATGAAAATTCAGTATTCCCACCCTTTTACCAACACCACTAAATAGCTTATTTAAAGTAAAGTAAATGTATCAGGTTAATTTATTAGGATGAAAATGATCCAGAATAGTGAAACGAATGATCTTGACACATTTATTAAATTTAATATTCCTTTAGAAAACAAAATCATCAAATACAAAAACCGGTTTTACTACTACGATCCGGTGTTGCTGCACACCATAGAGAACATGTCTCTCTTGCTTCTGTTTCTACTCATCACCTCCCTGCTGACCACCTGAGCTCAGATGTAGCCTTCCCTCCTCTCCTGGCTGTACACGTGATTGCTGGCCTCGCTCACTTGCTGTACACAACGCTCTATACTCTGGGTGTGCGAGGGCCAGGCAGGGACATGCATGGGGTTGTCCAGGAAAGCTCTGACTTGAACATTGGTGAGGCTGCAGGTAAGAGGGGGCTCACTGCCAGCCTGGATGTTATCCAGATCTATGAGATCAGTGAGGGTCTTGGCACCTAGATTGACTTCAGGAGTCTTCCTGACCCTGAAGGAATCGTCACCAACTGATTCGTCATGCCCAGATCCTCTCATAAGTCTCATATCCAAGATCTTTTAGACTGCCACTCTTCTCTCCTCCTCATCCTTACTGCAGAGCATTGTCTGCAGAACTGCCTCGGGATGAGCATACCAGGAAGATCTCCTCACAGTCTGCTCCACAATCTGAACAACCTTCCTTGGCTGACTCCTCAGGAGCTCAAGCTGGAAGAGAACATGCCTCGGACCTTCGGAGAACGATGACTTGACCTTGGTGTTGAACCAATTTGGCAAGTAGACACTCATGATGAATTGGACAATAAGTCTCAGGTTGTGAAGCTGGTTCCCTTTCAGTTTATGATGAGCGACCCAAATTCTGCAGAACCTGAGAGCCGTTGTGAGCCGCCTAGAATGTGAGACTGGACCTATCTGCAGGTAAGCAAGTCTATCAGGCATGACCCCAGTTTTGATGGCACTGCAAATCATGTAACCATAGTACTGATCAGTACTCAGGTCGTCAATGACAGTATGTGCAAGCTCAACGAGTGGAGGGCCAACTGTGATTTTTTCAAAGCTCGGATTTATTTCTAACTCAGTGGCAGAGTCCAGCATCTTGCCAAGAGGACCAGACCATCTGTTGTTTGAAAGAGTCTTGCCATCCAGCTCCTGGATCAGATGTCTGAGTGGCAACTCGTTGGTGTGGAGGTCACAAACAATCCAGACCAGCTTCCTCCCAATCTTCCGCTCTATCCACTGTATGACCCCCCCTTGCCACCCGTGTTCGTGTTGGTGCTGTCCCCTCCAATGGCCTGCAGGGTCTGGTCTACGTTCCTTTCTCTGAGCCAGTTCACAATGTTATCTGCCACTATCTCAGCTGGTTTCCTGATGTCATCTTTCTCTGGAGTGAAATGCCACAAATACTTCCCTCCTGGTTCACTGCAGCAGGAGTAGTGTTCCTCCTTCACCATGGCAGGGAACAACTTGTCAGAATCTCCAACTTTCATGAACACTTTAGTGTCATCCCTTCTCCCATCAAAGAACAAACAATTGATTCCAGTTTCTCTTATCCCCTTATCAAACTCCTCTTCTAGGTTACTGACAAGTTTCTCCTGAGCTCTCCTTACTTTGTTATGATCTATCACCAGGTGAACATCATCAGGCGTTATCAAACCACCGTCAATCCAGGCAGCTGTTGCTATCTCTGCAGTTTCTCTGAGACCAGTGTGGTGTCGCATGCTGGCCAGAGCTATGCTCGGGATATCTTTCCTATTTCTAATCTTATGCCTGGAAGGTTTGGGATCATTATTTTCTGGATTAGGGACAAAGTCACCATTCTCCTAGTCAGCACTCGGATCAGCCATGGGGAAGTCATTAAACTCTGAATCAGCTTGACTCCAATCATCGGCCTTTTTTACCTCACCCTGGGCCTTCTCAAGTCTCTTTTCCTCGGCAACTCTTCTCCTCTTCTGTCTCTCTGTGGCAGCCTCCTGTCTCTTGGACTCCGGAATATCTTAGCTAGAAATCATGAGAGCCCCTATACTGCCAGTCTTCTCTCTCTGTGCTTTGACAAATGCCAGTTCGATCACAGGAATCTTCAGTTCACGCTTGCAAATACAGGAGATGTGGGCCTCGGATTTACAGTCACGATCGCATCCAAACTCAGGACAGAGAACAATTGGGCACTTGCAAGTAATTATGTCAAATAACTGGTCCAGTTGCTTGGCAAAGCTGTCCTTAACTGCAAGTTTTTCTCTCCCAAGAGAGATATCTCTTGCCTTTTCCCAACTGGCTAGCAGTCTCTCACTAATCTTCTTCTGACTTGTTATGACTGGAGGCTTGAACTGAGCGTTAGCCAGAGTGTACTGTGCCAAGACAGCTTTGGTCATATCACTGGCAATGTCTTTGTTTGTGTAAGTTCTTTGGTTCTTTTCACTGATTTGCCTGATTAAAACACCGTATCTCAAAACATCTCTCAATGTAGGCAACTCCGACTTCAGGAGCTCTCTCCCAGACCCAAGATAGTGACTGAGATGGCTGGATTTTTGGTTCCTCGTCCTGACACAAGCAGCCATCGCAAATATTATCAACTGATAAATGCATCAGAATCTGAAACAGAAAAAAATATTGTTAGTTCGTTGTTAAAGAATGAAGTCAGAAAGCATTGTTCACTATTTAATTGTAATGCACTAATGCAGCTGTACGTTAGATTTTCGATAAATTTCACGCTAAAATTTACCTAGCAAAAGGTTGCAAAATATTGAAACTGAAATTATTTTCTATTTATATACACTAAAATCTACCAAAAAAGTGATGGGCCATTAGTTTTAGCTGATCTTCCCTCCTATGACACACCCTAGTGGTAAACAGGACAGTGATGCGCTCCTTCTGCAACTTCCGGCCCCGACACTTGCTGGCATTCTTCACAACGAAGGTCTTGGAAGGTAGCTTTTTCCAAAAAAGACCAGATTCATCCATGTTAAACACCTGGTCGTCGGTGTACTGTCCTTCCTCCATAATCTCACGTAAAAACGGAGGAAATTCCCTAGCCGCAACACGGTCAGCACTAGCTTCGTCACCACCAGTGTTGATATTGGTGATCTTGTTCCTCTTCTTAAACCTCTGTAACCACCCAGAGGAAGCATTAAAGGGTTTGGGCTCTGTAATTCCCATCTTTCGTGACACTGCAGCATACAGTTCACGTGCGTACTCCTTAACTGAGCGAGTGTCCACCGCCATGTTCCGTCACGCCTGACGCACCAAGTAGCTCACAAGTAATTTTTCCGTCTTGAGAAGCACCTGGTTGTGGAAATACTTCATCATAGAAGCACCTGTAGACTTTGTGATGTTCATGTGCTCCTTTATCTTGGCTGCATCCTTCTTAATTGTCCTGAGCGTAGACTCGTTAACACCATGCTGGCGCGCAAGATCAACCTGTCTTGTTCCTTTCTCCAACTCTTGTATGATCTTATACTTAATTTCGTAGCTTTAGGAACTTCGTGTCTTCTTTGGCTTAGGGCGGCTGGGTCCAGGTAAGGAAAGGTTTCTCTCTGGGGGCGGTGGTCCGGCGGAAGCCATTTTACAGAACAATGGAATCACGTATACACGGTGTGGCCTGGAGGGATGAAACTGCCGCGGCTAGGTCAAGCGTCGTTTTTCCTCCCTCCCTCCCTCCCGCGGGTGGCCACGTCATATTACTTTAAACCAATCACAGCTAGCAGCGGAGGGTGGTAAGGATGCATGGCCCAATTACAGTCCGATACGTCATATGACGTCACTGATAACGCAACAAAGACACACACCGCGCAACTTACTAGCGCCGCTTACACAACATGGCGGATGGCGGGAGGTTTGGATCCAAAAATGGCGTGGCTCGCCAGCCGCTCTCCGCGTAAAGGGGTACACGCACCGTGGAAAGTGAGCATTCCGGTTTCGGCAGGGTACCGCGTAAACGTGGAAACTCGTAATGTGGGACCGCGTAAAGCGAGGGTTGGCTGTACATCACGTTTCAGCAAAACTACTATTTATTTCTGAGAATATATTCATTCAGGCACAGTTTAGGTAAAATATACATGTGATGTAACATTTTTTTTAACTGAAAACGATTTGAAAAACACGTACCCTCTAGCCCTGTTCAAGGAGAAGACTGGGAGGAGCTGTTTGGTGCTTAAGACGATGACAAGGAAAATGATTTTGATGGATTTTAATGAAAATATTCAGAAAGACCCTGGCACTGTCAAGGAAAGTGGCTGCTGAAGGCTTCCGGGACATGGCAGAGGACGAGATTAGGGAGCTAATTGAAGCGCACGACACTGAGCTGACCGAGGAGGATCTACAGGAGTTTGTAGACTCAGGCAAGGAAGAGGAAGAGGAAGCGAAAGGGAAAGAGGATGAGGAAGAGCTTAACGCGGTCAATAAAACCCACAGGGTACTGTGTTAAGTGAAAACCGCGCTAAGTGAACAACAGAACATATGGGATTAATTCCAATAGAAACTGGCCCATCCCCAAACTCCACTTTTTCCGACACAATACCTATGTTCTAGTAAAAATAACATCTTAATTTTATGATGGTACATGCACACAATTAATACTTAAGAGAAATAGAGAAATACAGTCACCAAGCTAATGTCCATTCAAATAATGGCCTCAACTCCCTCCCCCTCTTCTCACACTACACTGCTGGCTCTTCCCTCTCTGAGAAATTTTTGGGGGAAAACCACTAAATTTTAATAAATAATACCTCAAACTAAAGTTAGGATAATACAATTGACATTGCTGGATTCCTTGTAAGACCAGGAATATTTTGAATCTAAATGTCATATATTTTGCACAAAAGATAACATATTTACTCAGAGTAAACATTATATCTAAAATTTGTATGTCTAATGCAAAATCTATGATGTTTATATTCAAAATGATCACCAAATTGTAAGAATTCCAGCAATGTAAATTATATTCTGGCCGGGTAATTTGTATGAATTTTATGAGCTAAAACAAATATCTTCAGTTAATAAAAAAAAAAATATTCTTCAGACACTATCTGTCAATCAAAGTACCCCACCTTGCCTCCCCCCCCTCTTCCAACTGCACGGTCAGTCCCAACCCTCTCCCCCACCCCCAACCAATCCTCCCTTCAAGAGATGTTGGGTGAAAAAACTAAATTTTAACATTTAGTATTAAATAATACCTAAGATTAAAGTTAGGATAATATAATTGACATTGCTGGATTCCTTGTAAGACCAGGAATATTTTGAATACAAATGTCATATATTTTGCACAAAAGATAACATATTTACTCAGAGTAAACATTACATCTAAAATTTGTATGTCTAATGCAAAATCTATGATGTTTATATTCAAAATGATCATCAAATTACAGGTAGTCGTCGACTTACGACCTATGCGACTTACGTCTGTTCGACTTTACGACCGGCGGTACGACAGTTTTGGCCCCAGCCTCCTGGCGCTGCCGGAAGCTGGAGCCGCGCGCATCCCCGCGCTCAATTACAAACACGCTCGCTGGTACAGCACACTTCCCTCCGTGTCTGTTTGCCTTGTGCCTTTCTTTTGTCTTGGAAATTTTTCTTGAACCACCACCCCCCCAAGATGTCTACCAAGAGGAAACTTAAAGATGATTATATTATCATTACACATTATAATATACGTAAGGTAATTAAATTGTACTGTAGTATGCAGTGATTTACTTAAACCTGACGACCGTAACAATAATGAACAAAGAAAATGTTGATAAAATATGACTTAAAGATGATTATATTATCATTACACATTATAATATACGTACGGCAATTAAATTGTACTGTAGTATGCAGTGATTTACTTAAACCTGACGACCGTAACAATAATGAACAAAGAAAATGTTGATAAAATATGACTTAAAGATGATTATATTATCATTACACATTATAATATACGTAAGGTAATTATAACATAGGCCGACTTACGACCAGATCAACTTACGACCGGGCGGCCGTAACCAATCTAGGTCGTAAGTCGACGACTACCTGTATAAGAATTCCAGCAATGTAAATTATATTCTGACCGGGTAATTTGTATGAATTTTATGAGCTAAAACAAATATCTTCAGTTAATAAAAAAAAAAAATATTCTTCACACGGTAACAGATGGTCGGTCGGTCCCTCCCTTCCCCCCACCCCCCACCAACCGTCCCACCAGATGTGTGGGAAAACCAGAATATTTACCTTTTTAGTAATAAATAATACCTCAAACTAAAGTTAGGATAATATAATTGACATTGCTGGATTCCTTGTAAGCCCAGGAATATTTTGAATACAAATGTCATATATTTTGCACAAAAAATAACATATTTACTCAGAGTAAACATTATATCTAAAATTTGTATGTCCAATGCAAAATCTATGATGTTTATATTCAAAATGATCATCATATTGTAAGAATTCCAGCAATGTAAATTATATTCTGGCTGGGTAATTTGTATGAATTTTATGAGCTAAAACAGGCAGTCAGGCAGGGTGGCGGGTGGGGGCGAATCTAAAAATAGCTCTCGAGCCGGACACTCACCGCGTATACGTGGAAAAAACCCACGTTAAGTGAAAGTTCAGCTCTGGCAAGGCACCGCGTATACGGTAAAACGCGCTAAGTGAAACCGCGTTAAGCGGGGTAATACTGTACTAAAAAAAATGAATAAAATAAAATAATTAATAAAAAAAATAAAAATCTGCTCACGGTGGACATTTCTCCGCTTAACTACAGTAAACTCTTGAAAGACAATTTGGGGGGAAAGCAGAAACTCATTAGCCCCCCCCCCCCCCCCCCGACCCTTGAATTTGTATTTTTAATGTGCAATAAATGTAGGTGATGTGTATTTCCTCTTACATTACAGATTATATATCATATTTTTCCTATCATTTAATACTGTATGTTATATTATTTATAATGAAGCATATACCATAAGAGGCTGATCATACCAAAATATTATAATGAATTAATAAAAACAAACTGGCATTTGATGTTCTACACCCCTTCTATATTCTGTTCATTATGGTTATGTCAATACACCTGACCCCACCCCATTTTTCTCGTTTTGGCTTGTGATTGCCCACCCCGTCATCCCAGCCTGGCCCAACGTAATGAGTGCCGATGGTTACGCACTTGTCTAGCAGGCGTGATTGAGACTGATGGGATGTGCAGGCCCCGAAATGCACGACTGCTATCTATGTCAAATGTTTTCTACAAGTTGTTGAAGTGATACATATAATAGTAAAGCTTAATGACAGCAGTAATAGGCTACAATATGTGAACAAATTATTTTCATGCTGAGTTAGGCTAGGCTAGATTATATTAGGGGAGGCTTGGTTTTTGTTTCAATAAGATAAATATGTAATTATTTCTTGTACAAAAGAGTAAACCAAATAAAACCTAACATGAACAATAACTTCCAAACAATCCCAAACGTAGTCAAATTTAATATGAAAATATCAGTTGTTCACCTAATGTAATGTAACCTAATGCAACATGAAAAAAATTTCTTTTCTATCATTATTGTTGTTGTTAGCTATTGTAGTCCCTGTACTAATTTCCTTATTTTTGTGTTCATTAAGAACTTTACCACCGAACATATTACATCAAAATCCTATAGAAAACATAAATTTTCTACAAAGTGAGTGTCTGTCATCTTTATCATCTGGCTGGAACTTTTAATGCCAGTCTAGACAGTGGTAGTTGGAGAACTTGGATCTGACAGGTTCTCTGGATGCAGTTCCTGGCAGTTATTTTTGCTGATTTTTTAAATGTTACTGAAATATCCTTGTAAGGAGAGCATAAAATACATTTATCTTTTTTCAATAATAATTCTGAGAAATTTATCTGGTATATCTGAATCTGTCGCTCAAGGCAGGCATGACAGATGACAGTGTACAAGTATCCCCCGATTTATGATCTCTTACCTATGATATTCCACTTGTACAATAGTCATGTATTTAGACCCCCCCCTATTTACGAACAAAAAATTTTCACGAACGATGGTCATCATGTGGTCAATGCGGTAAATGGAACGCATCTCTCAGTGCACTTATCAGCTGCAGTCTACCCACGCGCTGCTACGTGGCCACCTGGTCCACTACAGTCCCACACTTTATTCCATGGTGATCGCACATGCCCATGATCGTGTAGCTCAATGGTTATAGGGCAATATCAGTGTTGGTACTTAACATTTTTTTAAACTTACAGTGAGAGGACAACAATAACCTTTAAATTGTACTCTCGTGACTGTAAAGTGAATTTTGCTGTTTTTTGTGACTGTAAAGTGCCTCTGTTGTTGTGAACATGATGTGAGCAGTGTCAGCCGTCATCATTGTTTTTACGTTATCATCGTTCTCTCACTTTTTGTAACAAGTGCTTTTGCTCTGTTTTTGTAACTGTGAAGTGAACAGTGTAACTTTGAAAATGTCTAGGAAGGCCAAGGTGCCCAGGAAAACTGTGTCACTGGAGGTGAAGCTTGACATTGTTAACCTGTGTGGGAGTCACAGTGATGTCTCCACTCCACCCTTCAAGAGGCCCCTTAGCTTTGAAGGGTACATGTGATGATGACCAGGTTTGTTCTTAATGATATGGTGAGTGTTGTTTAAATGTGTTTTTCGGTGATTCATGTGGGTGTTGGACTGGCTGGAAACGAATCCCATTGAACCCCACGTTATAATGATCCCAATTTATGCTATTTCAACCTGTGATGGGTTTTTCAGGAAGGTAATCCCACCATAAATAGGGGATACCTGTACCTTCACACCTAATATAATGAAGACCAAATAATGGTTTTTCTTACCATATTATCATAATATTGGTCAAATTTCGAATTAGTTTAAGATAATAATATTAGTATATGCAACTGTTCTCTTTTGGGTGTACCATTAATAAGCTAAAATGTATAAAACTGATATATCTAATTTGCATTCTGATATGCTGAAAGTATCTGACAACTTACATCAACACCACTGACTAATTTTTTCATGCAAATGTCTCTCATCAGCTCTAGTCTTGTTTCTTTTGTAACTGATTACCTTATTCTTCAGATGAAATAAGAGTATTTTTTACTCAATTTTGTTATAATATCTGGCATGATGACATGAGGCACTCAGCATTACAAGGGGGTAAAGCGCCACCCTGGGCAAAATGCGTTTTTTGACGGATATCACTATTTTCACCCTTCCTCTACATGTTGGTGTTGGATGTAACCCCCTAGGCAGACTAGAAATATGTTTGAAAGTCCTTACAGGCCGGGAGCTACGTATCTGGCTGTGTTCAGGAAGTAAAGGTGGTCACATCCCGTTCAGAGTGAGAAGAGCGTTTTTTAGAGAGGGCAGGGAAAGACTTTGAAAAGTACGTGATTGATTATGACGAGGACATTAAAGTTATACAGGTAGTCGTCGACTTACGACCTAGATTGGTTACGGCCGACCGGTCGTAAGTTGATCTGGTCGTAAGTCGGCCTATGTTATAATTACCTTACGTATATTATACTGTAATGTGTAATGATAATATAATCATCTTTAAGTCATATTTTATCAACATTTTCTTTGTTCATTATTGTTACGGTCGTCAGGTTTAAGTAAATCACTGCATACTACAGTACAATTGGTTTATTATTTACACTGGGGCTGGGGCCAAAACTGTCGTACCGCCGGTCGTAAAGTCGAACAGACGTAAGTCGCATAGGTCGTAAGTCGACGACTACCTGTACACACTCTTCAGGATTTACGTAACTTCAACTGGAACCAATTACCCAATATCCCATTGAAACAATGGTTTCGGTTAACGAACGACCCTCTGGAACGAATTGAGTTCATTAACCGAGGGACCACTGTATACTAATGATGCGTATTCAAAGAAGTTCCAAAAAAATACTGTACATGTATAAATAAAATATACGTTTTTTTTTCCAGATAGGTATCTGGAAAAAATATTTTTTCCAGATAGGAATTAAAAAAATACAGCTTTTACTTACTTTGTGATCTCTACTGACAGAGCCTGAGCCTTTCTGCTAACATGCAAGTATGTGGAGGCAAGCTCCCGACTCCCAGACCCTGAACCTCCACCACTACTGCCACTGGCACTCCCCATCTTCACTCGCTGGTTCTCCATTGCCTTTACATATTTCTCAAGTTGCTTGCTGCGGAACCTGGAACCAGTCATATTCCTTTGGGTTAAATGATTTCATTAAAATTGATAATATAGAAAAGTACATACAGGGGGTCCCCGGGTTACGAACGAGTTCCGTTCCTCAGGACGTTCTTAAGTCGGAAATGTACGTAAGTTGGAACACATACCCTATGTGCACTATATCATAGCTAAGTCCTTTTATACATCTCGAATCACTTAATTTAAGAGAAAAGAAGAAATTGAATGACATAATACTGTACAGTAAAGGAAAATAAAAATTTAAGTTTAACACTTACACTGAAACCTTGGGCTGGCTGACCTTCCACCCATATCACTAACAATAATTCCATTTCAATTAACAGTCCACTTCTTTGTTTTGTTATCACAGTTGTGTGCATTGGTGTAGATCATTTTACATGTGTGATAGTTGACTGACTGAAGCCCAACGCTTTTCCAATGACTGAGGATGTTTCGCCTATTTCAGGACATTTAATTATATCAACTTTCACTTCCATTGTAATTGTTTTCCTTTTCTTGGATGTACTACTATCACTTGTATCAGGTTTGCATTTGAGAGCCATGATGAGGGCAGAAAACTAGAGTTAATAAGCAAACAACAACAGTTTGCACTTGATCACACATGCTACTGAGGTGAGGGTAAGGTGTGCTGACGCTCCCTCAAAGCGCATGGCTTGGGTTATGCATTCCTCCCCACCTGCCGCTCCGCCTCGCTGCTACGCCATGCAAACTAGTTTTCGTACGCTAATACAGTACAGTGATACCCCGATTTACGCGGTCAATTGAACCCACGGGGTACCTCGTATAATGAAAACCGTGTAAAGTGAACAACAGAACATATGGGATTAATTCCAATAGAGACTGGCCCGACCCCCAAACTCCACTTTTTGACGACACAAAACTACGTTGTAGTAAAAATATTATCTTAACTTTATGATGGTATGCACACACAAAATATAGAAGAGAAATATCAATAATAGAATAATTTACTGTACCAGGTTAAAGAAAAATCAAGGGGTAACACGTTAGGTTAGAAAAAATAAAGGTTTAACACTTACCTAAGGTTAGGTGAGGAAAAATCAAGGTTTAACACTTATGTAAGATTAGGTTAGGTTAGGAAAAATAAAGGTTTAACACTTACGTAAGATTAGGTTAGGTTAGGTTAGGAAAATTAAGGTTAGATTAGGAAAAATAACGGTTAGGTTTAACACTTACATTAGTAGAAGAGATGGGTCGGCAAACGGGGATGGAGGCTGGTTCCGAGGCAGAGGGCAGATTACTGGCCCTCAGGTGAATCACCATCACTATCCACCATAATTGTCAGGGCCTCCCTGACAAATCCCTTAAAGTCACCTTCACTGTCACTGTCACTATCACTGGCTCTGGCTGGCTGTGGTGGGTTGCGGGCGAAGAACTCGGTAATGTTTTTTTGACGGGTAGTGTTGATGTTGTCTTGATACACCTTGATGTACGGCTCCATAGCCTGCACCAGCCGGGTTTGGAAGACTTCATAGCTGTCATCATCATGGTCGTTGGAAAGGAAGAGCTTCAATTTCTCTGCACACTCGATGGCACCCTTAACATTACTGTACTATGCGTTAACTTGTGTTCTTCTGGGGGTTGACGCACCACCTGCCTCTTGACTGACGTGATCATCTTCCAACATCTCGTCGGCAGTCATTTCAGGATCTCTGATCACCTCCAGGAAGTCTTTGTTGGTGGTCTCGGAGAAGCCTTCAGCTGTAATACTGTGCGCAGCTTCTCTTGCAAGGTCCAATGCCACTGTAACAGACTGAACCTCACCAGTCACAGGTTGACTCCGCCTCTCACCTGGGATACCATGCAACACATGCCTCCATGCGTGACGAATCGTAGCTACAGACAGCTGATCCCATGCCTCCACCAAGAAGTCCACAGCTTGTTTGACGTTAAATTTTTTCCAAAACTGTTTGACGAGAACTTCTTGATTCACCACCTCTTGTTCCTTGTCCTCGTCGCTTTTGCTCTAGCTATCGGTGTCACCCAGCTTACGCAACTCATCCTTGGTGCTGGTACAGTCATTCAGGAGCTTAAACTTCTTTGCAGAGTATGCAGCTTTCAAATTGCATATCAACTCCTGGTCCATGGGCTGGATTAATGACGTAGTGTCGGGAAGAAAGAAGACCACTTTTATGTTGGGGTGATGATCCACAAGTAGTGGCGAGTGTCCAGGTGCGTTGTCAAGGAGCGACAATGCTGAAGGGAACATTCTGTTGCTCGCAGAATTTCATCACGTTGGGAACGAAACAGTCATCAAACCAGGAGAGTGACAGAGCAGAGAACATCCACACCTTATGTGCGGTCAGCCAGTGGACATTAATTTTGCTCATGTCCACGTTCTTGCAGGCGTGCGGCTTGCGGGCAGTGTGGATCACCGATAACTTGGGTTTACAGGTACCGGAGGCATTGGTGGTAAAGAGGACGGTGATGCTCTCCTTCTGCAACTTCCGGCCCCGAATCTTGCTGGCAGACTGGACAACGAAGGTCTTGGTAGGTTGCTTTTTCCAAAATAGACCGGATTCGTCCATGTTGAACACCTGGTCGTTGGTGTACTGTCCTTCCTCCATAACCTCACGTAAGAACGGAGGAAAATCTCTAGCCGCCACACGGTCAGCACTCGCTTCTTCACCACCAATGGTAATGTTGGTGATCTTGTTCCTCTTCTTAAACCTATGCAGCCAACCAGAGGAAGCATTGAAGGGTTTGGGCTCTGCAATTCCCATCTTACGTGACACTGCTGCGTACAGTTCACGGGCGTACTCTTGAACGGATCGCGTGTTGACAACCATGTTGCGTCGCGCCTGACAAATCAAGTAACTCACCAGCAAATTTTCAACCTTTAGCAGCACCTTGTTCTGGCAATACTTGATCACTGAAGCACCTGCAGACTTTGTGATTCTCATGTGTTCTTTGATCTTGGCTGCATCCTTTTTAATAGTACGAATCGTAGATTCGTTGACTCCATGCTGGCTCGCGAGATCAGCTTGACGTGTTCCTTCTCCAACTCTTGAATAATCTTGTATTTCACTTCGTAGCTTAGGGAACGTCGTATCTTCTTTGGCTTAGGGCGGCTGGGTCCAGGTAATGCAAGGTTTTTCTCTGGGGGCGGTGGTCCGGCGGAAGCCATTTTACAGAACAATAGATACTGGTTTACACGGTGTGGCCTGGAGGGATGCAACTGACGCGGCTAGGTCAAGCGTCGTCTTTCCTCCCTCCTGCGGGTGGATACATCATATTACTTCATATCAATCACAGCTAGCGGCGGAGGGAGGTAAGGAAGCGTGGCGGCCCAATCAGTCCGATACGTCATATGACATCACCGATAACGCAAGTGACATCCACTGTGCAACCTACCCGCACGGCTTGCCCAAGCGGGAGCGTCGAATCTAAAATTAGCATCGCGCCAGACACTCCGCGTATATGAATAGATGCACCGCGTAAAATGAAAGTCCGGTTCTGGCGAGGTACTGCGTAAATGTAGAATCGCATAAAGCAAAACCGCGTAAAGCGGGGTATTACTGTACAATGAACCACTTGCACCTATATTGGATTGATAAAATAATTGACCTGATGGGACCTCATTCGTATTGGCGGGTGTTCGTAAGTCGGACATTCTTAACTCGGGGACCCCCTGTATAAAAACTCAAAATATACAGTTAAATTCCTCATATCCAAAGGTCTGTATAACTGAACTCTGCATATCTGTAACACCACATATGATACCATTACAATTTATCCATAAACACTCATCTGCCCATCTAGAAGTAGGGTCAGGATATATTGCGACTATATATAAAAAAAAATTCTTTATCACGGCTACCAAATTTATCAAAATTTTCCTATATATGGCGATAATTTTTTTATTTTGCGAGGGAAATTGGGCAGGAAATGCAAATGTACTGCCATGGCAAACAAATGCGTTTTTGCTCACCAGAGGCGTCACCGTGGTTGCTCACTCACACATTCACACTCGCCCGCTCAGTCTTTCTGAGTGAGTGACGAGAAAGCAGCCTACTCTGCTGCAGATTACGACTTCTAAGGTGAGTGTATATGGGTTGCCAGTGATGTGAAAAGTAGAGAGGATAATGGAAAGCTTATTGGAAATTATTTAATGCTGTAAGTAATATTTTTGGTTTGTTCGTTTGTGATTGTTAAGTGAAGGTGGCAGTGTGTCGTCTGTTGTTCTTGGGATGGCCCATCAGCTGCCGAGTTTGGTGCAAGTTCAAATTTCTAAAACGAGTGTAAATGGGTTGCTAGTGACGTGAAAAATGAAGTGAAGATAATGTAAAGCTTAATGGAAAAGATTTAATACTGTAACTAATATTTTTGGTGTTTGTTTATGTAGGTGTGGGATTGTCAAGTGCGGGAGGCAGCGTGGCGTCTGCTGCCGAGTCTGGTGTTCCCGGGATGGTGTGTCAGCTGCCGAGTCTAGTGTTCCTTGATATTGATATTGAAATAGTCTGTTGTTCCCAAGTCTAGTGTTCATTGGTGCTTTAGTTAGTAAGAAAAGGAACTTGTTAAGTCAAGTTTAGTCACTTTTTTTGGCATCCAGAACCTAACCCTATTTTTCCCATTGATTACATGTAATTATATATCGCAATTTAGTATACCTGTATAGCGAACATCATTGGACCCTATCTCGCAATATATCCCGACCCTACTGTACCATAAATTTTCTCTTGGAGATTCACAATGGTAATACGGAGAATATAAATCTTCATAAAAACTCACAGGAAAAAGAAAACACTGGAGCACCTTAGCTTTTGTCTTTGTTCAAGACATCTTTGGAGGCAAGATGTTTTGAATAAAAACGAATGCTAAGGTGCTCCATTGTTTCCCTTTTCCAGTGAGTTTTTATGAAGATTCCCTCGAGAGATGAAGAGGTCTACCGTATTTGCAAAAGATATGACACACAGAGACTGATGATCAATTGATTATCATACTGTACAAGATAGGGGTGGCAATTTTTATTTAAATAACTGGCAGAGGAAGAGATCAAACAGGTGTCTCAGTTTAATCAATTCACCAAAGTGGCTCCTTGTCAATGGTTGAAGATATTTAAGGCAGGATGTTTTGTTCTACTGGAGGTTATACAATATAGTGTAACAAAACCACTTGGGTTGAGTGCAAGTACGGTATAAGTGACTTCTGGTAAACTTAGGTTCTGTGCAATGGAACAGTGACAAGCATATCAGATCTAAATAACTGTAAGTACATTACTAACCTCAGCAGTTCCTGTTGACGGATATGATAACTGTGTTGTAGTGTTATACTCTGCCTCGCCAGAGGGGTAGTTGTCAACGTAAGAGCTGCAGTCAGCAACTCGGCTGCCCGACCATGACACTCTGCTGCTTCTTCCAGCCGTCCACCACGCCGGCACGCCTCAGCTCGACGCTGCTCTCGGTGTGCCTTATCAGTGTTTAGACAGTAAAATTTGGTTATATCTAAGATGAAGGACAAATTAATGGCAGGATGTAGTTTCCAGAGCCATATATCAAAGTTTCTCATTGCATAAAGTGGTGGACATTAGAAAATCAATTTGAAATGACTTAGAATTGCACTAAATATGCATAATGATAGCAGTAACAGTTAGGTGTACAGTATGACATGATTCTCATTCTTTTCTCCCACCAAAAACACTAGTTTGGTGATTTTTAACATAAATATTAGGAAAAATTTAATTACCTTGAGTCCTAGACAGTAATCAACTACAGTACTGTACTGTATTCCATGTAGAGGAAAGGTTTTGGGAAAATTCACTAGGCAGGTTATTTCAAGAGTTTACAACTCTTATTAAAAAATAAAAAATAGCAGCACCCAGTTTCTGGGATTTTTGTTTTGTTTTATAAACACTTATTGTTTGAATACACTTGTAGTCAGAACTGGGAGTATTGTACATAATAATGTAATTAGTTTAAATTTTTGTCCCTAAAACTCGCTTTATCATAGAGGCTGTGGTATCATGCACTTCTTTTAACCCTTTGCTGATATAGCTATCCCACAACAGTTGTGGTATATTTCTCCTGGGCCTAATTCAAATTTCCCAGACTTTGTACATTAGTAATAGCTGAACCATGGCTGAGTCAAGAAGTACTTCATCCACTCATGTGCTGCGCCCCGTGCAGGAAGAAACTGATGTCATATATATTTGATTTTAGAGACAAGGATGAGCCTCCTATGCATAGTGAACTTTGATAGTTTAAATCAAGAGTCTGTGGTGAAATCTGAATGTCTTTATGATTCTTTCATATTCCCCCGTCCAGGCGTCCAGTGGAAATTAACCATAAGTTGCCTGAACATTAATATATGGCCATAATAACTAACCTCTGATGTCATTACCCCTTTAAGGTACAGTAACCATAAAATAGGATGTTTTTGGACACATTTGCGGTAAAACTGAATGTTCACTCTTCATGACATTATGAATACAATTGTGGGAAAACAAATTTTGTGACCATAAAGAGGAAACGTGAAAGTATATAAATTCAAAATTTTTGGAAGCTGACGTAAATATAAGTGGGAAAAAAGAAATCATGTTTGTTAGATAAAAACCATAAAATTCGTTACAACCAAAATTTTTCTCCACCCAGAAAATTTTTAATTCCGTAATAGAAATTTACTGGTACCAATATCTTTTTCAGAACTGTACTGTGCAGCATCCACAATATGAAAATCATGAACTTTTTCTGAATAGCAGTTTCATTAGGCCCATCTCTTATCTTTTGGTCGTCATGGGGTGATTTTTGACACATGACTAAATTGAATGGCAACTTGTTAAGGTGAATAAATAAAAAAATTAATAATCAATAAAATAAATAAATGCCTAGAACATAAAAGCAGACAAACTGAAAAAAGGTAAGAAATACACTAGAGTACTGTAAGTGATATCTCTGTTAGCCCAAACAATTGGTGCAGAGCACTTTCAGAAATGAGCGATTTCTGGGTAATGAGACAACTTGCTCAAACCCGGAAAAAATATCCCTCATCCCCGGAATTTTCCGGGTAATGGAAAAATTTTCTCATTAGTTCCAGTAATTGCCCATTACATCATCTCTCGAACCCGGAAAAAATCCCCCATTCCCGGAATTTTCCAGGTAACGGAAAATTTTATCTGAATTTCCAGAAAATGTTCCCGATTTCCATCTCTCAAACCCAGGTGCCAAGAATTTTTTTCATAATTTTTCCGGAAATCGTTCCCAAAGCCGTAATTTTCTGGAAAATTCCAGCTATGGGAACGATTTTCTGAGAACATTTCAATTCCGGCTATCGGACAGTTCCAGGTTTGAGGGATCCCGGCTAACGGAGATATTACTGTACAGCAACCCCTCCGTTAACGAACTCAATCCGTTCCAGAAGGTCGTTCGTTAACCGGAAAGTTCGTTAACCGAAACTATTGTTTCAATGGGTTTTTGGGTAATTGGTTCCAGCTCACCAAAAATTTCCTAAATTCAATAAAAATGGTAGAAAAGTTCACTTACTTCAAGGTGTGTATGTAGAAGGCTCCTGGATGATGATGATGGGATTTAGAATGGGGGTGGAGGAGAAGGAAGAAGAGAAGGCATTGGGGTGGAAGAGAACTCACCCCATGGCGCCATTTCACCCATAAAATTTTAGCTCTCTTGGTGTAATTCAAGATTATTTTCTTTAAATCAACACTACACTGGATTATATATTGTCAATATGTAAAATATATTTCAAAATGACCAATAATTTGCTTGGAAACACAGAAAAAAAAGCGTTTAGTTGAAGAGAGTCTCAAGCAAGATGTTACCTCCTGTGAAAACAGAGAGAGACTAACTCCTGTTTGCTGTGTTAAGAGGCAGGATGCTGTGCATTAAACTAGTCACTTTACCTTCAATTATGTTCAATAATTGTTAAAATGACTAAAAAATTGAATCTTAAACTTTTAAAATTATTAAATAGTATAAACTTCTTGATATTTACTAAAATAGTAAGGAATTTAAGCCCTAGAACCGATTAATGTATTGGCGGACTGATACTAAAGCTGGTTGCCCGGTCAGTGCAAGCGAAAACATGTTGAGGTCGGTTCGTAAGAACTTCGTTAACCGAATTTTTTTTCGTTAACCGAATTGAAGATCCTTATAGAAGGCAGTTCGTTAATCGAAATTACGTTAACCGAGGTGTTCGTTAAACGAGGGGTCACTGTACTTGTATATCCAAGAAGATAATAGAGAAAGCAAAATAATCATACACTGTACAAGTACTAGTACTGTATCAAGTAATAATCCATTGAGACATATATTTTTATTTACCTGCATATTGTTCATAAAACAATGGTCCATCTTTGTTTCATACAATACAGTACTGTATACAGTAGTACCCCGATTTACGCGGTCAATTGAACCCACAGTGAAATCCATGTAAATGGAACAACAGAACATATGGGATTAATTCCAATAGAGACTGGCCCGACCCCCAAACTCCACTTTTTGACGACACACAACTATGTTGTAGTAAATATACTATCTTAACTTTATGATGGTATGCACAAACAAGTAATATAGAAGAGGTTAGGTTAGGAAAAATAAAGGTTAAGTTAGGAAAAATAAAGGTTAGGTTAGGAAAGAGACTTAGGGGTACTTGTAAGCCCTGACCTACGGCCAAGAAAACAATGCGTTAATGTTTGAAATAAGGCAAACAGAGTATTGGGTTTTATATCTAGAAGTGTAAGTAATAAGAGTGCAAAGGTCTTATTGCAATGCAACTATATCTTGCGCTAGTCAGGCTGCACCTCGATTATGCTGTTCAGTTCTGGTGCCCTTATTATAGAATGGATATCAATTCACTAGAGTCGGTGCAGCAAAAAATGACGAAAATGATTCCGGGACTTAGAAACCTTCCATATCAGGATAGGTTAAAGAAACTAAACTTGCATTCCCTAGAAAGACGAAGAGTGCAGGGTGATATGATAGAAGTATTTACGTGGGTGGAAGGAATCAATAAAGGAGCTATAGATAAAGGTCTCATAATATCCGAGCAGGATTGAACTCGTAGCAATGGATTTAAGTTGGATAAGTTTAGGTTTAGGAGGGAGATAGGAAGGAACTGGTTCACAAATAGGGTGGTGGACGAGTGGAGCAAGCTTAGCAACTTTGTAGTAAGTGCTGGAACGCTGGAAAGTTTTAAAAGGAGGCTAGATGGATTCATGGATGATAGAGTGGTAGTAACTATCAACAGGAGCTGCCATGCACAGGCCAACCGGCCTATTGCAGACTCCTTATTTTCTTATGTTCTTATGATAGAATGATCGTCTTTCTCATAAGACTCGGCAATAAACTTAAAATAATTGCATAAGCACAAATGACAACCAACCTCCACCACGGCCATTGTGAGACTAGTCAATGAAATTACCCTGACTGTTTCCTTTGAAAAAAATCAAATGTGATTGCTCGAAAAAAATTTACGTAATATCGATACTTCATTGGTCAACACTGTGCATGCGTGAAGAACAGATAACATTTCCTCACAGTCGAAGACTGAATACTACTTAAAATCAATTAAATTGAATTGTGTTCCTATTACCCATTTTTGCCATGTATATAAGAACATAAGAAAATAAGAATGGAGAAAACTGCAGCGGGCCTATTGGCCCATTCTGGGCAGTCCCATTTACACCCAACCCCTATTGCTCATACAGGCATCCAACCTATGTTTGAAGCTATCCAGTGTATTCGAGTTAATGATGATATTTGGTAACTTGTTCCACTCGTCCACTACTCTATTTCCAAACCAATGTTTACCTATTTCGCTCCTGGTTGGATAGTTTGAGTACCTTTGTAATGTCCCCTTTGTTTAGCCCTGACTTCCATTTATACACCACTATCATGTCACCCCTCGCTCTACGTCTCTCGAAGGAGTGCAAATTAAAATGCTTTAACCTGTCTCTGTACTCAAGGTTCCTAATGCCCGGGATTAGTCTTGTCATTCTCCTCTGAATTCTTTCCAAGGATTCTATATCCATTCTGTAATACGGTGTAATATGGTGACCAGAATTGAACTGCGTAATCCAAGTGAGGTCTCACAAGCGCAAGATATAGTTTTAAGATGACCTCGCTAGTCTTGTAACTAACACTCCTTTGTATGAACCCAAGTACTCTATTAGCCTTGTTTCGAGCAAATACACATTGTTTACTTGGCTTAAGATTCCTATTTATCATTACACCTAAAACTCTCTCGCAGTCGGATTTCTCAATAACATAGCTGTTCATCTGGTATCTGGTTTCCCTGTTTACATCTCCTATACTGTACTGAGTACTTTACATATGTCCACATTGAATTTCATCTGCCATTTTTCAGACCATTCGAAAAACTTTTTTAGATCTTCCTGTAGTTTTGCGGGGTCCTCGTCAGATTTAATTACACGTCCTATGTTAGTGTCATCAGCAAATTTACTTATGTTGCTGTCTATGCCAATATCTATGTCGTTTATGTATATAATAAAAAATAATGGTCCAAGTACTGAGCCTTGGGGTACTCCACTAGTGACATTGCTCCAATGGGATTTAGTGCCGTTAATGCTCACTCGCTGTTTCCTGTCCTGTAACCACACCCTAATCCATTTTAGAATACTGTATCACCATTAATGCCATGAGCCTCTACTTTTCTTATTAGTCTTTCGTGGGGGACTCTGTCGAAGGCTTTGCTGAAGTCGAGATATACCACATCATAATTGTGCCCCTTGTCCACTGATTCGAAAACTGATGACAAGAATGTTAATAGATTAGTTAGACATGAACGCCCGCTTGTGAAGCCATGCTGGGATTCATTGACCAACTTGTGCTTCTCCAGGTGGTTTCGACTAGTTTGAAATGATTGCTCCCAGTAATTTGCCTACAATTGATGTTAGACTGATTGGACAGTAGTTAGAGGATAGTCATCTATCTCCCTTCTTGAAAATCGGTATTACATTCGCTATCCTCCAGGATTCTGGTACTACACCTGTTTTTAAGGACAGGTTAGACAACTTTGCTAAGGGCATACTAAGCTCTTCCTAACATTCCTTTAATACTCTGGCAAATATCTCATCGGGACCAGGTGACTTATTAGGCATTAGTTTGGCTATTTGCTTACTAACATCATTACTAGTCACTACTATCTCGCTTAGTTTGTTTTCTTCAGTATCTCTGTATAGCGTTGGTGCCTCGGGTATCATGTTTAAATTTTCAGTGGTGAAAACTGTTGAAAAATATTTATTCAGATTATTGCTCATTTCTCCGTCGTTATCAGTTAGCTCGCCGGTATCTGACTGTATTGGTCCAATCTTTTCTTGTGTTTTAGTTTGATACATTTGATAGAATCCCTTGGGGTTTGACTTTGCCTCCCTTGCTATCCTCAGCTCATTATTCCTCTTTGCTTTTCTTATCTAGGGCTTAACCCTACCAGCCAATACCTTATAATAATCTCAGAGGTAAACTTCGCCACAATTTAGCCTCCTACCTATAGCCTTCCTTTGACCAATAATGTTTTTTAAATAATTATTTATCCATTTAGGGTCATTGTTGTTTGATCTAAGTTTTTTTGTATGGTATGTTCTGCCTTTGTGCATTAAGTAACTCATTATTTAGATCGTCGTGGAACTCGGCAACCTCAGATCTCGTTATCAGGTCAATCTCAACCGTTAGGTCTCCGGGTAGGGTGAGGTCGCCCACTGTGGGTACATTGTAGGTCACATCATGTGAGGTCATGTAGTTCACCCCCAAGCGTGATACCCCTTCTCTCAACTGCCTCTTCAAACTATCAAAGTTTGCCCTTCTGAAATCTGGGGGGTTCAAAATGCTCAGAATAGCGAGATCTAAATGATTCAGTAGTTTATAATTTTCGGGGATGCTATGTCCGAAAGTAATATAATACTAGCAGAGGGTTAGCCCCCCGTCTAGGAAGTTAGGTAAAGTTAGGTACGTTTCTTTGGTCGTTAGGTCAGGTTCTATTAGGTTCATTATTATTCACTTGTGACGTTAGTACATAGAATGAAAGTTAGTTGAAATGATGAGATATATCTATTGCATGTGTTAAAAATCCCAGATTCCATGGTTGTACAAAACTAAAATTTTACCAAACGTTTTTGTTGAAACTCACAGTACTAAGGGTTGGTTTTCCTGCCTTCACATTGAGTCACACAGCCTAGTGGTACCTCTTTTGTAGCGTGTTAACTCTACCTTAAACTTGTACTTAACACTCATGTACTGAACTGTTTCTCCTTTAGTACAATTTCTGATGCAATAGGTTATCATTCATAAATAATATATATCATACCGTGAATAAGTGTTCAAGTAGCTGGGGTACAGGTTGAGACGTGACTGATGTGTTGGCCACGTTGGCAGACACTAATAGTATCCAGTAATATTTGTTGCATTTGTTGTGTTAATGGTGTAACATGTTCTTGCCCTCCGACATAAATAAAACAATTATAACTCACAGTCCAGCAGCTACTGCACCTTTACCACCTACACATTCTCTTGTTCTAAGGAGTTCTTCATATTTTATGATGATTTAAATATATTAATGATATTTACTTACCTGGTTTAAGGGAGAGTTGTCCATTCCCAACACTCCCAACCCATATTTAAGACAACATTCAGGGATCGATAGTCTGCCATGAAGGTGTTGGAAACCCTTTATAACATTTAGATCCTCTTGGTGCGCCACAAAGGCTCCTCGGATCCTCTCTCACTCATGGCCACTCAACTCAACATTTCACGGGGGGGAAAATACATACTCACTCTTATAAAATCTGAACAAGTTATTCTCAATTTAATAAGTAACTAAATATTAATAAATATTTACTGTAATAGAATCGAGAGAAGTTATTGAAAACTGTTCTAAGGATCCCTACTACATTAAAACGCTAAATATAAACTCTGCTAAGTTAAGTTTGTTTATAGACGGACCAGCTGATGGTGCCCTTGAGCGAGCGTAAGTTTAGCCTTGTGAGGAAAGTTGGCACATGTATCTCATCACATTTATTGACTTATCTTTGTCTTACTATTAACTGCTATCAACTTCTTCTGATACATGGCTACCACTAGCAAACATTTTTGTCGTCTAATTATTATTTCTAGTACGTACTATGTATACGAAAATTCTTATAGGACAATTGTTCTTCGTTTGCTATTTGAAATGGTATGCTCATTAGTGTCAATTGATAATTTTATTTTATGATGATGTGACCTTTTACTATCCGGTGAAAATCGAAATGACATAGATAACGAGTTACTTCTGAATTGGGGTCATGTAAACAAGGACTGGCCAGGCTTAAAGTAATTGCAATTTATTTTAAATGTAATTACAATTGTGTAGTTGTAATTAATACTATATGAGATAATTTTAATTTAATTTTCATAAGGTAATTCTTATTGTAGTGGAAGGTCTTGGGATTGCAATTTAGTTTTAATTGAGAATTGAAGTTGTAGTGGCTACTCTCCCCTACAACTTCCAACTGAGCGCCGGCCGCACTCCGACCAGCCAATCAGCGTGCAGCAAGCTACGCCGAGAGACTAGGTCTATGCAGAGGACGTAGGGGTACGATCGCCGACCTAGTCTCGACCATCAACCTCCAGTTCAGGATCAGAGCGTTTCACACCTTACGCTTGAGCCGCTGTGATTGGTCCTCTCGCTACGCACACCCCAGATCCTGATCCTGGTAAATTGTATAAATACGGCCATGCCTGCCCAGGGTTATGGAGCGCGTACGTCCTCCTAACCGCGATCCCCGCCTGAACCGCCAACCTGACGACCCGAACTACGACAGGCTCCGCACTGAGAAAGCAGACCAGCTACGCGCCTTCAATGAAGCCCTGAAAAGTAAGGACAACATCACCACCTCCAACAACTCCACCACCACTGCTACCGCCACTGAGGACAGCTGGACGAAGGTAGAAAACAAGAAACGCCGACGTGCTTTTTCGGGAAACGAATGCCATCAAGCAGCCCCCAAGGCACCCATCACCACCACCAGCTCACCCTCAACGACACTGCCAAAATTCCGGATCACGAAAACGGACGCAAAAACAACATATGCCGCCGTCACAGAGATGGAAAAGCTGAATCCACTGGCCAGGTTCTCAGTGCGGCCCAACCTAAAGGGGGAGATGATTGTTCACCCCAAAGACAAGAACTCCACCACCACCCTCGACACTTACCTGCAGAACACCACCACCGTTACTTCAACCAAGCTAGACCCCGCCCAGAAACTGATGAAGTCGGTAGTCCTCCGGTACCCGAAGGAACTACCTCTCGAACCCCTGGAGAACCACCCGAAGATTTTAAAAGCCGAGAGATGCTCTCCCATGTCCGACAAGACGGCCACCACGAAACAAGTGCTCATAACGCACTACGGCTCACCCCCCAGCACCATAGACCTCAAAACCTGGGGGACCTACGAAGTGAGGCCCTTCGTCCCAGAGCCCCTGCGGTGCTTCAGATGCCAGAAATACGGGCACCATCAGACACGGTGCACGTACAAGGAGATCTGCGCAGTCTGCGCACAGAAGCACGGCACACACTCCTGCCTCACCAAGCTGAAAAATGGAGAAAAAATTGCCCCCAAGTGTGCCAACTGCGGGGGCAAACACCACGCCTGGAATCCTGGATGCTCCGAGAGAACAAGGAGGGTACAGGCAAACCGACCAGCAGCAGCAAGACCCGCACCCACCGCCTACACACCAGCCCCACCAAGTACCTTCGTGTGGGGAACCCAGAGGCCAAGACAACCTCCTCAGCCAGTCAACACCCAAAGTGCAGCCCAGTTTCCTGGCCTCACCACGGCCACACCTCGGCCACCCAAGCAGCAGACAACCACGAGACAGACAAAAGAAGCACACACCAAGGCACCAGAAGGAATGATACACGTATCAGACCTAGCCAAGGTACTGACAACCTTCGCGGAAGGCCTAGCCGGACTACTGGGCCACAAGATCCAACCCACACAGCTCCAAATACTCATGGGGAGCGTCCTCGGGCAAGTCGCCACAGCTCCAGCCACCTCAGTGGAGGAAGCCACGCCGGTCCCCACACGAGTGACAGCCGAGGTACACTCCACACCGAAGAAGGCCACCAGAGAACCCAAGATACCGAAAGCTCCCAGAAAGAAAATGGACGTCTCAACTCCCCTGAACCGAACCACGGCCCAGAAGGCAAAAACCACAGAACACGAAGATATGGACCTGATCCAGCTGGAATCGAACTTGGACATCTCCATCGAGGACCACCAGAAATCTCCAATGAAACAGTGGTGGAAACCACCAGCACCCTGAACATCCTAACATGGAATGCTCAGGGCATCAAAAACAAGAAACACCTCCTACAAGAAGCAGCAGCCAAGGACAAGCTTGACATCATACTGCTACAAGAAACACTACTACAAGAACACCACTGTTTCAAATTCAGCGGTTACAAGACATACAGGAGGCATTTCACGCAGGCGTCTACAAGAGGATGCATGATCTTGGTCAAGTCAAGCATACCCTCCGCCGATGTCACGCAGCAATTTCCATGTGGGGAAAACATCGAGACACAGGCCATCAAAGTAACCCTCCAAGAACGGGAATTAACTGTTCACAACATTTACAAGAACCCAAGGGGCTCACTGGAGGTTACTCAACTATTTGCTTCGGCCGCTGACCACGCCACACTCATAGGAGGGGATTTCAATGCACATCATCCCTTCCTAAGCTCGGCAAGCCCCACAAATGAAGACGGCCTACACCTATACACCACCTTTCAAGATACACCCGAGATCTGCCTCCTGAACACCGGTGAGCCCACCCACACTAGGGGAGGAAGGCTAGATCTAACCTTCGTCTCCAGTGCACTACAGCCTTCGGCCTCCTGGCAGATACACCCCACGCTGACCAGTGACCACTTCGCCACCCTAACAACACTGAAGGTGAACAAACTCCCCACTCCACCCCCCCCCCCCCCCCGAGATGGAGATACAATACCCAAAAGGCAGATTGGGGACTCTTCAAGAAACACCTGGCTAAGTGGCGCGAAAAATCACAGCCGTCCGGCGCAGCACCCGTGGATGAGACAACCCTCCACCACCAATTGGTCGAGGCGTTTCACCAAGCGGCAGAAGAGGCCATCCCCAAAACAAAACCCACATCAAGACAGTACAATGACTACTGGTACTACTGTCCCAGGGTGAAAGAACTCAACCACAGAGTGAACATGGCCCGAAGAAACTATAGGAGACATCCCACGGCAACAAACAGACATCTCCTGCAAGTCATAGTTAAGGACACCAGGGAAGAGAAGCAAGAAATAAAAAACGTAAGCTGGCTCAAGTGGTGCTCCGAACTCAACGAGCACACCTCCCTTGGCAAGATGTGGGCCCAGATCCGAAGGGCATCTGGGAAGGCAACACCACCACCACCAACCCATCCCAACCCAGAAGAAGAAGCCGAGAGACTTGCAAAACTGTTCGCTGACCGAGCAGCAACGAAAAACCTCCCGAGACAGGCGGAAGAGACACAACGGCGTCTGCGACAGGTCAGACTCCAGACGATCGAAGAGGCCTGCAACAGTGAAGATGACACTGACAGACCATTCAACCAGCAAGAACTCCAAAAGTCGCTAAAACGAAGCAAGGACACAGCTCCAGGGGCAGACAGGATAACCTACTCCATGCTCTTTCATGCCGGTACAGCCGGACACGAGGCTCTGCTGCAAGCCATCAATGCTTCGTGGACAGCACAAAGACTCCCACCGGAATGGAAGAAGGCAGATATACAGCCCATTCCGAAGCCCAGAGAACCAGACAAGCCGAGGCCCATCTCCCTTCTCAGCTGCATAGCCAAGACGGGAGAAAGAATGGCTCTCAACCGACTCAAATGGAAAGTAGGCAGCCCACACCCTCACATCTTTGCTTACACCGAGAACACCGGCACAGGCAACAACATCGCCGAGATACTCAGCACAGTGGACAACAAACCAGCTCTGGTGGTCTTCCTCGACCTGGAGAAAGCCTTCGAACTAGCCAATCCACTGGCCATTACAACTACGCTCGCTAAAAAAGGCGTCAAAGGAAGGTTGCTGGGGTGGATCCAGAACTACCTCACACAGAGAGAAGCACGAGTACGCTTTCAGGGAACAACCTCAAGCTACAGGGTCCACGAAAACGGAACCCCACAAGGAGGCATCCTCAGTCCAATGCTGTTCAATGTCCTGATGGAAAATCTAGTCAAGCTTCCTTTCAGACAAACAGCCAAGCTCCTATGCTATGCAGACGACTTACAGCTCATAGTAAGAGGATCGAACAGACTAGCCAACACGCAACACGCACTCAAACTTATAGAAGAGGAGTGCAACAGACTTGGACTCAAGATAAATCCAGCCAAGTCGAAAGCGATGGCCATCTGCACAGACACACCAGACAAGATGCTCTCCATACAAAACAAGCCGGTAGTCTGGACCAACGCCCACCAGTGTCTTGGAATCTGGTTTGACCAGAAGCTCACCTTCAAGCCGCAACTCGAGTATCTCAGGCACAGGACGAAGAGCAGACACAATATAATGAGGTCGCTCACCAGCAAATCAGCAGGAGCAAACCTCCCTGTGCTCAAAGCCTACTACACGGCCGCCATCAGATCGCTGGTAGATTACAGTGCTCCAGCACTCATTGGACTGAGAGAAGACCAAATAGCTAAGCTAGAAGTCATTCAAAACAATGCTCTCAGGACCATGCTCGGAGCACCCATGTGGACCAGAATTTGCAATCTGCAAATGGAAACCGAGCTACCACCCCTGGCAGTACGAGTCAAGCAGGTGACAGCCGGTCTCCTCGCCAAAATCTGTAGAGCAGACAAGCCCACAGTTGCCAAGATTCGAATCAGTGCCTCCCTCCACCTCGACCACACAGTGCGAGGGGCCACCTGGTCGCACGAGGCAAGCGAGGTCATCCGACACCTGCAAGCAGAAACACTCGTCAAGAACAACCAAGACACACGAGACAATGGCTACGCTGTTCCTCCACCATGGAGCCCTCCACCAGCCACACTCAAATTTACCGACCTAGGCGATAGTAAAGCCAACCTCCAGAAGGAGGACCTCAAAAAAATAACTCTCAGAGCCATAGCCACCGAGACACCGGCTGATGCAGCATCATACTTCACAGACGGCTCGGTGGACCCAAAACATCATAGATCCGGAGCGGCCTTCTACACCCAAGGTCAGACCCTCAAATGGAGACTTTCCAATGACTGCTCCACCCTACAAACAGAACTGGTAGCAATCTTAAAGGCCCTACAACACGCTGCAACACAACACAACAAGCCCACCATAATTCACACGGACTCGAAATCGGCCATGCAGGCGCTGCAACACACTCAACCAAGAGACAACGTCCACATCATCACCTCGATCCTCGCACAGCTACAGGAATTCCAAAGCCAAAACCGACCAGTCGTCTTACACTGGATTCCCAGTCATGTAGGGATCGGAGGAAACGACGTGGCAGACGAAGCAGCCAAGGCAGCTACACGTTCTAGTAGCGTACACATCCAAGTTCCAGCAAGTGTGCAACAGATCAAGAATCACCTCAGAAAGACCAGCAAGCTCCACATCAAAAAGAGCTTCCTTCATGCACTCAACGCCGGGTCCCAATCAGCCAAATGGTATCTGGCGGCCACAAAAGGGGAACCACCGTTCGCTGACAAGAAAACTCCAAGACAAACCCAAGTCAGCCTTCATCGACTACGACTAGGGTACAAGTGCTCCTGGCAGATGATTGGTAATGACGTCATGGATTGCACCTACTGTCAGGAGCCTGCAGCCAACCCACTTGAACACTATCTCCTCGACTGTGAGGTCACACAAAGCCTCCGAAACAGAACTCAAATCTCCCAAGAAACACACACAACACCAGCGGCCACTCTAACCCGAAAGGCCCATACAGACCACATTCACCACCTACTCCGGGTCATCACACGATACCCACCACCCAGATAGCTTAGAAAGCATCCTCTCCCAGCAAGTGCGGACCCCAGTTCGGGGGGCGCGCCACTCCGAAACTGACCACGTCCAAGAGTGGGGGTTGGTGGTAAGTGTCCACTGATCGGGGGTCCGCTCACACTTGCAACCTGCAGTATCCTTCCAATCTGCAGGTGGGACCACCTCCATTACCAATCCAGTCTGGCTGCTCCTGGAGCTCCAGCCGGAACCACCAAACGGGCCGCCTATAGGCAAAGGCCCGTGTCGGACTACGGTCCGACAATCTAAACAACAACAAAACAACCCAGGGAGGACATTCTACACTCAGCTACTGGACCAGCAACATCTCTCTCAGCTCCTCACCTAGTCACTCCTACGCACTGTGCTGTACAACAATATATATACAGAAAGCACATCGTGAGTTTCTATCCAACCTCATTCCTGAGTGAAGATATCTACTTGTACGTACATTTGTGTGCCCATACAAAGAGATAATAGACAACTAAAGAGAATTGACAACTGGCCACCCACAGTACGCTACATTGGTGACCCCCGGAGCCGTGAATACCACACTCCTTTCTGCTGCCTTACTACTTGAGCTGAGAAGATCGTCCTGCCTGCTGCCAGCCTAGGCCAACCGCCTCCCTGCACCACCCACTACTCCACAACGACACCATCTCACGATCGTAAGGTTTATAACGCAGTAGTCTGTTCTTCCCCACTGGCGTTGTGAGTGACCCACATCACAGCTGGAGAGCAACTATTGTGCGATATTCCAAACGTGGTTTGAGCTCTTTTGCCTATTCTCCTATTTTTCTTTTGTTTTTTTAGTTCTGGCCGAAGGACCTGCACCCTAAAAAAGTGTATTCGTCCCGAAGTCCCCCCCGTAAGTGTTCACCTCCCTCCCAGGAGATTGTGAAGACGGAAGGGGGTCGGAACAAGCACCCATCCCTCATCCTTCCCTAACAGGTGCGATATACTCCCGCAAGAATGGACGGACGGATCTCTCTACCAACTTTCAACCACAACGTAGAGGACTGGTTAGTTCATGTCGAAGCAGCTCTCATCGGCTCTACAGCTACAGACGAGCAGAAGTACGGCGCCCTGCTCTGCTCCTTGCCCACTGAAGTCGCCACACAAGTCTCACAGATCATCTCCAACCCTCCAGAGAACAACAAATTCGCAACTCTGCGGGATGCCTTAAAAACGCATTACCAACGGACCCGCTCCGATATCCTGCAGAACCTATCTGCCATCTCCCTTGGAAACTCAACTCTGGGACATCTCTGGGAAGAGATGTGCAGGGTGAACTCCCGGTACACAGACAGACTTCCTGACTCTATCCTGCGCCAGCTTCACGCACAAAAGCTACCCACAGAAGTAAGAAACATCCTGTCCGCAGTAGATTAATCTACGACACCAGAGCTATATGCAACCGCGGCAGACAGAATTTTCAACCAGTGCGCTGCTGCACCCCTTGCTGCCACGGTCACACCAGTACCTCCCACCGAACTTGCAAGCCGGGTCAACACACCTCAGCCGAACAATACCTCACAAGATATCAAGGACCTGTTACAAACCTTGAACCGCAGGATGGACACCATTGAGCAGTTCTGCTCCTCCTTACCCGCTGCTGTGCCAGTCCCTGACTCACGCACCACACCCTACAACTTCCGACGCACAGCAGCCAGCCCCCAGCACAACAAATATACCCTCTGCTGGTATCACCAGACTTTCAGCCCCAATGCTCGAAACTGTGAGCCCTACTGCACCTATTCGGGAAACGGCAACAACGGAGGCTGGTAGACGCCTCAGCCCCCGTCCCTTCAGGCGTCTCATTACTGTACGTCACCGACTGCACCTCTGGCAAGAAGTTCCTCATCGACACAGGTTCATCGGTGAGCCTCATCCCTCCCTCACTACAAGACAAGTCAAAGCAACCCTCTTATGACCTGTTCGCTGCCAACGGTAGCCCCATCGCCTCCTACGGCGTACTCACCCTCGCTTTGGACCTCGGTCTGCCCAAGACTCTGCGTTGGTTATTCGTGATAGCAGACGTGTCTCAACCCATCCCTGGTTTCGACTTCCTCACCTTCCACAAGCTCGGCGTCAAACCAAGTCATCTATGCCTCATCCATGAGCCTACAGCACGCAAGATCCAGGGTTCTCGTGCCAGATACACCGACACTATCACCTGTCTTGCGCCTTCCAACGAGTTCTCCTCCCTACTCAACGAATTCAAGGAGCTTTTCTCACCCCGAGTCTTCCTACCCCCACCACCTACATCGGGAATTTTCCACCACATCGAAACTAAAGGACCACCAGTCTTTTCACGCCCTCGCCGCCTGCGCCCTGAGCTCCTGTACACAGCCAAAGCAGAATTCAACAAACTACTGCAAGATGGCATCATTAGCCCTTCAAGGAGTCCCTGGGCATCGCCTCTTCACATGGTTCCTAAGCAAACGCCCGGCGAGTGGAGGGTGTGTGGCGACTACAGAGCCCTGAATCTCGTCACCAAACCTGACAGGTACCCTATTCCGCATGTCCAGGACTTTCACCACAAACTTCATGGCAAGACTATCTTCTCGAAGATCGACTTGGAGCGTGCCTTCCACCAGATCCCAGTAGCACCTGCAGATACCCAGAAGACAGCCATCACCACTCCGTTCGGACTCTTCGAGTACACTTTCATGAGTTTTGGCTTACGCAATGCAGCACAGACTTTCCAGAGGTACATGGACCATATGCTTAGCGACCTCGACTTTGTCACTGTCTACATTGACGACATCCTCGTCGCATCTTCGACGCCTGCCGAGCACCGCCACCACCTCCAGCTCCTTCTCCAACGCCTGCAGAACAACAACATGAAAGTTCATCCTGCTAAGTGCGTCTTTGGAACCTCGGCCATAGATTTCCTCGGTCACAGAGTCTCGCCCAGTGGCATACAACCCCTACCACAGAAGATAACCGCGATTAGGGAGTTCCCCAAACCTGAAACGGCGAAGAAACTCCGAGAATTCCTGGGTTTAGTCAACTACTACCACTGCTTCATTGACAAAGCTGCCACCGTCCTAGCCCCCCTACACGACCTTCTCAAGGGACGCCCAAAGAAGTCTCACAAGCCTCTCGTGTGGACTCAAGAGGCTGCCACGGCATTCACCACTGTCAAACAGCACATTACACGCCTCACCCTCCTGGCCCACCCCGCACCTAACGCCCGGACCACTCTCACAACAGACGCTTCTTCTACTGCAGTGGGCGCCGTCTTACAGCAGGAGATCAACGGAATTCTCATGCCCGTTGCTTTCTTCTCACAACGGCTTCAACCACCACACCTCAAGTACAGCGCCTTTGATCGAGAACTCCTGGCCATATACCTGGCTGTCAAACATTTCCAGCACTTCCTCGAGGCCCGTCAGTTCACCATCTTCACTGATCACAAGCCCCTCGTCCACGCCTTCGCTTCAGCTTCCCAGTCACATACACCTCGTGTCCTGCGCCACTTGGCTTACATCTCAGAGTTCTCCAGCGACGTCCAACACATTAAAGGCAGCCACAACGAGATCGCCGACGCCCTCTCTCGTTGTGTATCCAACATTCTTCCCTCATCTCCACCCATTGACTATGGGCAGCTAGCTGCGGCTCAAGAGAAGGACGAAGACCTGGCAGCATACAAGACATCCCCCTCAGGCCTCACACTCCAAGAACTCCCTGTTCCTGGCACAAAGATAAAATTGTGGTGCGACGTATCCTGTGGGCAGCCTAGACCGTTCGTGCCTCATGTCCACAGACGCGCTGTTTTCGACCGCATCCATGGTCTCAGCCACCCGGGTGCGCGGGCCTCCCAGCGCCTCCTCATGCAACGTGTCGTCTGGCCCGGCATCAAGTCTGATACTAAGAAATGGGCTGCCCAGTGCCTGGCCTGCCAATCCTCCAAAATACATCGTCACATACGGGCCCCCTTACATACTTTCCCTATTCCCAAAGGACGTTTTCAAGTAGTACACCTCGACATCGTGGGACCTCTTCCATCATCCTACGGCAGCACCTACATCTTCACCTGCATCGACCGTTTCACCAGGTGGACAGAAGCAATTCCCATGCCCAATGCCACAGCAGAGACTACTGTCCGCGCCTTCATGTCCGGTTGGGTTTCCCGTTTCGGCCCCCCCGCAACCGTAATCACTGACAGAGGAGTCCAGTTTGAGTCACAACTCTGGCAGCACCTCCTACAGTTCCTCGGCACGTCTAGACAACGCACTACAGCATACCACCCTCAAGCCAACGGCATGGTAGAGCGTTTTCACCGGCAGCTAAAGGACGCACTCAAGGCACAGCACGACCCTTACAGCTGGACTGATGCGCTTCCCTTAGTGCTCCTCGGCATCCGTGCGTCACACAAGGAGGATATGGACTGTAGCCCAGCAGATCTTACACTAGGCGAGCCCCTTCGGCTACCTGGGGATTTCTCACTCCCTCCTAACCCTCACCAAACCACTCCAGCCGTTCGTCACGACTTACTCCAAAAGCTATGACAAGCAGTTTCTGCATTCAGAGCTACTGCTCCACGCCAGCCTCCTCGGCGCCCTGAACACATCCCTCCTGCACTACTCACAGCCGAGTATGTTTTCGTCAGGCGTGATGCTCATCGCAACCCATTACAACGTCCCTACGATGGACCCTTCCAGGTGGTTACCCGTTCAGAAAAGTTCCTGACGATTATCCGGAATGGCAGACATGACACCGTCAGCATAGACCGAGTCAAACCGGCCACCTTACCCGTTGGGCCCCCAGTCCAGCAGCACCATCAACAAACTACGCCTGCACCAGTCTACCCGCAGCTACCACCGGCAGCAACACCACGCCCACGACATTTCTGGGCACCCTCTTTTCACCCTCAAGTACACCCTGTTCCTGCTGTAGAACCTGCTCCTGTCATAGACCTTCTTCCTATCATAGAACCTGAACCTATAATAGACCTCCCTCATGTCATAGAACCTGCTCCTGCCATGGACCCTCCTCCTGACATAGAACCTGCACCTATCATAGAACCTGTACCTATCATAGACCCTCCTCCTGTCATAGAACCTGAACCTGTAATAGACCTCCCTCCTGACATAGAACCTGCTCCTGCCATGGACCCTCCTCCTGACATACAACCTGCACCTATCGTAGAACCTGCTCCTGCCATGGACCCTCCTCCTGACGCAGCCCCTGCAGCAGCAGGAGCACAACAACCACTGCTTGTACAACCTCCTCTAATCCCAAACCCTCTTTCTTCTCCTAATTCTCCCACAGGTTTTGTGTCACTGGAGGGAGTTGTTACACGTAGCGGCCGAGTCGTACGTACACCTGCCCGGTATGTGTCATGTGTGGGACACAACCCAGACAACATCCAGCCTCCCGCCGCGCCGGGAGGGGAGGGGGAGTATTGTAGTGGCTACTCTCCCCTACAACTTCCAACTGAGCGCCGGCCGCACTCCGACCAGCCAATCAGCGTGCAGCAAGCTACGCCGAGAGACTAGGTCTATGCAGAGGACGTAGGGGTACGATCGCCGACCTAGTCTCGACCATCAACCTCCAGTTCAGGATCAGAGCGTTTCACACCTTACGCTTGAGCCGCTGTGATTGGTCCTCTCGCTACGCGCACCCCAGATCCTGATCCTGGTAAATTGTATAAATACGGCCATGCCTGCCCAGGGAGGACATTCTACACTCAGCTACTGGACCAGCAACATCTCTCTCAGCTCCTCACCTAGTCACTCCTACGCACTGCGCTGTACAACAATATATATACAGAAAGCGCATCGTGAGTTTCTATCCAACCTCATT